>JBBDGP010003543.1:197500-273665 GCA_037952835.1 Lithobates septentrionalis | reverse complement strand
TATATTACATATGACGATTGGCGAGTGTAATAACCTTTGATTTTAGTATCATACCCCTTATGTGGATGGGATGTGCTCTTGCCTTCTATCATGGAGTTACATTGTATACATGATAGACATGGGTATGACCCTGTGTTACGGGATCCTAAAAAGTTACTAATGGGCTAGGAGGGGTATATTGGTCAGATCCCTTAGTGTTCGACCTTTTTTATAAGAGGATAAGGGGGGGGGGGGAGCTTGGAATTCACTAATATGAGATCTGACCAATCGATCCCTTATGCCGCCTACACATGAGCGGGAATTTCCGACAGAAAGAGTCCGATGGGAGCTTTTCATCGTATATATTCCAACCGTGCGTGTGCCCCATCAGACTTTTTCTGTCGAAAATTCAGACGGACTTAGATAGAGAACATGTTCTATATTTTTCTGACGGGACAGATTACTGTCGGAGAAAACCGCTCGCCTGTACGCTGTTCCGACGCACCAAAAACGAGGCATGCTCTGAAGCAAGTACGAGACGGAAGCAATTGGCTACTGGCTATTGAACGTCCGTTTTCTAAAAATTGGGGTTTATTAGGAGAGAATATCTGAATATTAGTGAATTCCAAGCTCCCCCCCTTATCCTCATATAGAAAAGGTTGAACACGAATGCCGCGTACACACGACCGGTTTTTGGCGTCGGAATAAACTCTGAAGGTTGTACGTCACCGCGTTATGGACAGGCGGAATTCGGCGTGACAGCATGTAGGCAAGACCGCTTGAGTGGAATTCCGCCGGAAAAACCTTCAGAGTTTATTCCGACGGCAAAACCGGTCGTGTGTACGCGGCATTCGTGTTCAACCTTTTCTATATGAGGATAAGGGGGGGAGCTTGGAATTCACTAATATTCAGATATTCTCTCCTAATAAACCCCAATTTTTAAAGTGGAGGTCCACCCTGAAAATAAAATTGCACAAAAAAATACCTAAAAAAATGGAGGAAAAGAAAAAAAATTTTTTTTTTTTACTTACGTGAAATGGCTGTTGCTAGGCAGTCTTCCTAATCTGCCTCTTCCTACGCCGCGGTGATGTCTCTTCTCCTCCCCGCGTTGTCCTCTGGGGAATGGGGCGCGGTTTGTTATGGGAACCAGGCCCGTTTTAAGGCAGGGCAAAAGGGGCAGCTGCCCTGGGCCCTGTCAGTGTTGTGGGGCCCAAAGCAGCTGTCTCATACTTGCCAACTATCCTGGTTTAAATTCCCTCGTCCCTTGAGGTTTTAGTCCTGTGCTGTGTCCGGATATCTCAGTGTGAAGTGCTGCTACTAATGCTGCCCAGCTCTGCCCTATTGTTGTGTACAGATGACTCACCTGCAGACCCTGTGTTTACATGTAAATTACCGGAATTCATATGTAAATAGCGGCGGCATTCATATGTAAATAGGGGCGACCAGCGGCATTGATATGTATATCATGCCCCCCTGAGGTCATATCCACAGTAATCTCTAGCAACCAATCAACAAGCAGAAATCATGTGCTGTAACCTCTAGCAACTAATCAGTGAGCCGTAATGTGTGCTGTAACCTCTGGCAACCAGTCAGTGAGCGGTAATGATACACTGTAACCTCTGTCAACCAATCGCAATCGCTGCCTGATCTGATTCAGTAAACTGATTTTGAGTCTAGCTGCTATTTATTGTATGTCTCAGAGCAGGTGGAGAGCAAAACTGCATGGGGGGCCCCAAGAAAAGTTTTGCCCAGGGTCCAATCAATATTAAAGACGGCCCTGATGGGAACTGTGTGTGTCCCACAACACATCGCATCCCATTCACAAAGCGCCGCGCGACTCGCGCATGCGCAGTAGGAAACGGGCAGTGAAGCCGTACGGCTCCACTGCCTGTTTCCCTTAGTCAGGATGGCGGTGCCGGGAGCCGAGAGACGGGTCGGCCTTGGGCAGCCAACATCGCGGGCACCCAGGGCAGGTAAGTACTTACAGTGTTTGTGTTTGTAGCTGCTGACTTTTAAATTTTTTATTTTTTTTTACGGCCGGAATCCTGCTTTAAGGATATTATGGATACGAAGTGAATATGGATGATTCTGTGACACAAATGGAATTTTCCTATCATTTCTATAGTGATGCCTATTATCTGCTAAATGTCTATGTTCCCTTCTACCGAATGAAACTGGATAACCTCACTTGACAAGCCTGGTTACCATTTAATTTACTCCCACTTCACATTGTTCTGGATGACTAATAATTCTTTTAACCCTATACAGCTGGCTCCTAGGGACCGAATTAAACACCCCACGGGGGGTGAAGACTCTTATGCCCCGTACACACGGTCGGACTTTGTTCGGACATTCCGACAACAAAATCCTAGGATTTTTTCCCACGGATGTTGGCTCAAACTTGTCTTGCATACACACGGTCACACAAAGTTGTCGGAAAATCCGATCGTTCTGAACGCGGTGACGTAAACCATGTACGTCGGGACTATAAACGGGGCAGTGGCCAATAGCTTTCATCTCTTTATTTATTCTGAGCATGCGTGGCACTTTGTCCGTCGGATTTGTGTACACACGATCGGAGTTTCCGACAACGGATTTTGTTGTCGGAAAATTTTATCTCCTGCTCTCCAACTTTGTGTGTCGGAAAATCCGATGGAAAATGTCCGATGGAGCCCACACACGGTCGGAATTTCCGACAACATGCTCCGATCGGACATTTTCCATCGGAAAATCCGACCGTGTGTACGGGGCATTATAGTGTAATAATTGATTATGATCAGTACTTTTTTATAAACAGATCACTCTCTATGTCCGTACCATTTTATTTTCAGTGATGTCTCCAACAATGAAATCTCCCTATTGCTATACAAGACATAAAATTTCAGACCTGGGACTAAATAAATTGATACATTGATCAAACAATAAAAGGGTTCCAATGTCGCCACCCCGCACTGCAAAAATGTCATCAATAAATCTGATCCATCCCTTTACAGTGTTCAGCAAACATTTTATTAATAACCGTTGGGTTATAGGCTGTTGTTTCTGAATTGCGCGCAGGATGGTTCGGATCGCATGGGTTTGCGAACAAAGATGGTTTTGCGGGATCTCGTAAAGCCAGAAAGCACTGGTTGCCAGCCAAGTCTAGTCGGATAGTGTTGTGAGACACTGTAGGCTTTGAGCGTGTTGCGGGATAAGGATTGATCGATTGATTGATCAGCTGGGTCGCGCTGTGGAGATGCTGTTCTAGTCCAATGTCAGCTGAGACCAAGGTGGGATAAGAGATACTGTTGGGTCGGCTCCGGGTTTCTGCTGGAAAAATGAAATTAAGTTAAAACGGGACAGTGCGTCTGCTACAAGGTTGCACTTGCCCGGATAGAATGTGCAGTGGACATTGAACTGATGCTGTAGGGATAGTTGTACCAGCCTGCGTAGGAAGGACATAATGGGGAGCGACTTGGACCTGCCTTTATTAATAATATCAGCCCTGGCCTGGTTGTCGATGGCGAAGGCCACGGTTTGTCCGGTCCAGATGTGACCCCAGAGCTGAGCGGGTGTAATTCAAACCGAGAGGGAGACTGGATGAACCCGGGGATTAGGAGTAGGCCATGGTCCTGCTAACCAATGGTGGCCAAAAATTGCAGCGACGCCTGTGGAGGCTGCGGCATCTGTTACTACCTGTGGTGATAGAGGCGATATTGATGGTATGAACATGGATATTCCGTTCCAACTAGTAAGGAACTCCTCCACATTGACAGATCCGCTACTGCAGCATCTAAGCTGAGGATTTGATCGGGGTCCTGTGTCTGGGAGAGGAAGACCAGGAGGCGTGAAACGAAAGATCGTCCCTGGGAATGATCCTCATTGCGAAGTTGAGCATTCCGAAGAGTGACTGAAGCTGCTTCTTAGTACACCCTCTGTGTACGGGTAAAGTCTTGAAGGACTGACCTGATGCGGGTCAGTTTGTCGAGGGGAAGGCTGGCCTGCATGGAACGAGTGTCCAGGTTGACTCTGAGGAAGGTGATGGAGTGTGCTGGGCCTTCCACTTTGTGTTCCGCAATGGGTATATTGAAATTCCCAAAGACGACTGTCAACCTATCTAGGTCTCCTGGGAGCACACCGGGCTGTTCAATTAGCAAGAAGTCGTCCAGGTAATGGATGACTTTTTGGCACTGCGCTTGGTGCGACATTATCCAGGTGAGGGACTGCGCGAAGGTGTCGAAGAGCCAGGGGCTACTTTTAGAGCCAAAAGTCAGGTAGCGAAGTAGTATGTCTCCTTCCATTTAATGACGTGCCAGCACCAGATGGACGGTTGGATGGGTAGAAGCTTAAAAGCGTCTGAAATGGCAGCTTTAGAGAGCCAGGCGCCTGTGCCTACTTTGATAATGGCCTGAATTGCCATGTCTACGGAAGCATATTTCAGGGAGAATTCCTCTGAAGGAATTAGGGAATTCGGACTCGGAATGTGGGAAGAATGAGACGCAGACAGGTCGTACACCAACCAAACTTTATTTGAGAACTTGCACTTGACAAGCCCAATAGGGCTAACTCTCCAGGTGTTGAAAGGTGGCTGAGCGAAGGGGCCTACGATGAAGCCTCGGTCAAGTTCGGACTGATCTATGGCCTGTTCGTCGGTAGCTGCTGGGCGGAGGTTCCTTAATTTGTGAGACGTGGGGGGCAGTGAGGTAAGGCCGGTATGAAATCCTGCTGTAAATCCTTGGATAAGGAAGGTGGCCAGTGAGGGTGTGAGGTAAAGCCACAGCCATAGGACGTTTACTCGGCCTAGTCAGGACTTTTTCTTTTGGAGACATGGAGCAGCCGGCATTGGCTGTAATTGCACAATCCGAAATTAAAGTTATTGCAGATTGCTGCTCCCCCTATTGACAGAATGGGACGTCCGAACTTGTCCACCTGGGGCGCCTCTACTGGGGCCGACAGGCCCTGAGCTGCACTGGGGGTGGAGGGGAGATCGAGGGGGCGTCTGACTGCTGTGTTGGCGCACCAGGAAGTGGTGTGGGTGGAGGACTGGCAGATGGCACGTAGTGGTGAGGTAAGTGGTGGCAGAACTACGGTGTCCGTGAGGCTCCAATCCCTGCCTGCTTGGAATTATGTGAGCCTGGCTGCTGCTTTGGCCGAGAAAGAACGGGTTTTTTAGCCCAGGTCCATCATGGTGTGGAGATATAGGTCCAGCTCTTCCCTCCTGCTGGGACTAGCTGAGCACAGGACATCCCTCAGCATCCCAAAGGTCAACCCAAAATCTCTGCTATGGTTAATTTGTGGTTGGGCCTGGGATCTTTGGCCTTGAGGATCACTGATACGTCTCCCCAGGCATAAGATTTATTTTCTGCCAGATTGTGAACCAAAATGAGGAGGGAAGCAAGGTTGATGTCCTTGCCGTCCAGAATGTCCTTCCTGATGCTGGCTGGGACCAATTGTGTTGGGAAGATAGTGGAACCCTGTTGTGTTCCCTGTGGTACCTGCAGGAGGGAGTGTCAGAACCTGGACTGCGACCGAGTCAGGGACGGCCGTGGCCGGGCACTCTTCCAAGAGTGCCACTCTGGCTTGAACGTCCGTGACTGTGGTGGACAGTGATGACACCATGGTGTGGAGCTGAGAGATGGCGGAAGATGTAGATTGAAGAGAGGCCTGCTGGGAGCTGGGCCCATCTATGCCTGGCGGAGGGAAGAGAAACCTGAAGAGTTCGGCCTTCCTGGCCGTACCAGGGAAGGGCACATGCCTGTGCCTCAGTTCCGCTGTCAACTTAGGGACGGTCCATCCCCTGAGGGACTGCACGCTGCCGCTCTCTGAAACTGGAGAAAGTGACAGAGGGGCAAACGTGAGGTCTTCCCTGACGGCCTGTGACGTGGCTCTGGCTGACTTGTGCCCTAGATGCCAAGTCCTAGTCTTTGAGGTCGAAAACTTGATCGACTGGAACCTGCATTAGGGGTGACGTGAAAGTCGAGGCTGTTTCTTTTTCTTTATTTGTTTTTTTTCTATACATATACGCATATGTATATGTTCTTCCTCTTGCTTTTTTTTTCTTTCCTTCTTTTTTTTTTTTTTTTTTTTTTAACCTGGGGGAAATAACGTCCAACCTGGTGCAGGATGGAACTGCTGAACTCGACTGACCTAGAGGAGAAACGACAGACGGACAATGGTGAGAGGCTTGACTACCTACAACTAGGAGGTGACTGAGTGGCCTGGGTTGTGCAACTTTGAAGTGCGTTCGTGCCACTGCAAGGGGAACTAATCGTGAGGCGAAGGTCTTAACGAATGAATCGAGACCGTGAGTGGACTTCGAAGGAAAACTGTTTTTTTGGGGGTTTTTTCCAGGTGGGCCGTTGCTTCATAGAGGCGACTGACATCGACATCAGTGGAGCTATGCCAAGATATGCCAGGCATGACAGGCAACATGCAAAGTAACACCCGTAAAAGACCGAAATGATGGGTGCAAATCAGTGCGTTGCGGGTGTGACTGGTTTTGAACCGGGCTGACGAGTACGTGAAATGATTTGTCATGAGGGAAGCACGAATCGGTGTGCCGTGATTGCGACTGTCGACGAATCAAAGTGAGCATGGAATGAACTTGGGGTGAACTGTTTGGAAAGAGGCGGGTACGTATCGGTGCGTTGCAGATGCGTCTGGATCCTAATCGGGGTGAAAAGGTATGTGAAATGATTTGCCATGACAAAGGCACGAATCGGTGTGCCGCGATTGCGGCTGACAATGAACCGGACTGTGGAGCATGGTATGAAATGAGACGAGAACAACTGGGACACGCCGGAACGAATCGGTGCTTCGCGGATGCGACTGGATTCGAATCGGAGTCAGGTATTTGAAATGATTTGCCATGATAGAGGCACGAATCGGTGTGCCGCGATTGCGACTAGCAATGAACCAGACTATGCGGGATGGTCTGGAATGAAATGAGCTGACTTGAACGTGCCGGTATGAATCGGCGTGTCGCAGATGCGACTGGATTTGAATCGGAACCATGATAACGTAACAAAACGGGATGGTCCGGTGAGTTGCTGAAGCGACTAGCTCCGGACTGACTGAAAAGTAACTACAACTACAACTGTACTCACGAATTGCGTTGTAAGTGTTTGGTTTGCATGAGGCTGAGAACTAAGGCTACGTGCGGAGATTTAACGAATGGATCGTAAGTTCAGTAGCGGGGTTGGGGCGACACAGGATATCTAGCAAATGGTGATGCATGAAATGAAGAAATGACATACGAACCCTACCTGCGACTGTTGAGCAAGACACGATGTACGAAAACCGTGAACAGAGAACTGAAAGCCTCTGGAAGTTTCGAACACGCAACTCACGAACGCCAATGAGTTGGAAGAGTCGTACTAGTGACGTGACAAATCGCGCACAGGAACCGACAAAGACCACAGGCCAGTGGCTGCCTAAATACCCCCGGCCCCTCCCATAAATTCAGGCCACCATACTAGCTGCCTTATATAATTATTATTAATTATATATATATATATATATATATATATATATATATATATATATATATATATATATATATATATATATATATATATATATATATATATATATATATATATATATATATATATACATATATATATACACATACACATACACATATATATATATATATATATATATATATATATATATATATATATATATATATATATATATATATATATATATATATACATACACACATGCACAGTATCTCACAAAAGTGAGTACACCCCTCACATTTTTGTAAATATTTTCTTCTATCTTTTCATGTGACAACACTGAAGAAATGACACTTTGCTACAATGTAAAAGTAATGAGTGTACAGCTTGTATAACAGTGTAAATTTGCTGTCCCCTCAAAATAACTCAACACACAGCCATTAATGTCTAAACCGCTGGCAACAAAAGTGAGTACACCCCTAAATGAAAATGTCCAAATTGGGCCCAATTAGCCATTTTCCCTCCCCGGTGTCATGTGACTCGTTAGTGTTACAAGGTCTCAGGTGTGAATGGGGAGCAGTGTGTTAAATTTGGTTTTATCGCTCTCACTCTCTCATACTGGTCACTGGAAGTTCAACATGGCACCTCATGGCAAAGAACTCTCTGAGGATCTGAATAAAGAATTGTTGCTCTACATAAAGATGGTCTAGGCTATAAGAAGATTGAAGACCTTGAAACTGAGCTGCAGCACGGTGGCCAAGACCATACAGCGGTTTAACAGGACAGGTTCCACTCAGAACAGGCCTCGCCATGGTGGACCAAAGAAGTTGAGTGCACGTGCTCAGCGTCATATCCAGAGGTTGTCTTTGGGAAATAGACGTATGAGTGCTGCCAGCATTGCTGCAGAGGTTGTAGGGGTGGGGGGTCAGCCTGTCAGTGCTCAGACCATACGCCGCACACTGCATCAAATTGGTCTGCATGGCTGTCATCCTTGAAGGAAGCCTCTTCTAAAGTTGCACAAGAAAGCCCGCAAACAGTTTGCTGAAGACAAGCAGACTAAGGACATGGATTACTGGAACCATGTCCTGTGGTCTGATGAGACCAAGATAAACTTATTTGGTTCAGATGGTGACAAGCGTGTGTGGCGGCAACCAGGTGAGGAGTACAAAGACAAGTGTGTCTTGCCTACAGTCAAGCATGGTGGTGGGAGTGTCATGGTCTGGGGCTGCATGAGTGCTGCCGGCACTGGGAGCTACAGATCATTGAGGGAACCAGCGCTCCCAGAGTGTGCCTGATGCGTTCCCGAGGGGGTGTGTGGGGATCTTGGAGAACGTCCCCAGAAAAAGGCATCCTTAAGTGGTTAAGGAGGTGTGGGGGTGCGCTCCCCCCTGGGTTCCCCTACCCTCTACCTACCTTGCAAAAGTATTCACCCCCCTTGGCTTTTTACCTATTTTGTTACATTACAGCACTTTAGTGCAATGTTTTTTTTAATCTGAATTATATGTGATGATCTGAACACAATAGTCTAAGTTGGTGAAGTAAAATTAGAAGAATATATACATGAAACTATTTTTTCAGAAATAAAAAACTGATAATTGACATGTGCGTATGTATTCACCCCCCTTTGTTATGAAGCCCATAAAAGCTCTGGTGCAACCAATTACCTTCAGAAGTCACATAATTAGTGAAATGATGTCCACCTGTGTGCAATCTAAGTGTCACATGATCTGTCATTACATAGACACACCTTTTTGAAAGGCCCCAGAGCTGCAACACCTAAGCAAGAGGCACCACTAACCAAACACTGCCATGAAGACCAAGGAACTCTCCAAACAAGTAAGGGACAATGTTGTTGAGAAGTACAAGTCAGGGTTAGGTTATAAAAAAATATCCAAATTCTTTGATGATCCCTAGGAGCGCCATCAAATCTATCATAACCAAATGGAAAGAACATGGCACAACAGCAAACCTGCCAAGAGACGGCCGCCCACCAAAACTCCCGGACCGGACAAGGAGGGCTATAATCAGAGAGGAGCACAGAGACCTAAGGTAACCCTGGAGGAGCTGCAGAGTTCCACAGCAGAGACTGGAGTATCTGTACATAGGACCACAATAAGCCGTACGCTGCATAGAGTTGGGCTTTATGGCAGAGTGGCCAGAAGAAAGACATTACTTTCAGCAAAAAACAAAGTGGCACGTTTGAGTTTGGGAAAAGGCATGTGGGAGAATCCCAAAATGTATGGAGGAAGGTGCTCTGGTCTGACGAGACTAAAATTGAACTTTTTGGCCATCAAAGAAAACGCTATGTCTGGCGCAAACCCAACACATCACATCACCCGAAGAACACCATCCCTACCGTGAAACATGGTGGTGGCAGCATCATGCTGTGGGGATGTTTTTCAGCAGTCAGGACTGGGAAACTGGTCAGAGTTGAGGGAAAGATGGATGGTGCTAAATACAGTGATATTCTTGAGCAAAACCTGCACCACTCTGTGTGTGATTTGAGGCTAGGACGGAGGTTCACCTTCCAGCAGGACAATGACCCCAAACACACTGCTAAAGCAACACTTGAGTGGTTTAAGGGAAACATGTAAATGCGTTGGAATGGCCTAGTCAAAGCCCAGACCTCAATCCAATAGAAAATCTGTGGTCAGACTTAAAGATTGCTGTTCACAAGCACAAACCATCCAACTTGAAGGAGCTGGAGCAGTTTTACAAGGAGGAAAGGGCAAAAATCCCAGTGGTAAGATGTGGCAAGCTCATAGAGACTTATCCAAAGCGACTTGGAGCTTCTGATAGCCGCAAAAGGTGAAAATCAAAATCAAATCATTATTATTCAACCAAAAAATAAAATAAAAGCCTCATGCATGTGTCCTGCTTCTTAAAATAGGGGGTCAGCAATGCCAAGAGTTGGTGAAAGTAGGGGTCCGTCATCCGGAGATAATTCTTTAAAACATCCGGATTATTCTCCTGGAGCTCCCACAGCAAAGGCATATGACATAATTGGTCACCATTAATAAAGCAACCAATTTTGGTCCAAGAAATCCTCCTCCTCCTGTTCCTGGACTGGACTTGGGTCAAAGCAATAACTCCAAGGCCAATAATAAATAACACGTTATCTCCTCCGATTCCACAACATGGCTGGTTGACGAACGACCGTTCAGAACGAACTGAAAAGCGCAAATCAACACTCAGCAAACTTCTACTAACATGAGATTAGCAGAAGGAACCCAAGGGTGGGCGCATGACAATTGAACTTCCTCTTTATCGGCTCATAGTATGTCACTACGCCCGTGTTTGTTGGCCGAAAATTGTGTAATGTTTGTATGCAAGACAAGTTCCCGGCACACGCCCTTCGGACAAAAGTCTGACGTTTGGAAAATCCGATCGTGTGTACGAGGGTTTAAGGTTTGACCTCATATTATATGGTTTTGGTAAATCTGAAGACACAAATCTGCAGAAAATCTAATAGTGTGTAGCGGGGTTTTTAGACGGGAGAATTTGGTTGGTCGCAGGCTGGTTGGTAAGTAGAGCCGAGAATTTTCTTTCTTTTTTTCTTTTTTTTGACATGCGTCGCCCTTCCATGTGCTGCAAAGACCGGTTCTAGGTGGGGGGGGGGGAGGGGCCATTTGCACTGATGGAATGTTTTGCATTCCTGATCGGAGTGGATAAGGAAGGGGTTAAGCAGTCTGCAGCCGAGATAAGAGGGGAGGGGGGGGGGGGGGGGGCTTCTGCAGAATAACAAGAAGCTGTCACTGTGTGGGGCTCAGAGTAGCTGGGACTTCGCTGGCAGCCACAGGTAACCCTCCCGTCTCCTCTGCTTGTTTGTGTGTGTGAAGGAGCTGCAGCTCCACCATTCATTTCATTCCAGCCGCCGTTCATTTGTGTCGTTTCAAAAACAACGATCGGGTTCATCCAGTCAATTTATAACAGTTGCGTCCCGTGCTTTGTGCCGCGGTTCGCTGGAGAGTTCATTCACCCCATCGCTAAGGGCCGGTTCACACCATAGAAACGCAGTCTGGATGCACTTCAAATGCTTTTTTAATGCATGTTTTTGATGCGTTCCAGTGCGTTTTTGATGCATTTTTGATGCAGTCCAGTGCATCCCCCCCCCTTTTTTTTCCCCCTTAACCTTAAATAAGAACATGGGTGTTGCGGTGCATTTTTGGTGCGTTTAGGTGCATTTCAGTGCGTTCCCATGGGTTTTTGATGCTTTTTACAGCGTTCCAGTGCAGGAAAAATGCAGCATGTTCTCCTTTTTTTCCTGGAACCGGAACGCACTGGAACTGCAAGCACTGGTGTGAACTATGCCATTGAAAACCATATCGCCTACTTTTCTATGCGTTTTTTTTGATGCAGGAAAAAAACGCACTGGACTGCATGTGGTGTGAACCTGCCCTTAATGCTCATGAAAACGAGTGACTATTATAATCCGCAAAGCGATTTCCATCAGTGCATTGGGTCAGTGTTTTCTCAAGACGCCCCCAACAGGTCGTGTTTTCAGGCTTTTCCATTATTCTGCACAGGTGATTTGATCAGTTTTTTTTCACTGCCTAAGGCTCCATTCACACCTATGCATGTTGCTTTTGAGCATTTTTGGAGGTTTTTTTTTCATGCTTACCACGTTTTTGAGCAGCAATTTGCGTTTTTTGCGTTTTTTTTTTTTTTTTTACAGTCTTAAAAAAAAAAAAAAAAAAAAAAAAAAGGCAAAACACATCAAACGCATCAAAAACGCTGCAAAAACGGTGCACTTGCGTTTTTGATGCTTGTCCATTGAATTCTATTACATGCAAAACGCTGCATTTTGCATGAAAAAAGTCCCGACCCTTTCCAAAAATGCAGAGAAACAAAAAGGCATTGATGTGAACATGTTCCATAGGAACCCATGCAAAATGCATCAAAAAACGCGCTAGTGTGAATGGAGCCTAAGGCTCCATTCACACCTATGCACGTTGCTTTTGAGCGTTTCTGCGGTGCTTTTTGCGGTGCTTGTCGCGTTTTTGAACATGCTTTTTGACGCGTTTTGTGTTTCACTTTCTTTTTTTTTTTTTTTTTTTTTACAGTGTTTTTTTTTTTATACTGTATACAGTGTAAGAAAAAAAAGGGGAAAAAAAGCAAATGTGGCAAAAACGTGTCAGAAACGCGGTACTTGCGTTTTTGGATGCGGGTCCATTGAATTCTGTTACATGCAAAACGCTGCATTTTGCATGGAAAAAAAGTCCCCCCCGACCCTTTCCAAAAACGCAGAGGCACAAAAATGCATTGATGTGAAAAACATATTAGTGTGAATGGAGCCTAAGGCCTGATTCACACCTATGGCTTTTTTTAGTGCTTTTTGCATTTTGCAGATTTGCACTACAGAACATGTTCCATAGGAAACCATGTTAAATGGACTGTAGTTCAAATCTGCAAAATGTAAAAAGCACTCAAAATGCCATAGGTGAGAATCAGGCCTTAGTAATTATCACCGGTGGTTTTCATCTACAGGGGAAATCCTGAAAACCTGACCTGTTGGGGGCGCCTCGA
This sequence comes from Lithobates septentrionalis, assembly GCA_037952835.1. Classification (NCBI taxonomy): domain Eukaryota; kingdom Metazoa; phylum Chordata; class Amphibia; order Anura; family Ranidae; genus Lithobates; species Lithobates septentrionalis. The sequence continues at coordinate 260,715 of JBBDGP010003543.1, read as the reverse complement.
GGACTGGAGTTGAGAAACATTGGGGTTGATTTACTAAGGCTCGATTCACACCTATGCATGTTGCTTCTGAGCATTTTTGGAGGTTTTTTTTTCATGCTTGCCACGTTTTTGCCGCGATTTGCGGTTTTTTTTTTTTACATTTTTTTTTTTTTTTTTACAGTCTTAAAAAAATTTGCAAAAACGCATCAAAAAACGCACCAAAAACGCTGCAAAAACGGTGCACTTGCGTTTTGATGCTTGTCCATTGAATTCTATTACATGCAAAACGCTGCATTTTGCATGAAAAAAGTCCCTGACCCTTTCCAAAAACGCAGAGAAACAAAAAGGCATTGATGTGAACATGTTCCATAGGAACCCATGTTAAAAAATTCCCATGCATTTCTGCAAAATGCAAAATGCATCAAAAAACGCGCTAGTGTGAATGGAGCCTAAAGGCAACTCCGCTTTGCACCACAAGTGCACTTGGAAGTGCAGTTGCTGGAGATCCGAGGGGGACATGCAAGAAGAAAAAAAAAAAAAAAAAAGGAAGCATTTTTGCTTGTACATGATTGGATGATCAAATCAGCAGAGCTTCCCCTCATTTTAGATCTAACCCTCAGATTTACAGCAAGGGCACTTGCGGTGCAGAGTGGACTTGCCTTTAGTAAATCAACCCCATTGGGTTAGAGGGCAGTTGCGTTGTATTTTTATTTTTATTTTTATTTTATTTTTTTGGGTTTTTTTTGTTTTGTTTTTTAATTTGCAGCATCTTTTGTAGATTTTTGCAAAATGCGCATCACGTGATAGTCAAGGTAGAAAATGCGCTGACAACACAACTCGTTCTGCTTAGTACATTTTTTTTTTTAAATCACACACATAGGTTGAACTTGTGTCTTTTAACCTCACCTACTATGTAATTGATGAATAATGTGCTTGGAGGAAAAAAAAAAAATCACATGCAGTTTCTAGCATGATGGTGCAAATGGGCCATTTCACGCTGAAACACGCGCCTGTGCATTCTGCATTTTTTTTTTTTTGCATTCTTTTGTGCATTCTGTATTTGACAAAACATTCATTTCAACAAGCTGCACAAAAAAAAAAAAAAAAAAAAGACAGAAGCTTCTTTTAACCACTTCAGCCCCGGAATGTTTCTCCCCCTTCATGACTAGGCCATTTTTTGCGAACGGCACGGCGTTACTTTGACAATTGCGCGGTCGTGCAACGCTGTACCTGAATGACATTTATGCCCCCCCCCCCACACAAATTTCTTTTGGTGGTATTTGATCACCTCTGTGGTTTTTTATTTTTTGCGCTATAAACAAAAAACAAAAAAAAAACAACAATTTAAAAAAGAAAAATACTCCCCCCCCCCCCCCCCCCCCCCCCTTTCTGCTATAAAACACATCCAATAAAAAATTTTTTATTTCTTCATCAATTTAGGCCAATGCGTATTCTGCTACATATTTTTGGTTAAAAAAAAAAAAAAAAATCCCAATAAGGGTATATTGATTGGTTTGCGCAAACGTCATGCGGCGCTGTACCCAAATAAAATTGACAACCTTTTTTTTTCCCCACAAATAGAGCTTTCTTTTGGTGGTATTTGATCACTTCCTGCGGTTTTATTTTTTTTTGCGCTATAAACGAAAACCGACAATTTTGAAAAAAAAAAAATATATAGTTTTTACTTTCTGCTATATAACATATCCAATAAAAAATGTAAAAAAAAAAATCAAATTTCTTCCTCAATTTAGGCCAATATGTATTCTGCTACATATTTTTGTAAAAAAAAAAAAAATCCCAATAAGTGTATATTGATTGGTTTGCGCAAAAGTTATAGCGTCTACAAACAGATTTTTACTGTTAATGGCGGTGACCAGTGATGAACTTTTTTTTTTTTTGTGGGACTGCGACTTTGCGGCGGACAAATCGGACACTAATGCCCCCGTACACACCATCGGAAATTCCGCCAGCAAAAGTCCGATGTGAGCTTTTGGTCAAAAATTCTGACCATGTGTATGCTCCATCGGACTTTTGCTGGCGGGAATTTCCGCCAGCAAAAGACTGAGAGCAGGTTCTCTATTTTTCTGACGGAAAAAGTTCCTATTGGAAATTCCGATCGTCTGTAGCAAATCCGACGTGCATAATTCCTACGCATGCTCGGAAACAATTCGACGCATGCTTGGAGGAATTGAACTTCGTTTTCTCGGCTCGTCGTAGTGTTGTACGTCGCCGCGTTCTTGATGCTCGAAAGTTAAGAGAACTTTTGTGTGACCGTGTGTAAGCTTGAGCGGAATTCCGTCGGAAAAACCATCCAAGGTTCCGATCGTGTGTACGGGGCATAAGTGACACTTTTAGGGGACGAGGGACACTAATACAGTGATCAGTGCTAAAAAAAAAAATGCACTGTCACTGTACTAATGACACTGGCAGGGAAGGCGTTATTTTCAGGGGTAATCAAAGGGTTAAAGTGTAAACCCCCCCCTATCGTTTTTTAGCCATGATGCTGCACCTGTGATCAGTTATGACACCAGCCCATTGGATGGTTTGACAGTTTGGTTGAGAGCACAACTGTCCCTGATATGGAACAAAGTCCCTCCTTTCCTCCTTATTTTGGTCTGATCTATATAGTTGTAGATAAAATGCACTTTAAGGGCCGGTTCACACCATAGAAACGCAGTCCGGATGCGTTCCAGATGCTTTTCTGCATGCATGTTTTTTGATGCGTTTTACAGCGTTCCAGCACAGGAAAAAACGCAGATGTTCTACTTTTTTTTTTTTTTTTTTTTTTTTTTTTTTCCTTTCTGGAACTGCAAGCACTGGTTGTGAACTATGCCATTGAAAACCAGATAACCTACTTTCTGATGCGTTTTGCAGGAAAAAAACCCGCACTGGACTTCATGTGGTGTGAACTGGCCCTAAAAAAGGATAATATGTCTTCCAGTGCATTCTCGTGCGTTTTATAGCGTTCCAGTACCCTTCCGTTTAGATTTTTTTTTTTTTTTTTTTTTTTAGCATGTTCTACTTTTTCATTTTTCCTGGAACTGACCGTACTGGTGTGAACTATGCCATATAACCTACTGAACTGCATGTAGTGTGACCTGGCCCTTGGGGCTTGTTTAAACTTGGAGGGGGGGGAGGGCAGTGTTAAAAAGTTATATTGAGCTGTGGTTTTGGCACCGCCCCCCAACCACTCCCCCTCAAAGTGGTGAATGTTTTTTTTACCTTCACGCATTCTATGCATAAAGGTAAAAACCTTCAGTGTGTGCTCCCCCCCACCCCCCCCCCCCCCCCCAACAGCGGCAGCTGGTGCTCAAAATTTCTGGGGGGGGGCGCAAATTAACTGAAAAATTCTGGAAAAAAACATCAGTCGCAGCCACTGTGCCCCATCAGTCGCAGCCACTGTGCCCCATCAGTCGCAGCCACTGTGCCCCATCAAATGCTGCCAGTATGCCCCCAGCCGTCTGCACTTACCTGTCTCGGTGACACAGCTCCTCGATGTTTTCTCCTGTCCTCTCTTCCCGTCCACTGTTATGATTGGACACCTGTGTCCAATCACAGCACCTGTAGTTTCAGCCAGATTATGGGTAACAGATCCGAGCACCTGATTGGCGGAGAGGTGGTTTAGTGTTAGGAAAGCGAATAGCATGGCGCTCGCAGGTCACCTTTTTTGGCGCCCATTAAAGCCCAAGGCTCTAATCAGGTGCTACAAACCCCCCCCCCCCCCCACCGCTGTAATTCAGGCGCCCTGCGCCCAAAAGGCCTGAATAGGGGGTTGCAGCGGCGGCCATAGATAGGTTCATGCATTGCATGAACCTATCTATTGGTGCTAAAGGGGGTGGCAGGAGAGAGGGGGCGGCGCCCGTGCCCCTTTAATGCACGGGCCGCCACTGCCCCCCCCCCCCCAATACATACCCAACCCCAATCCAGTGCTGTGCATGGGAGCCTTGACTGTCCTGCCCCCCCGCCTCTCCTCATTGGCTCCCACTGCTGTCAATCACGGGAGGGAAGGGAGGGGGAGCGAGCATGCACAATATGCATTCGCTAGTGTAACACACCTGGGTGGGCTCGGGGCGCAGTGCTCCGGCGGTGTGACGGCAGATTTTCGGATGGTCAGTACACAAATCCCGCCACACAAAAGTTGAAAGTACAAACACGCATGATCGGAATAAATGCTCACCAAACACGAAATTAGCAGAAGGGGCCCAAAGGGTGGCGCTCAAGAGCTGAAATTCCTCGTAGTACGCCACTACGTTCGTGTTTGTGGCACGACAATTGCGTAACGTTAGTGTGCAAGACAAGACCCCCATTTGGTGTAAGGCCATACAACCCCTCTGGTCTCAGGTTTTCGCCATATACAGTGGTCTATATGATCGGCCAACGACACCCACCCCAGAGATGGCTCTATTATCTATGCTCCAGAACCTCTCAAAAACATACTCCATTAAGCTTTTTCCTGTCAGCAGCCAGGCAACTTCTACCCCTATTCAGGAAGACCACCACCACCCCTCCCCTGTCCTGTCCTGTCCTCCTGGGTCTCAGTGGTCAACGACATTGTGCGCATGGAAGAGATGTAGAGTTGCCTCCTCATCCCTTTAAGCCCGAACACCTTTGAATTACACGGGTTCTGAGGCTAATTAAATGCAGATAAGGCACCACGTGAGTTTAATTACCACCTTAATCAGCCTCAGAACCTGAGTAATTAATATGTGTTCGGGTTTAAAGGGATGAGGTGGCAACTCTAGATAGAACATGGAAAAGTTGTAGAACCAGGCTAGCCACAGATAGGAGATGACACTAAAGCTGGCCATAGACGTTTCCAATCTTGGCCGGTTCAGAGATGATGGCCTTGGACAATGATACCTTCGATAAATTTAAAATTCTCTGGCTCACTTGGATCGAATACCCCTACTTCTGATTCCCTGAAAGCCTTGTTAACTCCCCAAAGCTAAGCCGAACACGCCTTACGATCCTGATTTCCCGATTTGTTGCACCAGGGCCTTCCCAACCTCCAAATCCCCCTTCCCCTCTCCCCTCTCTCTATTTTTCTTTCTACCTTCTCCCCCCACTTCTATGTCTCCATGACTAGAACCCAGATGTTTTCATCTCCATCCCTCATATTGCATTGCACAATACACCGCCGGCTAAGCCGAAACAATTTGGATAATGATCCTACCCGTATATTCTACTGGTCTAAAGCCTAGAGAAGGGATCCTCAAACTACGACCCTCCAGCTGTTGCGGAACTACACATCCCATGAGGCATTGTAAAACTCTGACATTCACAGACATGGCCAGGCATGATGGGAATTGTAGTTCCTGAACACCTGGAGGGCCGCAGTTTGAAGACCCCTGAGTGTACCAGATATAAGACGAATGCCGCGTACACACGATCGGATTTTCCAACAACAAAAGCCATGGATTTTTTTCCGACGGATGTTGGCTCAAATTTGTCTTGCATACACACGGTCGCACAAATGTTATCGGAAATTCCGAACGCCAAGACCGCGGTGACGTACAACGCGTACGACGAGCCGAGAAAAATGAAGTTCGATAGCCGGCGCGGCTCTTCTGCTTGTTTCCGGAATTGTGTACACACGATTGGAATTTCCGACAACGGATTTTGCTTTGTCAGAAAATTTGAGATCCAGATCTCAAATTTTGTGTGACGGAAATTCTGATGAAAAATGTCCAATGGAGCCTACACACGGAATTTCCGACAACAAGCTTCCATCGAACATTTCCCGTCGGAAAATCCGACTGTGTGTACGGGGCATTACAATGTATTGCCTCCTGTACTGAACATCTGGCTATTACGTTAAGGTGTTTCATTCTGTTAAACGCAATAAAAACATATTTGACTCCAACTTCAGCTTGAAATTAAGCTTTGACAATATGGCCACACTGAGGGCGGGTTTGAAATTGTGCGAGTTCAGCTGAATTTGCACGATTTTCAAACTGGCAATGCCGTCCAACTTCGGGGCCCCGGGGGGCGATTTGACAGACATTGTGTGGGTTCATGCACAGATGTCTATGGAAATCGCCCCTGAAGTCGCCAAAAGTAGTGCAGAAACTACGACTCGGACGGGTGCCATTGCCGGCAATGGGGCTCCGGTTTGGCATGCAATTTGACCTGCCCAATGTGAACGAGGGCTAAAACCTGGAGCCGGATTGGTTTCTACGCACAGCTGCCTCAGATTTTGCACTACCAGGTTTAGTAAAGCACTGTGTGTCCATGGTCCTCCTAGAAGTGTGCCATTGGCAAGTATGATATTGGCAATCTGCAGGGTAAAGTAGGCACTGGCCAGAGAAGGATTTTGGCCGCTACAGATTATCAGCTGAAAATAGGGTTTTCAGTATTGTACCGAAAGGAGGAAAAAAAAAAAAAAGTGCCTGGCTGGAGAAAAGCCTGCGATTTTGCAGAAATTTTACCGTGTGTGTGGTTTTTTTTTTTTTTTTTTTTTTTTTTTTTTATGGGTCATGTTACTCAAAAAATGCATAAAAAAAGCGCAACATGGGTGCATTTTTAATGCAGTCTTGCTGCATTTTCAATGCATTTCAATGGGGAGGTGGGTTTCTGGTGTGGGGTTTTATTATTATTTTTTTTTTATACTGTATACAGTGTAAAAAAAAAAAAAAAAAACGCGGTACTTGCGTTTTTGGATGCAGGCCCATTGAATTATATTACATGCAAGACGCTGCATTTTGCATAAACAAAAGTCCCAGACCCTTTCCAAAAATGCATTGATGTGAACATGCTCCATAAGAACCAATGTTAAAAAAATTCCCATGCATTTCTGTTTTTTTTTTATGTGTATATATATATATATATATATATATATTTAAAAATTGTATTTATAGTATACATGTATTTTTATTATAAAACCGTTGGTTTCAGTTTCAGCACTGAAATTTAAATTTTGGTGCACCACTATGTGCAATGTATGAGAACTAAAAATCCACTTTTTTTTTTTTTTTTTTTTTAAGCAATGGTTTGCTATGGATATGTAAGGGTTAATGTGGTTGCACCTCTTTGGTATCCCATGTGTTGTATATATGGAAGTCAGCTAGGAGCTGAGCAAAGACAGATCTCCATTCCTACGGCATAGTGAAGGTCGGTGATTAAAGTGGCTGAAGATGCCGGATTATAATTGAATAGGAGGAAATAACGATACTCTCTGTGCTGTGTCCCCCTTTTATTGGGTGTATTTATTGGGGTACCTTTGGGGACACACCTGATTATGTGTATAGATTATAATCTTTATCTGTTGGTACTCTTCACCCTAATAATAATAATTATATATATATATATAATATAATATATAAGTGTAGCACCGACCCCCTAAGGAGCTGCTGATAATAGTTTTGGACCTGAACTCTGCCTATCAACCCCTGAATAAAGACTCGACCCCCCCCTTAGGCACAACTGTGTGGTAGTGTTTGTGTGAGACCCAATGGTAAGAAGCAACACAATTATAATACAATATACTGTAATTCACCGTTACCTGGGTATCCGTCACTCCACCTGCTATAGGAATAGACAACGTCTCGCACCATTTGTACTTTAACCACACAGTAAGTTTACTGGAAACTGGTTTAGAATATAGAATACGATGTTGATTCTGATACACAAGGTTAAAACAATAACACTCAAGGTACATATAAATATTCAAACTCAAATAACATATGAGTAACGCGTGCGGGCGTGCCTCAAGGTGGGACTGATGCTCAGAGCGGTAAAATCTTGGCACTGGGCACTTTCCCACTCCCAATGCAGCTGCGCAAACACACTTCTCGGTTTGTGAGTAACGCGGTTAACGAGCGTTTCGCAAAGTGAGCACTGTATTTCTAAAAATCCTAACTTGGTTTGTGAGTGTTGTCTCGCAAAACTAGCAGGATTCAGGCCGAAAGTGGTGTGCAGTACCGCTTTTGGCCTGAGGTGGGGGGGGGGGGGGGGGGGCGCCAGAGCCGAGCAGAGCCGAAAGGCCCGAGGACAGTTTGGCTGACCTCGGCAAACTTCGGAAAGGCTCGTGAATGGAGTCTTTCCAAGGTTTGCCGAGGTCCGCCGAAGTGTCCCTCGGGCCGTTTCCGAGGCTATTCCTGCGCCCCCCCGCCTCTGGCCGCATGCGGTATTGCATCTTATTGAAGCCAATGCGGAACAAATTATTTTCTTTTCCATTGACTTCAATTGGGAAACTCGCTTTGATATGCGAGTACATTGGATCACAAGCATACCCCTGGAACGGATTATGCTCGTAATCCGAGGTTAGATGTTAGATAACAAGGCAACACAGTACATATACTCAAGGGCTCCCCCTAGGTTGCACTGTGGTCCGCAGAGTGTGTGTGTAGGAGAAATAATAAGTGCTTTATAGTGAATGACAAAGTCTTTGATCTTCTTCTTTCTTCAGCTAGCCTTATTATACTGCAGTGATTGTAATCCAATGAGTAAGCAAATGTTAAAATAAGATAAAGGTGGTAGGTGAACTGTGAACTTGGTTGTGTGAAACGCGTGCAAGCTTCCTCTTCTATGAAAAGGGCAACCGAACACTCTATGTTATGAGAAAGGCAAACTTTGAGGCCTGCGGTCAGTCTATGCAGTGAGACTGCTCTGTTAGAACTACGAGTCTCAGCAATCCTCTGAACTAGGCTGCAAAGTAATATTTATATGTTGGGCAACAGCCCTCTCACCACACAGGACCCGAACGACTGTGCTGCTCCGCTTCAGTGATCCCCGGTCCCGCTCCCAGGTGGCACCGTCAAGCTGCACCTTCCATCAGGTGACCGGGAACTGTCTTGCTGGCTCCTTTTGAGTGTCCCGGATCCTCCTGTCCGATCACACGCTGGCCCAGCGCACTGTGTGTTAAACCTACTCGGGAGGCTCCAACTCCGCTCCGCAGCAAGCAGGCCGCACAGGTCCCTGCAGGCAGGTCTCGCGTCCCGGGAAGAAGAGAGAGAAGCATGGCCGCGCTGTCCCTTTTTTATAGGCCTACCCACAGGGCCATTTTTAAGGCAGGGCAAAAGGGGCAGCTGCCCTGGGCCCTGTCATTGTTGTGGGGCCCAAAGCAGCTGCCTCATACTTGCCAACTATCCTGGTTTAAAGTCCCTCGTCCCTTGAGGTTTTAGTCCTGTGCTGTCTCCCAATATCTCAGTGTGAAGTGCTGCTACTAATGCTCCCCAGCTCTGCCCTGTTGTTGTGTACAGATGACCTGCAGACCCCGTGTTTACATGTAAATTACCCGTATTCATATGTAAATAGCGGCGGCCGGCAGCATTGATATGTATATCATGCCCCCCTGAGGTCATATTCACAGTAATCTCTAGCAACCAATCAACAACCAGAAATCATGTGCTGTAACCTCTAGCAACTAATCAGTGAGCCGTAATGTGTGCTGTAACCTCTAGCAACCAGTCAGTGAGTGGTAATGATACACTGTAACCTCTAGCAACCAGTCAGTGAGTGGTAATGATACACTGTAACCTCTGACAACCAAACGCAATAGCTGCCTGATCTGATTTGGTAAACTGATTTTGAGTCTAGCTGCTATTTATTGTATGTCTCAAAGCAGGTGGAAAACTGCATGGGGGGGGGCCCCAAGAAAAGTTTTGCCCAGGGTCCAATCAATATTAAAGACGGCCCTGCCTACCCAGCAGGGCTGTTCTGTCCCTGGCATTGTGGGTAGGTGAACGGAGCATCGTGGGTAAGTAGCTCCCAGTCTAGTTAAACAAATGAGTCCCTTCCTCTAGGCTTCACAGTATAATGCAGTGTTGTGGCTACTAGAGAGAGCCATTCCCTTAAGGAATACACACCATCCAGTACAAGGATGCTGGTAAACCCCTGCGTTACATAAGATTTGTACCATGTTAGCTAAGGATAAGTGTGCAGCCTGCCCAGGGGGGGTTAAAATAAAATTCAAGGAGGTTGGATCATTACATTTTCTACCAGCCGATGTCTGATGCTCATGTTTTTTTTTCATTTGTGTGATGACTCTTCTAGTCTATTGTAGGATATACTGTATGTAGTCCATTTTATGTCCATCAAAAAATAGGTGATGTACAATTTCCATAGCATTTCAATAACCTTTTATTCTCAATTTTCAGAGTGCCCTTTATATGCCCCCATTAAAGTGTCCCCCTATGGGGTGTACCCCTATCAGGGTCCCCCTTTACATGGGGTGTACCTCCATTGGGTCCACCTGATAGAGAGCAGAGTGGCAGAGAGATGAGCGTAATAGACTTCTGCTTCTCCTTTTTACTGTCTGGTCACAGGGTGGGAAGGAGACCTATAAGCATACCTCCCAATTTTTTGAGATGGAAACAAGGGACACCTATTAGCAAAATTTTGTAGGTATAGGACACACCCACTGCCACGCCTCCTTAACCACTTGCCTACTGGGCACTTCCACCCCCTTTCCTGCCCCAGGTCAATTTTCAGCTTTCAGCGCCGTCACACTTTGAATGACAATTGAGCGGTCATGCTACACTGTACCCAGGTTATTTTTTTTAATCTTTTTTTCTTCACACAAATAGAGCTTTGTTTTGGTGGTATTTAATCACTGGTGGGTTTTTTTTAATTATTTTTTTTTAAAAATGGACCAAAAATTTGGGGTAAAAAAACGCTTCAGGTGTGCCGTCCTGGAAGATTTCCTAGAAAGACAGTTACCGGTAAGTAATTAGTACTTTTCTTAGTTTGTCAGTAAATAAGTAATTTTTCTCCTTCACTGATGAGGCAGGCACTGATGGGGAGCACTGATTGGTGTCACTAATGGGCACTGCTGGAGCTGTACTGTAATCAGGGCACTGATGATCAATGCCCTCATTACCTGTCCGGGTCCACCCTGCGAGGAAATGCCGCTGATCGGCTCTCCTCGCCACACACTTTGTCAATGTGAGGCGAGGAGAGCCAATTAACGTCACTTCTGCATTTACATGTGACCGGCTGTGATTGGACACAGTCGGTCACATGGTTAAAGAGCCGCGTCACTGGCTCTTTACCGAGATCGGGGTCGCGCGGTGTTCTAGGAACACGGAGCAGACGCGCACGAGAGCAGCCGTTCTGGGGCGCCATTATGACGTTGTCCCAAAACTAAAGCTGCACTACTCCTCCGTCATTTTCCAGGGGGGGCAAGTGGTTAAAGGTGAATTATACAAAAAAAAAAAAAAATGTATTTGAAACCCACAAGTGCGTGCGTGCGTGTGTTGTGGGTTTTTTATTTCTTTCTTTTTTTACCACTACTATTCCTTTTTATATTCTTTTAAGATTTACAAATTAGCAATTTAGAATTTGGATGAAAGGTTTAGCGCTGGGAAACACCTTCTGAAAGATAAAAATGTGCATTTTATATACCACTATATAGATCAAACCAATAAGGGGGATAGATGAGGAGGATAGAGGGACCCTTTTTTTTTTTTCCAAATCGGGGACAGTCCCTCTAAATCAAGAACAGTTGGGAGCTATGCTATAAGTAAAGGTAAAATTACAGTGGCGAATACACCAGGGATGTGATGTGTAAATTTCAGGACTGGATGGACCGATATATAATATATTGTGTTCTCTTTTGCAGCCTCCAAGATGGCTCTGTTCCTCCCGATCCTCCTGGCTTTACTGGCCTCTGTCCTTGGAGGCCTCTACATGTTGGGAGCGTTCCGGAAGAGAAAACCCAACGAGCCGCCATTAGACAAAGGATCCATCCCATGGTTGGGATACGCTCTTGAGTTCCGTAACAACACAGCTGCCTTCTTGCAGAGGATGCAGAAGAAACATGGAGACATCTTCACAGTTCAGATTGCTGGCTATTACTTCACCTTTGTGACCGATCCACTCTCTTTTGGTCCCATCATTAAGGAATCCAAAAAGCTTGACTTTGTGCAGTTTGCCGCAGAGTTGGTGGCCAGGGTGTTCGGCTACCATCCTATAGCCGATGACCACAAGATGCTGGAGAAAGCCAGCACAAAGCACCTCATGGGCGATGGCCTTGTGCTCATGACTCAAGCTATGATGGACAACCTACAAAACTTGATGCTTCATAATGTTGGTGCCGGAAATGGTGAAAAAAAATGGCATCAAGACGGGCTTTTCAATTACAGTTACAACATTGTCTTCCGAGCCGGCTACCTGGCTTTATTTGGAAATGAGCCACCTAAAAGTAAGGGCGATGTAGAAATGGCCAAGAAACTTGACCGTGACATCTCAGATGAACTGTTTTATGAGTTCAGAAAGTATGACCAGCTGTTCCCGCGCCTGGCTTATGCCGTCCTGACACCGAAAGGCAAGTTGGAAGCCGAACGGCTGAAGAGGCTGTTCTGGAACATGCTTTCCATAAAAAAAACCCTACAGAAGGAAAATATCAGTGGGTGGGTCACCGATCAGTTCCAGTTTAGGGCTGAGAATGGGATGCCAGAAAGTATGCAAGACCGGTTCATGTTTCTTCTTCTTTGGGCCTCTCAGGGTAACACCGGACCTGCGTCTTTCTGGCTCCTCCTCTTCCTCATGAAAAACCCGGAAGCTATGCAGGCTGTAAGTGAAGAAGTTCAAAACGTTCTCAAAGAAACCGGGCAACAAGTCAAAGCAGGTGGACTGCTCATCAACCTCACCAGAGACATGCTGCTGAAGACACCCGTTCTTGACAGCGCCGTGGAAGAAAGCTTGCGTATTACAGCTGCCCCTGTGTTGATAAGAGCTGTCAAAGAGAACCTGAACCTCAAGATGGCCAATGGAAGAGAATTTGCCATCCGTAAAGGAGACCGTGTAGGCATATTCCCATACACTGCGGTGCAAATGGACCCAGAGGTCCATCCCGAACCTGAGAAGTTCAAGTACAACCGCTTCCTCAACGAGGACGGTAGCAAAAAGACTGAATTCTACAAAAACGGGAAACGGGTGAAATATTTCACCATGCCGTGGGGTGCCGGCACCACAATCTGCCCCGGGCGTTTTTTCGCCACCAATGAACTCAAACAATTTGTGTTTTTGATGCTGTTGTATTTCGAGTTTGAGCTTGTGAATCCTAAGGAGGAGATTCCACCCATTGATGTGAGTCGTTGGGGTTTTGGAACCATGCAACCCACCAAAGATGTCCAATTCCGGTACAGGTTACGCTATTAGACCAAGAAGACAACATCTTCCACAAGAATAACTTCTACTTTTTTGTACAAAAAGTATAAGAACTTATTTTATCATTTTGGGGAAGTGAATGACAAAAGGGACTGTTTTTGACCAGTGTATACTATTCGTATTCATTCAGGTCCAGAGGAAGTGGAAATTCTTTAACATTATATGAAGTGAACAAAGGCCACTCTAAAATCTCAAACATCCCCAAAAAGTGCAAAATAAAAAGACAGCAAAGTATTGTAAGCATACGATAGATTGTATAACTGAATTTTTTTGTAAAAAAAAAATAAAAAATAAAAATTCTTTGCTGATTAAAAAAAAAAGATTTTGATCCACAAAAGCTTAAAAAAAATGAATATATACATTGTGTGAAATAAATACTAATTATTACACATTTGCATACTGTATTTATTACAATATATATCCATATAAACCATTATTAGTTAATGGGAAGGTAAGTGTGGGTGGATCACCAATGGCTTTATGCACCACATCCCATATATTGTAGAACAAAAATAGGAAGATAATTGGGACTTTTAGGGTGCTATTACATCACAATGACGCTGAGTATGATAAAAATTAATCATTTATTTATTTTAAACAGCATTAAAAAAATATAAATATCAAAGAGCAAAAAAAGTACAGGTTTACAGCTTAACATGTCGACTCATGCAGTTCCTGTTGGGCATGATTGATGAAATTTTGACATTTTTCGCCTAGTTAGGCTTCCTCAAGACATATATTTTCCTGAAGTAGTATATTGAGCAATGGGGGGGTAAGCATGTGAATGAAATATCCTGAATGTAATATTTTTGTTAAATATGCATGTATACTTGTGTCATATTTATTTATGTCAGGTACTTGTATAGCGCCGTCAATTTACTCAGCACTTTACATATACATTGTACATTCACATCGGTCCCTACCCTCAAGGAGCTTACACTCCAAGGTCCCTAACTCACATTCATACATACTAGGGACAATTTAGATAGGATCCAATTAACCTACCTGCATGTCTTTGGAGTGTGGGAGGAAACCGGATTACCCAGAGGAAACCCACGCAGGGCACAGGGAGAACATGCAAACTCCAGGCAGGTAGTGTCGTGGTTGGGATTCAAACCAGCAACCCTTCTTGTGGCTGGGTGAAAGTGCTATCCAGTACACCACTGTTCCGCTCCATATGTTTAGTTGTTAGAATGGTATGACCTATAGCGGACAAATACATCCCCTGAGGAAGCCCAACTGGGAGAAACATGTCAGATTTCGCCAATCCTGCCCCACAGGAACTGTATGAGTCAACATTTTAAGCTGTAACCATCTCTTGTCCCTTCTTTCCCCCCCCCCCTTCCTTTTTCCTTCACTTTTCCACCTCCTTTTTTTTTCCTCTTTACTTCTTACTCATCTATGTGGCTCCTCTCTTGGTCCTTCTCTTCACCATTTCACATTCTATCACCATTTTTTTTCACATTGGTGTGTGTGTCCCCCTCACACATGTACCACCCTATGACTTTGGGTATTTACCTGACATTATCCATTCTTTATACTGCTTCAATCAGATGCTAGCTAGCTGGTGATCCCATATATTTCCTTCCCAATTGCCGGGGAGACCATGCCGGGTTGCCTTATGCTATGCACTCACCGAGGCATGGGTAAGCAGTCCCATTATCTCTTTCCCCCATCTTATGATTTTGTAAATATCTTCTATATGAAATTTCTATATATTATTGTATGTCTATTTGTATCCGCAGATGTATTTCCTGATGAAGCGGTAAACCCGCAAAACTAGTTGAAATACCATGTCATCTAATTTATTTTTAGTGTTTTTTTTTTGTCGTTTTTTGTTATTTTGTACTGTAGCACTGACCCCCGAAGGAGCTGCTGGTTATTATTTTGGGTCTTTGCCGTCACCCTTTACCCACAGTTCACCATACTAGAAACTTAGAGTCTATACTGGGCCTTGCGCCCACCGATGTATGCACCAGTCAATTAGTTCTTTTTCCAATGCTTTTTATTAAACAACTTGAGCAGTAGAAGGATGGAGGGTTAGGGGAAAGTTCAGATACCTTGTACAGATCACTGAAGAACTTTAGATCCTGGAGACGAGTACACCTTCAGTCAGCGGATCTTGCTCACCCGGATAGGCCTCTCTCCTCTGGCCTAGCAGCCGGAATGATGCACGGACAAAACTCTCTGCCACAGACTTGAGAACAATAATTGTTGAACAATCCTCTGCTACAGGATTTAGTGTTAGTTGGATGATCCCCTGCCACAGGATTTAGTAACGGTAACGAGCACAGCAACACAGTACCAAAATTCCTTTAAGCCTTCCTGCAATACTGGACATGTCCTGCATCCTTCCCAGCTCCCAGCAGGGTTACCCAGTGTGCCTTGAAAGAAAGCTAACATCCCTGTCCATGCCTGCTGGACCATGAGTCAGCGGTAATATGCACCTTACCACTGACCGCCCTGTCCAATGAGGCCAAGATATTGTCTTCCACATGTCGGTAGAGAGCCGGAATTGTCTTACGAGAAAAAAATTGGAGTTTGGGAACCTGCCACGGAGGTACCGCACATTCCACAAATTCTCGAAAGGGGGCAGAGTCTACCAGCTGAAAAGGCAGCAGTTGGAGTGCTAGCAATTTAGCCAAACTAGCATTCAGCCGCTGAGCATGTGGATAGCTGGGACAGAATTTCTTTCGCCGGTTTAGCAACTGGGGTAGGGAAATTTGCCTGCTACAATCGGATGTTGTTGTAGCGATAGCAGATTGCCCGCAAGTACTTGGCACACCTAATTCTACACCTTCATTCCTATCAGTGCTGGTTTCTGAGAGGACTGAAGGTATAGTGGGGTTGGAGATCCCAGCTGATGAGGAGCAAGGAGAGGTCTGCCTTGTTCTTTGGTGTGGGTCTTTTAAGTACTGTTGCCAACGGACTGCATGGGAGCTCAACATATGTCTGGTCAAGCATGTGGTGCCCAAGCGGCTGCTGTTTTGGCCACGCGTGATACGCTTCAGACATATGTTGCAAACAGCAACAGTGCGATCTGCTGCATACATCTCAAAAAAGGCCCACACCAAAGATCTTTTGGAAAAACGTGCAGAGTCAGCAGCGCCCTGCACATGCGGAGCTCTGCAGTGTGATGCAGTCAGGTGGTTGCCCTTAAGCTGGCCCCTGGAGGGCATCCTGCCTCATTGGAGATGTGCCGCCTCTTCCTCCTCCTCCTTTCTTCTATTAGGCACCCACATAGAGTCAGTGACCTCATCATCCCCTCCCTCCTCGCCACTGGAGCAAACCTGGCAGTATGCTGCAGCTGGGGGAACATGACTGCCAGTTTCTTGTCCTTCTTGGGCACCCCCTCTTTTCTCTGGGCTCACGTTACTGCCTTCATCCTCAACCTGGGAACCATCATCAGAGCCTTCAAATTGCTGCGCATCCTCCTCTTTTAGTGGCCTGTGAGCGTCTGCCTCTCCTTGGTGGCCTTCCAGACATACTGTACAATTAGATTAGCAAAACAACGCCTGAAGTTTACTAAAAACAGCACACCAGGAATGGCCTACAGTAAGGTATAGGCTTGGGTAGACTACAATGCAGTGGATATATCTTTTATGAACTGCAGCTCAGTGAGTCACCTGCCTGGCTGAAAGTGTCTTTGAACACACACTCAGGCAATGGCCTAGTCAGGTGCAGGCTTTGCTAGACATATATATATATATATATACACATACATATATATATATATATATATATATATATATATATATATATATATGTATGTATATATATGTCTAGCAAAGCCTGCACCTGACTAGGCCATTGCCTGAGTGTGTGTTCAAAGACACTTTCAGCCAGGCAGGTGACTCACTGAGCTGCAGTTCATATATATATATATATATATTTATATACCGTATTTATCGGTGTATAACACGCACTTTTTTCCCCTTAAAATAAGGGGAAAATCGTGGGTGCGTGTTATACGCCGATCCCCGCTATTTTGTGATCTGTCGGAGCATGGCGCCGCGGAGTTCGGAGGGACTCGGGGGCGCTCGTTCAGCTGAACGAGCGCCGCCGAGGACACAGTGACTGGGCGGAGCCGAGATACACATAGCCGAGGCTTCTCGGCTATTCTCGGCGCCGTTCACAGTCACGCCCAGTCCCGCCATTGGACCTGTGTTATGTCCATCATAGGGACTGGGCGTGACTGTGAACGGCACCGAGAATAGCCGAGAAGCCTCGGCTATGTGTATCTCGGCTCCGCCCAGTCACTGTGTCCTCGGCGGCGCTTGTTCAGCTGAACGAGCGCCCCCGAGTCCCTCCGAACTCCGCGGCGCCATGTTTAAAAATACAAACGAAACGTTTGTATGTCGGCGGCGACAAGGCTGCACGGACCACTGGGGACAAGGCTGCACTGGGGCAAAGCTGAACTGGGGCCAAGCTGCACTGGGGACAAGGCTGCACTGGGGCAAAGCTGCACTGGGGACAAGGCTGCACTGGGGCAAAGCTGCACTGGGGACAAGGCTGCACTGGGGCAAAGCTGCACTGACAAGGCTGCACTGACAAGGCTGCACTGGGGCAAAGCTGCACTGGACACTGGGGAAAGGCTGCAGATGAACACTGATGAGGCTGCATTGATGGGCATTTAAATGTAAGTTTTTTTTCCTTAAACTTCCCTCCTAAAAGTTTTTTTCCTTAAAATTCCCTCCTAAACTTGGGGTGCGTGTTATACGCCGGCGCGTGTTATACGCCGATAAATACGGTATATATATATATATATATATATATATATATATATACACAAGCCTGTATATATATTTACTAAATGAGCTGCAGCTCAGCGAGTCACCTGCCTGGCTAAAGTATATTAGAATACACCATGAATGGTCTGCAGTGAGATGAAGCTAAACTGTATAGTGTGTGTGTGTATATATATATTTATATATATATATATATATATACAAAGCCGGGATGTGTATATGTGTGTGTGTGTGTGTATGTATATATATATATATATATATATATATATATATATATATATATATATATATATATATATATATATACACACACTAAATACACTGCAGCTAACTGTCTTGGTCGCCTGCCTGAAGTATATTAGCAACAGTACACCAGGAACGGTCTGCAGTGAGATGAAGCTAAACTGTATACAGTGTGTGTTTGTGTGTGTGTATATATATATATATATATATATATATATATATATATATATATATATATATATACACAAAACCGGGATGCATATATATACAAAATACACTGCAGCTATCTAACGGTCTCACCTGCCTGCCTGAAGTATATTAGCAACAGAACAAAAGGAATTGCCTGCCTGCTCAAACTAAATAAAATGACAGTCTCTCTCTGAACAAACGCCACCAACACAATACACAAGGCCGACATGCAGGCGGCCTTATATAGTGTGGGGTATGTACTTAACCCCCTGAGCCATAATTGGCCACAGGCAAAAATAGTCCGTATCAAGGCAGAGGTTCAGGCAGGCCAGAATGTTTAGTATCTGTAGCGTTACCCCCGTAGGGACTGCTGAAAGATGTAGCCCACCTGTCACCCTGCCCAGCCTGACATTCATTTCCTGGTCACCTTTCAGACTATGAATAGTCCATGTGCTTGTTTTTATGTTTTATTGAGGAATTTGAACTTGGATGGGGATAGGAACAATATGGGATGCCCACAAATAATTGGCTGACTGTATAGCAATCAATTAGGACAACTATATACACTTCAGTCCCCTCCACCACGACACTCGCTTGCAGACTATTACTCTCTCTCCAGCACAGCGCTTTACTCCAGGCACAGCTAGCACATGTTTGGGCCCAACATTGACTCAGCCAGGCCTCAGCAACTTGCCCTTTGCAGGTAGGGACCGCAGGCCCCTTTTAATGTAGCAAAAATGCAATAGGAAGTCTCTAGTGGTAGCTGTCCTATGGTGAACTACTGCTCCCAGTAAGCCCTCTTCAGGCCCTGCCAGCCCTCCTGGCTGCAGCTGCCCGACTCCACTGCCCGTGACATCAGTCCTTACTGCTGGCTCTGCACCTATCCCAGACTGCACACTCCCAGTCCTCTCTGGCGTAGTCTGAGATGAATGAGGGATGTAGAAAGAAAGAAATAGGGAGGGAAGGAGAGAGAAGGAAAGAAAGAGGGATGGAGGGACAGCAGGCCCATATCTTCCACCACAATAGAAATATGTGTATTCCAGAAAGATTAACAATCAGCAGATAAAGATACTCCAAACCCCTGGAGTTAGCACTTCAGTCATCCCAGCACCATGGTTGGTATGGTGTCAGGATAATTGAAGCACATTATTTCTATTATTATATTGTTATAAAAAATGAAATAGTTCAACTCACCATAATGCAGAATCAGTGGAAGCCCTGAGAGTGTCACCTGCCACCATCGCCTGCCATCAGGTGCCCCCAGCAGAGTCCCTCCTTAGCTCAGGTGTCCCCAGCAGAGTCCTACCTTACATCAGGTGTCCCCAGCAAAGTCCCTCCTTACACCAGGTGTCCCCAGCAGGGTCCCTCCTAACACCAGGTGTCACCAGCAGAGTCCTTCCTTACACCAGGTGTCACCAGCAGAGTCCTTCCTTACATCTGGTGTCCCCAGCAGAGTCCTTCCTTACATCAGGTGTCCCCAGCAAAGTCCCTCCTTACATCAGGTGTCCCCAGCAGAGTCCCTCCTTACACCAGGTGTCCCCAGCAGAGTCCCTAGATGTCACTGCTACCCCTAACAGCTGGGAGAGCAGCCCATCTAGTAGAGGTGGTGAGGGGAGTGCAGGTAGGCCTAGACAGTTGGTGGTAATAGGGGATTCTATCATCAGAAGGACTGATAGAATAATTTGTTGCCAGGATCGCCTCAACCGAATGGTTTGCTGTCTCCCTGGTGCTAGGGTTCGGCATGTGATGGACCGGGTGGATAAATTACTGGGAGGGGCTGGGCATGACCCAGCTGTCTTGGTTCACGCTGGAACCAATGACAGTATACATGGAAGGTGGAGGCTCCTTAAGAATCAATTTAAAGAACTAGGCTGCAAGTTGAAGGGAAGGACCTCCAAGGTGATATTCTCTGAAATATTGCCTGTGCCATGCGCAACACAGGAAAGGCAGGGGCTGAATGCATGGCTAAAGACCTGGTGTAGGGAGGAGGGATTTGGGTTTCTAGAGCACTGGGCTGACTTTTCATTGGGGTGCAACCTATATGCTAAAGAAGGTTTGCACTTGAATGGAAGGGGGTCTGTTGTGCTGGGGGAGAGGTTTATGGGAAGGCTGGAGGAGTATTTAAACTAGGATTGAGGGGGGAGGGTGAACTAGAATTACTTCGGGCAGACAGGTCAGTTAGGGGTCAGACAATAAATGGAGGGTGGAATGGGGATAGATGGGGGGAGGGTTATGGCAGGTGACAAGAAATTTCCCATGTTGCAAACAGCCATTGGAAACTATAGTGCCACTTGTACTACTAAAAATGATATGAAAAGCACCAGAGTAAAATGTAATAATGCATTAAAGTGTTTGTACACCAATGCCAGAAGTCTGCCAAGCAAAATAGGCGAGTTGGAAGCTCTGGTGCATGAGGTGAACTATGATGTAATCGGTATTGCTGAAACTTGGCTTCAATTCGCACATGACTGGGCTATTAATATTCCTGGCTATGCACTCTTTCGGAGAGACAAGGTAAAAAGGAAAGGTGGCGGGGTCTGTCTCTATGTGAGAAGTGATCTCAAAGCAAGTGTGAAAGAGGACCTGGTTGATGGAGAGTGTGATGAGTCTGAAGCATTATAGGTGGAACTGCATATAGATGTGCGTAGTTCAAAGTTAATCATTGGAGTTTGTTATAGGCCACCCAATGTTAACGAGGAGGTGGAGTCTCATCTCCTTGCACAGATGGAAAGGGCTGCAAAGGCTGGGACGGTGATAATAATGGGGGATTTTAACTACCCAGAAATTGACTGGAGTATTGGCACTGCTGGAACAGTTAAAGGGCAAAAATTTATAAACCTAGTACAGTACAATTTTATGGTCCAGTTTATTGAGGCCCCAACTAGGAATGAAGCTCTCTTGGACCTGGTAATCTCAAACCATGCAGAGCTTATTACTAATGTGCAGATAAAGGAACACCTGGGTAGCAGTGAACATAACATGATTTCATTTGATGTTAGCTGTCAACAAGAAATACATAAGGGAAAGATAAAAACACTTAACTTCAAGAGAGCAAATTTTCCAAGGATGAGGGCTGCTCTCCAGGATTTAGACTGGGATGGAATATTGGCATCGATAAACACAGAACAGAAATGGGAACCCTTCAAAAAGACTGTTTGAGACTTCACTGCAAAGTATATTCCCATAGGCAATAAGTTTAAAAGGCTAAGAATAAAACCTATGTGGCTCACAGTCAAAGTTAAAAATGCTATAAACAATAAGAAAAGAGCTTTTAAAAAATATAAAAATGAAGGAACACTAGTGTCGTTTATATGTTACAAAGAATTTGACAGAATATGTAAAAAGGAAATCAAGGATGCAAAAATTCAAAACGAACGACAGATTGCAAAAGATAGTAGGACAAACCCCCAAAAAATTCTTCAAATATATTAATAGTAAAAAGGTCAGGTCTGAGCATGTAGGCCCTTTACAAAATAATCTAGAGTGGGTGACTGGAGACAAAGAGAAGGCTAATTTATTAAATACTTTCTTCAGCTCTGTGTATACAAAGGAGCATAGTGGAGCTCATGTCCATAATGGGGGTGGTAGTGACACAGCCCCCAATGATCCACAATGGCTAAAAAAGTGATATGGTCCAGAAATATTTAGACAGAATAAAGGTGGATAAAGCACCTGGACCTGATGGCATCCACCCACGGATCCTAAAAGAATTGAGCTCTGTAATTTCAAAGCCATTGTGTCTCATTTTTAGGGACTCGTTAATGATGGGAATGGTACCACTGGATTGGCGTAGGGCCAATGTGGTGCCTATATTTAAAAAGGGATCAAAAGTCTTTACCAAGTAACTATAGACCTGTTAGTTTAACTTCTATAGTCGGGAAGATACTGGAGATTTTTATAAAAGACCACATAGATGAGTTCTTGCTGGAAAAAAAAACATTTTAAGCAACAGACAGTATGGATTAATGAAAGACAGAAGTTGTCAGACAAACCTGATTTCTTTTTATGAGGAGGCAAGTAAAACCTTGGACAGAGGAGTGGCTATGGACGTGGTATACTTGGACAGAGGGGTGGCTGTGGACGTGGTATACTTGGACAGAGGGGTGGCTGTGGACGTGGTATACTTGGACAGAGGGGTGGCTGTGGACGTGGTATACTTGGACAGAGGGGTGGCTGTGGACGTGGTATACTTGGATTTTGCAAAAGCGTTCGACGCAGTTCCCCACACACGGCTCATGTGTAAGGTAAAGTCTACAGGCTTGGAAATATCAGTTTGTAAATGGAGAGAAAACTGAAAACGGAATTCGGAGAGTAGTGGTTAATGATTCTTACTCTGAATGTTCTAAGGTTATCAGTGGTGTACCCCAAGGCTCAGTGCTGGGACCTTTACTTTTTAATATCTTTATAAATTATATTGGGTCTGGGATCAAAAGTACCATTTCTGTCTTTGCAGATGACACCAAGCTATGCAGTGGAATAATGTCCTTACAGGATGTCTCCAATTTACAGGCCGACCTCAGTGCTCTGTCTAATTGGGTGTCTATGTGGCAGATGAGGTTTAATGTTGAGAAATGTAAAGTTGTGCACTTGGGGGCTAAGAATATGCATCATACATACTAGGGGGAGTACAACTGGGGGAATCCATGGTGGAGAAGGATCTGGGGGGGGGGTTTTGGTAGATCATAATCTCAATAATAACATGCAATGCCAAGCTGCGGTTTCCAACGTGAGGAAAGTCCTTTCTTTTATTAGGAGAGGTATGGACTCCAGAGAGAGATATCATTTTGCCCCCCTGTACAAATCATTAGTAAAACCTCATCTGGAATATGCATTTCACTTTGGGCTCCAGTTCTCAAAAAGGATATCGAGGAACTGGAGAAAGTGCAGAGAAGGGCAACCAAACTGATAAGAGGCATGGAGGAGCTCAGCTATGAGGAAAGATTAGAGGAACTGAATTTATTCACTCTTGAGAAGAGGAGAATAAGGGGGGATATGATCACCATGTACAAATACATAAGTGGTCCATATAGTGAACTTGGTGTTGAGTTATTCTCTTTACGGTCAACGCAGAGGACACGGGGGCACTCTTTACATCTAGAGGAAAAGAGATTTCATCTCCAAATACGGAAAGGTTTCTTCACAGTAAAAGCTGTGAAAATGTGGAATAGACTCCCTCCAGAGGTGGTTCTGGCCAGCTCAGTAGATTGCTTTAAGAAAGGTCTGGATTCTTTCCTAAATGTACAGAATATAACTGGGTACTGACATTTATAGGTAAAGTTGATCCAGGAAAAATCCGATTTTACCCCTGTGGGTAAAAAATTGGGTATATTGGATTGTACGATATTTTTTATTTTATTTATTTATTGTTTTTAAGGTTGAACTGGATTGACTTGTGTCTTTTTTCAACCTGACTAACTATGTAACTATGTAACCAGGTGTCCCCAGCAGAGTCCCTCCTTACATCAGGTGTCCACAGTTACCAGAGGCGTCACTAGGGTTGGTGTAACCGGGTGCCGAAAAACAGGGTGTCACCCCCCACCCACTATAGCCCTCCCTCATTGCAGACCCCCCTCCCTTAGTATAGACCCCACTAAATGCAGACCCCCCTCCATCAGTATATACCCCCTTTATTGCAGACCCCCCTTCATCAGTATATACCCCCTTTATTGCAGACCCCCCCCCCGCCATCAGTACAGACCCTGCTCAGAATAAACCACCCCCCACCCCCCCATCAGTACAGACCCCCCCCCAGGACAAACCAACCCCCATCAGTACAGACCCACCCAGGACAAACCAACCCCCCCATCAGTACAGACCCCCCCAGGACAACCCACCCCCTCCCCTCATGCACCTGGGCGGCGAACAGAGGAGGATTTAGCGTGCAGCCGCCTGGAGAGTTGCTTGCTCAGACTCTCACTCTCCGGGCAGCGTGCTTATGACAGGAGGGATCCGCAGTGAGAGTGAGACAGAGCAGAGTGTCAATCAGAGATAGCAGGGGGCCGGGACCCGGAACTCTCCATCACCCTCAGCTCACGATGGTGTCACTTCCCGCCCCCCTAGTGACGCCACTGGCAGTTACCCTTCTTCACTGGTGAATTCTGTCTCCGCGCCATTTCTATTGGCAGCCGCTTCCATTGCCACCCGGGCTCCGCCTCTTGTTTCTTCCTCACGAGCTGGTCTTCTGAAAAATGGCGACAGAGACAGAATTCACCAGTGCCGAAATCAGGAAAATGCCCATTTCCCGGGACATTTCCCAGGAAACAGTAAGACTGGGACAAAGGTCTAACTCCCGGGAATGTCCCAGGAAATTTGTGACAGTAGGCAAGTAAGCTTAATGGGTGGGTGTCAGTCTGGAGGAGAGGGTTGTTCCTAGGCAAGCTGTATTTGCATGCAGACCACCTTGTGATCACATGCAATGCTAAGCCTCCATGATTGAAAGAACGGAAACCCAATGAATAAAAGGGGCGGGACAGAGACAGGCTGGGGAGGAAAACGCTACATATTGCCAGCCAGGAAATGGGGCGGGTTCTATCTGACTTGCTGCAGCTTCTAATGCACTTTGGGAGAGGCTCAAAGTGTGCAGTAGTGGCAGCTGGTACTCAAAAAGATTTTGGGGGCGCAAAGAAACTGAAAAATACTGAAACAAAAACATAAATGCAGCCACTGTGCCCATGAAATGCAGCCACTGTGCCCATTCAAATGCAGCCACTGTGCCCCATCAAATGCAGCCACTGTGCCCCATCAATTGCAGCCACTGAGCCCCATCAATTGCAGCCACTGAGCTCCATCAATTGCAGCCACTGTGGCCATCAAATGCAACCACTGTGGCCATCAAATGCAGCCACTGTGCCCCATCAAATGCAGCCACTGTGCCCCATCAATTGCAGCCACTGTGCCCATCAAATGCAACCACTGTGCCTATCAAATGCAACCACTGTGCCCATCAAATGCAACCACTGTGCCCATAAAATGCAGCCACTGTGCCCATGAAGTGCAGCCACTGTGCCCATCATATGCAGCCTCTGTGCCCATGAAATGCAGCCACTGTGCCCATCATATGCAGCCACTGTGCCCATCATTTGCAGCCACTGTGCCCCATCAAATGCAGCCACTGTGCCCCATCAATTGCAGCCACTGTGCCCATCAAATGCAACCACTGTGCCCATCAAATGCAGCCATTGTGCCCATCATATGCAGCCACTGTGCCCATGAAATGCAGCCACTGTGCCCATCATATGCAGCCTCTGTGCCCATGAAATGCAGTCACTGTGCCCATCATATGCAGCCTCTGTGCCCATGAAATGCAGTCACTGTGCCCATCATATGCAGCCTCTGTGCCCATGAAATGCAGCCTCTGTGCCCATCAATGCAACCACTATGACCATAAGTTGCAGATACTGTGCCCATCATATGCAGCCACTGTGCAACTCGCTGTCTGACCGGCACTTACCCATCTTGGTGGCGGGTCAGGCAGCGGATGACGATGGCGAACTGTGGGACAGGTAGCACGGGTAAGGCGATGGCTCCTGCGTCCTCTGTGTGTCTCTTCCTTGCTTCTGCTAGCTGGCCAATGGGATCGCCTGTGCCTTCAGCCAATCAGGTGACCGGTATAATTCAGTGTTAGAAAAGCAAATATTAATTTGCTTTTCTAACAGCCTGGGTGGACTGTGAGCGCAATGCTCTGCACTCCGAGTCCACCCTTTTTGAAGCCCATTAGAGTCTATGGCTCTAATCAGGTTGTTAAAAAAAAACACCCCCGCGTCTGGAATTCACGCGCCCGGCGTCCTAAAAGGGGCCGGACGCCTGAATAGGGTGTGGCAGCGGCGGCCATGGATAGATTCATACAATGCAATGCATGAATTTATCCATTCGTCATATAGGGGACGGCGTGACAGAGGGGGCGGTGCCCGTGTGCCCTTAATGGACGGGCTGCCCCTGGTGTGTGTGGTGAAATCAAGGGAATGAAGGGAAGGCCGGATCGGCCAGGGTCAGATTTAAAGTGACTGACATTCAGACTTATTCTGTAAAAAAAAAAAAGTCGGCTTTGGGTATCCGGCAGTTTGGGGTGTTTAAGGAGGTTGTGCAGTTAGAATGAACGTCGGGGACATTTAAGAACATAAGATCTGGAGACATGTTGTAATAAAAGATAACCACAAGATGGCGCCAAAAAGCTTTGTGTAATCATAAGCAAACATAAAGCCTTGTATATGAAAATGATACAGTTGTGCTCATAAGTTTACATACCCTGGCAGAATTTATGATTTCTTGGCCATTTTTCAGAGAATATGAATGATAGCACAAAAACTTTTCTTTCACTCATGGTTAGTGTTTGGCTGAAGCCATTTATTATCAATGAACTGTGTTTACTCTTTTTAAATCGTAATCACAACAGAAACTACCCAAATGACCCTGATCAAAAGTTTACATACCCTGGTGATTTTGGCCTGATAACATGCACACAAGTTGACACAAAGGGGTTTGAATGGCTATTAACGCGCTTCAGCCCCGGAAGATTTTACCCCCTTCCTGACCAAAGCACTTTTTGAGATTCGGCACTGTGTCCCAAACATAATTGATGTCCTTTTTTCCCCACAAATAGAGCTTTCTTTTGGTGGTATTTGATCACCTCTGCGTTTTTTATTTTTTGCGCTATAAACAAAAAAAGAGCGACAATTTTCGAAAAAAACGCAATATTTTTTACTTTTTGCTATAATAAATATCCCCCCAAAAAAAGTTTAGGCCGATATGTATTCTTCTACATATTTTTGGTAAAAAAAAAAAAATCGCAATAAGCGAAATACACTTTTTTTAATTAAAAAAATAAGAAAACAGTAACGTTAGCCCATTTTTTTCTATATTGTGAAAGATAATGTTACGCCGAGTAAATTGACACCCAAGATGTCACGCTTCAAAATTGCGCCCACTCGTGGAATGGCGACCAACTTTAACCCTTAAAAATCTCCATAGGTGACTTTTAAAAATTTCCACAGGTTACATGTTTTGAGTTACAGAGGAGGTCTAGGACTAGAATTATTGCTCTCGCTCTAACGATCGCGGCGATACCTCACATGTGTGGTTTAAAGACCGTTTTTCATATGCGGGCGCGACTTATGTATGCGTTCGCTTCTGCGCGCGAGCTCTGCGGGACGGGACAATTTCAATTTTATTTATTTTTTTATTTATTTTTTTCTAAAAATTCGAACATCCGCCACGCTCCAATTCTGTACAATAAAACGATCTCCTATGATGTAGTTAGACATGTGCGGTTCATTCCGTTTCAAATGTATGTATCCGAATTTCCGAAAAGCAATAGTAATTAATTTAAACAAATCCGAAAAAACGAGATTCAGACGAAAATTCGAATCACATTTTTTGAAAACAAGAATAGAATAAAATAGAGTAGAAAATAAAATAATAGAATAGAAAATAATAGAAAGGAATAGAATAAAACAGAACAGAATAGAATAGAAAATAAAAGAACAGAAAAAAATAGAATAGAAAAAAATAGAATGCAAAAGAAGAGAAAATAATAGAATAGCATAGAAAATAAAACAATAGATTAGAAAAGAATAGAGTAAAACAGAGCAGAATAGAACAGAAGATAAAAAAAATAGAATAGAAAATAGGGTAATCAAACAGATTATAATAGAATAGATCAGAAAAGAATAGAATAAAGCAGAACAAAATAGAATAGAAAATAGAAGAATAGAATAAAATATAACAAAAATAAGGTAATTGAAGAGAAAAGAACAGAATGTAATTGAATAGAAAAGAATAGATTAGAAAAGAAAAGAATAGCGAAAAACAGAACAAAATAGAATAGAAAACAAAAAAAGAATAGATTTAAATATAATAGAAATTTAAGGAAAAAAAATCTAAAAGAATAGGATAGATTAGAGTAGAATAGAACAGAAAAGAATAGAAAAAAAAGAGAAGAGAATAGAATAAAATAGAACAATAGACTAGATTAGACTAGAGCAAAATAAAAAAAATATACCCCTCTTCCAAAATTGAATTTCAAATATAATAAATTAGAATAGAATAGAATACACTAGAAAATAATAGAATAGAATAGAATAGAATAGAATAGAATAGAATAGAAGAAACAATAGAATACAGTAACATAAAAAGAATATAACCGTCCTACAAAAAACAAATTTCGAATAGAATAGATTAGAATAGAATAGAAAAGAATAGAAAAGAAAAAATAGAATAGAATAGAAACAAATAATAGAATAGAAACAAGTAGAAAGAATATTTATTCGTCTTCCAAAAATCTAATTTTGAATAGAATAGATCTGAATAGAATAGAATAGAATAGATTTGAAAAAAAAATAGAATAGAATAGAAAAATACAATAGAATAGAATCAAACAGAAAGAATATAATGATCTTTCAAAATTAGAATTTTGAATAGAAAAGACTAGAAAGAATATAGAAGATATAGAAGAAGTTGAATAGAATACATTAGAATAGAAAGAAACAGACATAAAAGAATAGAATAAAACAATAGACTAGAATAGAATAGCATACAAGAGAATCAAATAAATTAGAATAGAATAGAAAAGAATAGAATGGGATAGAAGAAACAATAGACTAGAACAAATTAAATTAAAATAGAAAGAATACAACAGTCTTCTGAAATTTAATTTTAGAAACAGAATAAATTCAAATTCAAATTCGAAAAATAAATGATGATTTCAATTTTCCGAATTTGGTCGAATGAAATTCTATTTCGGAAAATTTTAATCTAATTCAAAAACAAATAAACAAAACAAACTGAAAAGACGCAAATTCTGAAAACGAATTAAACTAAACTAAATTGTTTAAATAACGAATCGAAATGAAATTTTTTTTTTTGTTCTGCGCATATCCAGCTGTAATCTTTTTTTTTTCCCCTGACAGGCCTTTTTTTTTTTTTTTACAATAAATACGCATTATGGCCTCTAGATGGCGCTTATGATCATACGAGATAATTATATTCTACAGACTATGTCAAGTATTGTAGGAGCTGTGCGGATGATTTGTCACATTATATACAGACGTCTAAATGTCTATTAACCCCTTCAGTACCGGACACCTTCACCCCCTTCCTGCCCAGGCCACTTTTCAGCTTTCAGCGCTGTCACACTTTGAATGACAATTACTCAGTCATGCAGCACTGTACCCAAAATAAATAGTTTTATCATTTTTTCAAGACAGATAGAGCTTTCTTTTGGTGGTGTTTAACCACCACTGTTTTTTTTTTTTTTTGCGCTATAAAAATCTAAAAATACTGACATTTTTGGAAAAAAAAAAACACATTTTTCTTTGTTACTGTTATAAAATTTTGCAAATAAATAATCTTTCTTCATAAATTTCGTTCAAAATGTATTCTGCTACATTTCTTTGGTGAAAATAACCAAAAATCAGTGTATATTATTTAGTCTGTAGTAAATTTAAAGAATCCAAAAACTAAGGGTATACAGTCTCTAACAAAAGTGAGTACACCCCTCACATTTTTGTAAATCTTTTCTTCTATCTTTTCATGTGACAACACTGAAGAAATGACACTTTGCTACAATGTAAAGTAGTGAGTGTACAGCTTGTATAACAGTGTAAATTTGCTGTCCCCTCAAAATAACTCAACACACAGCCATTAATGTCTAAACCGCTGCCAACAAAAGTGAGTACACCCCTAAGTGAAAATGTCCAAATTGGGCCCAATTAGCTATTTTCCCTCCCCGGTGTCATGTGACTCGTTAGTGTTATAAGGTCTCAGGTGTGAATGGGGAGCAGGTGTGCTAAATTTGGTGTTATCGCGCTCACTCTCTCATACTGGTCATTGGGTTTTTTTGGGGTTTTTTTTTACATACTGTCACCAATGGCGGTGATCAGGGATACTGACTGGTGACAGAAGGAAAAGATTATATATTTTTTTTCACTTTTTTAAACTTTTTATTTATTTTTATTTTATTTTTTACATTTTTTTTTTTTACATACTGTGACCAGAGCAGTACAGTGTCACCACAGCTATCACATGGTACATGGGCTGCTGTGATTGGCCCTGTCTGTACCATCTGATCATTGTGAACAATCACAGCAGTCACAAAAGTACACAATAAATGGCTATGAATGAAAGCCATTGTGTACTACTGACATGTGATCGCTGTGATTGGTCACAGCGATCACATGGTACCAGGGCCAGTCTGGCACAATGATCTGTCTTCTGCTGTGTCTAGTGGATACAGCGTGTGACAGATAGCGCTACTGCGCGGCCCCTAGTGCGTGTATGAGGAGCGCACCTGGATAATAGTGCTCCAGATGGGCTGTCATTTTACAATAGGCCAGGTGGGAAGTGGTTAAAATATGAGCAAGTAAAATAAAATAAAATAAAATATGGGCAAGTAATGTAAAAGAAAATATGAATAAGTAAAATAAAATAAAATATGAGCAAGAAAAGTAAAAGAAAATATGAGCTAGTAAAAAAAAAATATATATGAGTAGATAAAGTGAAATAAAAAAATGGGCAAGTAAAATAAAAGAAAATGTAAGCAACCAAAATAAAATATGAGCAAGTAAAATAAAATGAAATATGAGCAAATAAAATAAAATACGTGCAAGAAAAATAAAGTATGATCAAGCAAAATAAAATATGAGCAAGTAAAATAAAATAAAAAAGCATTTTCGGCATTTGACACAGTAGAGTAGGGACTGGCCAGAGAGGGACCACTTTGATGCAGTTGTCTAGGGAAAGGGAAAAGGAAGGGAAAGAAGGGGCGGGATTAGGGAGGAAATTGGGGAAGAGAAAAGGGAAGAAAGAGGGTGTAAAGGAAGAGATGAAGACAAAGATAGAAGGTAGCAAAAGAAGAACGTAGAGGGAAAGATCCTGCCAGTTTATATTTTACTTTCTATGTACCATTGGAAAAATTTCCCTTTGCTTCCTGTCCCAGAGGCGCAAGAGGAATCCTCCCAAAGTAAGGGGAATTACTCTCTTATCTACTATAGCTGTCCCCAGAACAGGTGTCCCCATTTGAAGATTTCCTCTCATCCCTTGGTCTAGGGACAACAGTAACATTTTGGAGGATGCATACAGCAATAGAGACGGGCCAAACAACCCCCCCCCCCCCCCGCCATTCCATTCGCACCAGAACTCCTGAACATAGCAAAAGTTTGAACCCGAACTCCGAACCCCATTGAAGTCTATAGAACTCGAACTTGAAAAATCAAAAGTCCCCATTTTGAAGGCTTATATGCAAGCAATGGGCCATAAAAGGGGTATGGGGGTCCCGGGTACTGCAATGGGGGACATGTATTAATGCAAAAAAATCTTTTAAAAAAAAAAATTGTTTTTAGAGGAGCAGTGATTTTAATGATGCTTAAAGTGAATCAATAAAAATGAAAAATTCCTTTAAATATAGTGCCTGGGGGGTCCCCTTAGTGTGCCTGTAAAGTGGTGCAATCTGTACCATGTATAGAACCTGCTGCAGCAAAACTGACATTTATAAAGAAAAACAAAATTCCATTTAAATTGACGGCAATACAAAAATGTGAAAAAAAATTGACGTGGGGCCTCCCCCCCTAATTCATACCAGGCCCTTATTCAAGCATGCAGCCCGGCAGGTCAGAAAAAGGGGGGGATGAGCGAGCACCCCCCCTCCTCCTGAATCATACCAGGCCACATGCCCTCAACATGGGGGGGTGCTTTGAGGTGGGGGGGCTTTGTCCCCCCACCCCAAAGCACCTTGTCCCCATGTTGATGGGGACAAGGGCCTCTTCCCGACAAACCTGGGCTGTGGTTGTGGGGGGGGGGGGTCTGCAGGCAGGGGGCTTATCGGAATATGGAAGTCCCCTCTAACAAAAAAAAAAAAAATGTTCCGCCTGTAACAAAGGCTAACCGCCATCTGACAGTTCTTATATAGGTAAGGGGCAGAGCCACCTGGCGATGTCACCTAATGGCACCGCCACCTTGTGATGCACCGACCCAGCACCAACCGATCGGTGATGTCGCAAGGGGGGCGGGCGGTGCCACCAGGTGACATTACCAGGTGGCCCCGCCCCTTACCTATGTAAAAACTGTCAAATGGAGGAGCAGGCAAGATGGCAGTTAGCCTTCGTCGTGGGCAGAGCATTTTCATATTTTCTTTTTTGGTGTCGGCGCCGTCATGATTGCATTGTGGGGCGAACATCCTACCGAGCTCCCCGTAAATCCAGATGTTCACCGAACGGGCGAACAGGCGATGAGTTTTTGCTCAGCCCGAACCATTCGCCCAACCCTATACAGCAATAAAAACTTGAGTGTAACCCTTCCCCACTTTATCCAAGACTAAAAAAAAAAAAGAAATATAAAAACCAAAAAAAAAGGTTTTGCTTTGACATACATACATGTGTTGTCACCTGTTACGGGAAGTGGGGGAAAAAAATGGATCTACTGGCAGGATCAACAGATAATAAAATATGTTAATGGAAACAAAAGCAAAAAAAAAAGAGTTTTTTCTTTAACTGCTAGTGATGGACTGTATCATATAGGTCATTCTTTTATTCATTTTGCCCTGTAGTTATGGAGCGTTCGCCGTCCTCGTCTGGTGACGCTACAAAAGGAACGCAGCTGCAGAACAATCCTCCCCGGGCTCTGCGTGCGATGTCTTCCATCCAGCCCCGGGAGCGAGCTGTCATCCTGCTCAGTGTATTCTGTCCATGTTTATCTGCAGCTCCGTCCCACCGCCCCATCCGCCCCGGACTTCACTCCCAGACCAGCCGCCGACTTCTGCCTCGCTGTCCGCAGTACCTGCCGCCGCCCGCCCTCTGCCAGCACAACCGATGCCAGGCTCGTTACTAATCTCTACAGCTGCCTCCTGGCCAGAGAGAAACCTACTCCCAGAATTTACAACTCAGGAACTCAGAGCCGAAGGTATGTCAGCTATTCTATGCATGGAAAATTCTGTGTTCTTCCTATGGACTGGAGTTGGGCTGCAAGGGCGAATCTAAAAGTCATCGCAGATTTTACATAGTTACATAGTTAGTCAGGTTGAAAAAAAAAGAAGTCCATCTAGTTCGACTAATAGAATAAAAAAAAAAAAAAGATGTGTGTCTGCACTATGTAGAACATCGATCTGTTTTTTTTTTTGTTTTTTGTTTTTTATTATTATTTGCATTTGGTTGTTTGGAAGCCCACAGAGATTCTCATAAGCCTCGTGCAATCTGTAGACGGTTGCCGGATTGGGTATAACGATCATACGATTGTGTATGAGCATCCTGAGGCCACCACAGACCTTCCCAGCCCAAGGAGATTATTAGGGATGAGCAGAGTCGTTTCAGAGAGATTGACGTCTGCATTTTTCATGTTAACATTTTTTTTTATTCATTTATAAAAAATTTGCAAAATATTACAGAAATTGGCAAATTTGCCTTTTGCATAGCTCCCAACTGTCTCTGATTTGGAGGGACTGTCCCTGATTTGGAGCAATGTCCCCTGTCCCTCATTTTGGTCTGATCTATGTGGATGTATATAAAATGCACTTTTTATCTATGATAAAGTGTTTTCCAGCGCTAAACCTTATATCTGATTTCTAAATTGCTGCATTTTTTGGAGGATAGTTGTGTATTTAGTACGTACGGAGGTCAACTAATGGATCAACTTCAGTACAACTAGCCCTGCCCATAGATGGATCGGATCTCAGCTGGTCCCTGCTAAATTGGACGAGATTCGATCTATCTATGCTGGCTTTATAGAAGAAGATATCTTGCATGTGAGAAGTTTAACGAACCCCTCAAATGGGGTAAAAAATATTTTAAACCCCCTAGAACTCCAGATCTCATGGACCTACTGTGGGAATGGTATGGGTAGAGACATCTTACAGATAGGAAATCATGACTTGTGTTCAAAAGAGAGAGTCAAATAAACCTTTAAGACAGGTGGATAGGTGAAAACCTAATGCTAGTGGTGATTACTAGGGCCCGAAACGGTCCTGTCATAAGATGTTATAGGCAAGTGGTCCCACCATTCACTGTTCCAACCCTTTTCTTTCCAACCATGACTGTGCCCCTGTGTACAAAGCCAGCTCCATAAAGATGGGGTTCGACCAGTTTGGTGCGGAGGAACTCAAGTGTCCTGTACAGAGCTCTGACCTCAACCTTACTGATCACATTTGGGATGAATTGGATTGTGACCAAAGTCTTCTCATCCAATATTGATACCAGACCACACACATGTTTCTTTGGCTAAATGAGCACAAACTTCCCCAGATACCCTCCAAAATCCTTTGGAAAGCCATTCCAGGGGAATGGAGGCTGTCATTGCCACAAAGAGCTCAACAAGCTTATCCGGGTTACAGTTTGAGGAAGGCCCTTTTCTGTTCCATCATGACTGTGCCCCTGTGTACAAATCCAGCTCCATAAAGACATGGTTTTACCAGTTTGGTGTGGAGGAACTTGAGTGTCCTGCACAGAGCCCTGACCTCAACCCCACTGAACACCTTTGGGATGAATTGGAATGCCAATGCCGGGTATTCTCATCCAACATCAGTACCTGGCTTGACCGTAAAGACATGGTTTGACCAGTATAGTGCAGAAGAAACTCGAGTGTCCTGCACAGATCCCTGACCTCCACCCTACGGAACACTATTGGGATGCATTGGAACAAGCCGAGTCTTCTCAAAAAACATCTCTATAAGACATGGTTTGATAAGTTTGGTGGATAAGGTTGAGTGTCCTGCACACAGCCCTGGCCTCAACCCTACTGAACATCTTTGTGGTGAATTGGAATGAGGCAGGACTTCTCAGTCAACATCTCCATAAAGACATAGTTTGATGAATTTGGTGTGGAGGAACTCCAGTGTCCTGCACAGAGCCCTGACCTCAACCCTGCTGAACACCTTTGAGATAAATTGGAACAAGCCAGGTCTTCTCAACCAACATCTCCATAAAGACATGGTTTCACCAGTTTGGTGTGGAGGAACTGAAGTGTCCTGTACAGAGCCATCACCTCAACCCTACTGATCACATTTGGGATGAATTGGATTGTGACCAAGGTCTTCTCATCCAACACTGATACCAGACCACACAAATGTTTCTTTGGTTTAATGGAAACAAAATCTTTTGGAAAGCCTTTCCAGAGGAATGGAGGCGGTCATTGTCATGATCACTTAGTGCCCCTGTTCCTCATTCCAGCACCCCGGTGTTGGTTGTTGCTTTTCCCCTGTCTGTGTTCACCTGCAAGATGATTGATCTGATCAGTCACCTGATATAAGCAAACCGAACACTCTATCTCTTGCTTGTGATAGAGACAGTTACCTGCATTCTTCCTGTATAAGCCTCCCGTTTGTCTGCCTTTTTTGCTGTTGATCTCCCTGTGCATGACCCAGACTGGATATTGGACTATTCCCTGAACTCAGCCTGCCTTATTACCTGGACCATCTTAGAACCACGCTATCTGTCTGCTAAACTGCAGGTAGTCTGTTGTTTGCTCTGTTTGCGTAGTGTGGTGGCCAGGCACTGTAGCATTGCGTATAAGTCCTGGGGGAAACCAAGTTCCGGTAGGCCTGCTTGTCTTAGGGGAAAGGGGGCTGCTATAGGTGAAGCACACAGTAACTAGCTATAGTGTCTGACCACCTGCATTGAGGTAGGAAAGGCATTTGTGACAGTCATTGCCATAAAGAGCTCATGCGGGAACTTTTTTGGTGAAGGCCCTTTTTTTGTTCCACCATGACTGTGCCCCTGTGTACAAAGCCATCTCCATAAAGACATGGATGAGCGAGTTTTGCATGGAGGAACTTGAGTGTCCTGCACAGAGCCCTGACCTCAACCCTATCGACACCTTTGGGATGAATAGGAATGCCAATGCCTGGTCTTCTCATCCAACACCAGTACGATAAACCCCATGGTTTGACCACTTTGGTGCAGAGGAACAGATCTCTGACCTCCACCCTGCGGAACACTATTGGGATGAATTGGAACAAGCCAGGTCTTCTCAACCAACACTTCTATAAAGACATGGTTTGATGGGTTTGGGTGGAGAAGGTCAAGTGTCCTGCACACAGCCCTGGCCTCAACCCTACTGAACAGCTTTGAGATGAATTGGAACAAGCCAGGTCTTCTCAACCAATATCTCCAGTAAGACATGGTTTCACCCATTGGGTGTGGAGGAACTCAAGTGATCTGCACAGAGCCCTAAACCTATCCCTACTGAACACCGTTGGGATGAATTGGATTGTGACCAAGGTCTTCTCATCCAACATTGGTACCTGGCCACACAAATGTTCCTTCGGCTAAATGGGCACAAATTGCCACAGACACCCTCCAAAATCTTGTGGAAAGTCTTCCTGGAAGAGTGGAGGCTGTGAGAGCTAGAAAGGGAGGCCAACTCCATAATAAGCCCATTGCACAGACATATTAGCTGCCATCATGAATCTGGCTGGGAGCTGTGACCATTCTCTTGTCAGCCATTTAGCTCAAAGGAATTCTCCAACATAGAAGCTCAAAAATGGAGCCTGCACATCACCAAAAACATTATGCTGACTAGTTCTGAGCTCCTTTGTACTTTGAGTGTCCCAGGTGGTTTATCTTCTGTGTGCCTTGGGGCATGTACCTTTCTATTGACTTTTCCAGCGGATGGGTAAATGGATCCTTTGGACCCAGTGCTGGGACAAGGTCTGTTAGCACCCAAGGTGAAAAAGCCAAGGTGCACCCCTCCCCCATGAGCTGTGAACCACTTCAGCAGCATAGAAATGTTAGGGCCTGCCCTTTTTGTGCCCCCATTCCTGCTCAAGCGCCCAAGGCCACTCGCCCTGTGCCCAAATGACGCAGGTCACCCTATTATATAAGGCCCCACACAAAGATGGCCACCAAAGGTTTCAGCATCCAATTAGGCAGCTCCCTTAACATATCCCTTAACAGACTCCACTCCATCTGTATAATGGCACAGTGCCACCTACTGGATGGAGGGGAAATCTGCACCTGTCTACGTGCTTACCCCTTGGCCCGGC
Source organism: Lithobates septentrionalis (assembly GCA_037952835.1). Lineage (NCBI taxonomy): Eukaryota > Metazoa > Chordata > Amphibia > Anura > Ranidae > Lithobates > Lithobates septentrionalis. The sequence goes on along the minus strand of JBBDGP010003543.1, from coordinate 223,485 downwards.
CCTGTCTGGACACATTTACTTATTAATCCTGCACAAGGATAAGATATAAAGAACAGGCTGATATCTTTGTCCTGCACTGGGTCCCCATGCCCCCCCCCCCCCCCCCCAAAAAATGTATTTCTGAAACGCAAAATAGTCCTTAAAAAAAAAAGCATAAAAGATGAAATCTACACATTCCCAAGTGTTTCATAATTACGGTTAGTGATCCTGTCTTGTTGCACCGAGGTCCTGGGTTCAGCTACTGTCAAGGTGGTACCTGCATGGAGTTATTATATCATGTTCCCTCCTGTATACAGATAATTTAATCCCCTTCCAACCCATGACCTTAGAGGGTGTGTGTGTGTGTGTTGGTATGCTTACAGTGAGGACATTAAAGCGTAAGCTCCCGTGGGATAAAGACTGCTGTGTGAATGCTTCTACGCCCGCAATCAGCGCTGATGCTGATGCAATATAAGTTAATGGGGTCACCCAGGTCTTCCGGCAGCCCATGCGATCCGTGTGTCCTGCTGGCGTCCTGCCGCTTCTCATCTATGAACAGGATGACAGGGGAGGGTGTGCTGGGTGGCTGGTGGCCAGGACTGGCCCCCGTTTTTATACCTTTCTGTAGGATGCTGACGGTTCACACATCCCGGGGACTTCTGTCTGACATAGTACAGTAAGTACCATTTCTTATCCCTCTCCTGGGGGGGGCAGATTGTGATAAGCCGCAGGGGAGCCAGATTTATTCCTAAGTAATATTGCAACCTACTAGAATTAGAATGGGTGGGGTCATGTGACCATTGTGGGCAGTTGGATGTTACTTTTTTTAAAAATTTATAATGAGAAATCACAGCGTGTTTTTCCACTGTGGAGCTGGAGAGGCTGAAATGCCAGTTGCCTGGCTGTCATGCTGATGCTTTGTCTTCTGTACTTTTTTAAACCCCAGGCAAGTCTGGGAATTCTGACTTTTCTCAGGCTTTCACTTGCTGCATGCTTGTTCCAGATTCATTATAGGATACATACTGTGCGCTCGCATCCGCCCCTGTCTCTGAGAATCTTACAATCTAAGTTCCCAAAAAACAGCATCTTAGACCGCTCAGCCGCGCTATCCAAAACCTGGATACAATGGGCCCACGTTACCTTGACTGCAAGATATCAGACTTTTCTTACAAATTTGTTGATAAAGCAGAAGCAAATACTGTACAGTGGTACATAAAAACAATGTATTAAAGGTTTTTTTGTTTGTTTGTTTTTTTTTCTCTTGCTTTCAGTTTTTTCCTATTTTTCTTGTTTTTTTTTTTCTTTTGTTTTTTCTCATCCTTTCAGTTTCTTTCCTCTTTTTTTTTTGTTTTCTTCTTTTTCTCATCCTTTCAGTTTTTTTCATCTTTTTCTTCTTATTTATTCTCTTTTTTTCTCTCTCTCTCGCTTTTTTTTTTCTTTTTTTTCTCGTCCATTTCAGTTTTTTCCTATTTTTCTTTTTTTTTTTTTTCTTTTTGTTTTATCTCGTCCTTTCAGTTACCTTCCCCCTTTTTTTTTTTTTTTTTTTTCTTCTTTTTCTCATCCTTTCAGATTTTTTCATCTTTTTCTTCTTATTTATTCTCTTTTTTTCTCTCTCTCTCGCTTTTTTTTTCTTTTTTTTTTCTCGTCCATTTCAGTTTTTTCCTATTATTCTTTTTTTTTTTTTGTTTTTTCTTTTGTTTTTTCTCGTCCTTTCAGTTTCTTTCCTCTTTTTTTGGTTTTCTTCTTTTTCTCATCCTTGCAGTTTTTTTCTTCTTCTTCTTCTTCTTCTTTTTTCTCTTTTGTTCCTATTTTTCTTTTGTTTTTTCTTGTCCTTTCAGTTTCTTTCCTCTTTTTTTTTGTTTTCTTCTTTTTCTCATCCTTTCATTTTTTTTCAATTTTGTCTTCTTCTTTTTCTCTTTTTTTCTCTCTCTCACTTTTTTTTTCTTTTTTTTTCTCGTCCATTTCAGTTTTTTTTTTCATCTTTTTCTTCTCATTTTTTCTCTTTTTTTTAAAAACAATAAGCTTTTATTAATGTTTGAAGATAACATTAGTACAATCATATTAACATTTGTACATAAGTTTCATATAACAATTAATAATTGACTTCAATGATAGAGTATTTACTGGTAAGACCACCAGGGTGGTTTCGTAACCGGCCTATTGTTACATTGATGATTTATTTAGAAATACTCTAGATTTGTATAGAAAAATCTCGTCCTTTCAGTTTTTCTTCATCTTTTTCTTCTTTTTTCATTTTTTTTCTCTCTCTCGCTTTTTTTTATTTTTTTATTTTTCTTCTCCTACCTCCATCCCTTATCCCTCTTAAATCCCTTCTTCAAAAAAAACAATAAAAAAAAACATTTTGGAGTGGCTCTGTAATTGTATTCCCCCACCCCCCATGTCATATAGTGAGGGAAAAAAAGTATTTGATCCCCTGCTGATTTTGTATGTTTGCCCACTGACAAAGAAATGATCAGTCTATCATTTTAATGGTCGGTTTATTTTAACAGTGATAGACAGAATAACCACAACAAAAAAATCTAGAAAAAAGCGCATTTCAAAAAAGTTATAAATTGATTCGTATTTTAACCACTTCAGCCCCGGAAGATTTTACCCCCCTTCCTGATCAGAGCACTTTTTTGCGATACGGCACTGCGTCGCTTTAACTGACAATTGCGCAGTCGTGCGACGTTTCACCCAAACAAAATTGACGTCCTTTTTTCCCCACTAATAGAGATTTCTTTTGGTGGTATTTGATCCCCTCTGCGGTTTTTATTTTTTGCACTATAAACAAAAAAAGAGCGACAATTTTCAAATTATTTTTTACTTTTTGCTATAATAAATATCCCCCCAAAAAATATATATAAAAAAAACAATTTTTTCCTCAGTTTAGGCCGATACGTATTCTTCTACATATTTTTGGTAAAAAGAAAAAACCCTATAAGCGTATATTGATTGGTTTGCGCAAAAGTTATAGCGTCTACAAAATAGGGGACAGATTTATGGCATTTTTATTATTATTTTTTTTTAAATTAGTAATGGTGGCGATCTGAGATTTTTATCATGACTGCGACATTATGGCGGACACATCGGACACTTTTGACACTATTTTGGGACCATTGTCATTTAGACAGCGATCAGTGCTATAAAAATGCACTGATTACTGTATAAATGACACTGGCAGGGAAGGGGGTAAACACTAGGGGGGGGGGGGGGCGATCAAGGGGTTAAGTGTGTCCTAGGGAGTGATTCTAACTATGGGGGGGGGGGGGGGCTACCACTGACATGACAGCGATCACTGCTCCCGATGACAGGGAGCGGAGATCTCTGTCATATCACAAGACAGAACGGGGAAATGCGTTGCTTACATAGGCATCTCCCCATTCTGCCACTCCGTGACACGATCGCAGCGCACGCCCACAATGCCGCGTCTTAAAGGGGACAAACCTGTACGCCCATTTGCGCAGCCGTGCCATTGTGCCGACGTATATGGTCGTGCAATGGTTGGCAAGCGGTTAATGAGTGAAAAAAGGATTTGATCCCCTTCGTAAGACATGACTTAGTACTTGGTGGAGAAACCCTTGTTGGCGATCACAGAGGTCAGAGGTTTCTTGTAGTTGGTGACCAAGTTTGCACACATCTCAGGAGGGATTTTGTCCTCTTTGCAGATCCTCTCCAAGTCATTAAGGTTTTGAGGCTGACGTTTGGTAACTCGAAACCTTCAGCTCCCTCCACATATTTTCTATGGGATTAAGGTCTGGAGACTGGCTAGGCCACTCCAGGACCTTAATGTGCTTCATCTTGAGCCACACCTTTGTTGCCTTGTCCGTGTGTTTTGGGCCGTTGTCATGCTGGAATACCCATCCATGACCCATTTTCAATGCCCTGGTTGAGGGAAGGAGGTTCTCACCCAAGATTTGATGGTACATGGGCCCCGTCCATCGTCCCTTTAATGTGGTGAAGCTGTCCTGTCCCCTTAGCAGAAAAACACCCCCAAAGAATAATGTTTCCACCGCCATGTTTGAAGGTCGGGGATGGGGTTCTTGGGGTCATAGGCAGCATTCATCAACCTCCAAACACAGCGAGTTGATGCCAAAGAACTTGATTTTGGTCTCATCTGACCACAACACTTTCACCCAGTTCTCCTCCGAATCATTCAGATGTTCATTAGTAAACCTCAGACGGATCCGTACATGTGATTTCCTGAGCAGGGGGACCTTGCGGGCGCTGCAGGATTTCAGTCCTTCACGGCGTAGTGTGTTACCAATTGTTGTCTTGGTGACTATGGCCCCAGATGAGATCATTGAGAAGATTCTCCTGTGTAGTTCTGGGCTGATTCCTCACCGTCCTCATGATCATTAAATCTCCAGGAGGTGAGATCTTCCATGGAGCCCCAGACTGAGGGAGATTGACAGTTATTTTGTGTTTCTTCCATTTGCGAATAATCGCACCAACTGTTGTCTCCTTCTCACCAAGCTGCTTGGCGATGGTCTTGTAGCCCTTTCCAGCCTTGTGTAGGTCTACAATCTTCTCCCTGACGTCCTTGGACAGCTCTTTGGTCTTGGCCATGGTGGAGAGATTGGAATCTGATTGATTGATTGCTTTTGTGGACAGGTGTCTTTTATGCAGGTAACAAATTGAGATTCGTATTTTTGCATTATTATGTAATAATGATGTATTAACGGACAATCATACTATACACAGCGGGTAAAATAAGTATTGAACACGTCGCCATTTTTCTAGGTAAATCTATTTCTAAAGCTGCCATTGACATGAAATTTTCACCACATGTCGGTAACAACCCATGCAATCCATACATACAAAGACACCAAAACAAATAAGTTCAGAAATGAAGTTCTGTGTAATAAAATGGAATGACACAGGGAAAAAAGTATTGAACACATGAAGAAAGGGAGGTGCAAAAAGGCATGGAAAGCCAAGACACCAGCTGAAATCTAGCAGTACAGTAATTGGAAAGCAATCCTGCCCCTTGTCAGTGCAAATTAATATCAGCCGGTTCTGTCTCAACTGATGGCCTATAAAAAGGTGTCACACAAGAAATCGATTGTCTTGTTGGATAAGTCGGCATTTTTGTGTATTAGGGAATGCAATTGCTTGTATAATTTTAATATCATTTATTGCTTTAAAGTGATATTAAAGTATTGTTTTTCTTTTCCCTTACTTTGTATTAATAAGCATTTCAAAGAAGTACAAAAGCCAACTAGAAAACATGTGGCAGAAAAGGTTGGATTGATTTTTTTAATTTTTTTTTTAAATAGCAAACATTTTCTACCTGCCTGCTCTGTGTAATGGTTTTGCACAGAGCAGCCTCTATCCTCCTCTATTTTCCCCCCCCCCCCCCCCCCCCCCCGCTGGCGTTCCTGGCCTCTTCCATCTGCCAAGTGCCCCCAGAACAAGCAGCCTGCTCTGAGGGCACCCGAACAGGTTCACTCCCGAGCCGCGGCTCCGCGTGTCCCATCACACACACAAAGCTGCAGCTCAGCCCCGCCTCCCCCTCTCCCCTCATTGGCTCAATGGCTCCCGCTGCTGCCCCAGCCAATGAGATGTGAGAGTTCCCGGAGAGCCGAGGCTCTTGTGCACATCGCTGGATTGAGAAGGGGCTCAGGTAAGTCTTGGGGGGGGGGGGGCTGCTGCACACAGGAGAACTTTGAAATAAAAAGATTTTCTTTGTTTCTTTTATAAATGTTTGTAAATAAGTACGTTTTCTCCTTCGCTGATGTGCACTGATGAGGCTGCACTGATGGGCACTGATGATAGGCACTAATATGCAGCACTGATGGGCCACTTATAGGTGGCACTGACGGACACTGATAGGCGGCACTGATTGGCACTGATAGGTGGCATTGATATGCAGCACTGATGGGCACTTATAGGTGGCACTGATGGGCACTGATAGGCGACACTGATGGGCACTGAAAGGCTGCACTGACACTGATGGTAACTTATGGGTGGCACTGATGGGCACAGATAGGCTGCACTGATGGGTACTTATGGGTGGCACTGATGGGCACTGATAGTCGGCACTGATTGGCATAATACTGTATATGGACACTGAGTGGCATCCCTGGTGGTCATGGATGGCATACCTGGTGGTCATCCATGGTGGGCATCCCTGTTGACCCTGGTGACATCCTGGTGGTTCTGGGTGGGGCTGCACTGATAATCAATCAGCGCAGACCCCCCCCCCCCCCCCGAGTCAGGAGAGCAGCCGATCGTCTCTCCTCTACTTGCGGCTATCAGACGCGATAGAGGAAAAGGCAATGCACTCGGGCTTTCACATTTGGGATTGCAGATGAGGCTTCTTTCAGGCGCTTTACAGGCGCTAAATCGCCTGAAAAACGCCCCAGTGTGAAAGGGGTCTAAGGGCCCTTTCACACTGGGGCGGTTTGCAGGCGCTATTGCGCTAATAATAGCGCCTGCAAACCGACACAAAACAGCCGCTGCTGTCTCTCCAGTGTGAAAATCCCGAGGGCCTTCACAGTGGAGCGGTGCGCTGGCAGGACGGGAAAAAAGTCCTGCTAGCAGCATCTTCGGAGCGGTGAAGGAGCGGCTCCTGCCCATGGAAATCAGTGGGACACTGCGGCAATACCGCCGGCAAAGCGCCTCTGCATAGGGCGCTTTGCGGTGGTTTTTAACCCTTTCTCAGCCGCTAGTGGGGGGTAAAACTGCCCCGCTAGTGGCCAAATACCGACAGTAAAGCGCCACTAACAATAGCGGCACTTTACCACCGACGCCGCCCCCGCCCCAGTGTGAAAGGGGCCTTAGAAAAACAAACGAAAAAAAGACCTAAAATTCGGAACCCCGCCCCCACAGTTTTTCTTAGTTTCTGTTATACAATTTAGCAAACAGGTATTTTTTTCTCCTGGGTTCACAGACATCGCATTGCTGTGCAGATCACATGTGATGTCTGTGCGGCAGTTTGTGTGGCCGCATAGACCACCTTTTTTTTAGTCCACGCTGGAATCAGATCTCAGGGGTGTGATCCGATTCCTGTCTGATTTCACAGTTCACAATCGCGAACCGCTTTTGGGGGGGGGGGGTGTCTTTAACTTTAATTGACACCTGCAGCGGTCAGTGTGAACCGCCTGCGAATCAAAGGCGATGCGGGAGTACAGGAATCGCGCTGGTTCCTGCATTGCACCAGTGTGAAGCTAGCCTTACTGATGTGCGATAGATACCGTGCCTATTGCACAGAGGGGGAGCCAATCAGCTGGTCCGCGGGCCACCCGCGATCGTTTTCCCTAGAGAGGCAGAACGGCAGGCTGACTATGTAAACAAGGCAGATCGCCGTTCTGACAGGGGAGGACACAGAGATCTTCTGTTCATGCTAAGCAGAAACACAGATCTCCGTGTTCCCCCAGTCAGTGTTAGTTATTCACAGACACGGGAATGAAGAACACCGAGCCTGGAGAAATATCCTGGCTCGGTGTTCTTCAATCATATGCTGGATTCAATTTCTGTGTCTTATTGAAGAGTTAAGCTGCCTGTGGATGGCGTCAAGTCAGCAGGTGACTACACTTTCCAGGTAGACCATAGGTCCAAGGAGGTATGGTAATGCATAAAGTGGCATAAATATGCAAGCAGAAAGCAGGTGTTACTTTTTTGGGGCAATATGTATCATTAATAAAATTGCGGAGGAGACGCTGTGTAACGGCATCCATCTTTGCTTGAGTAGTGATCCCCTGCTTAGTAGTAACCACCAGCTCTGCTGATCCCCCACTGAGTAGTACCCCCAGCTCTTCTGATCCCCTGCTCAGTAGTAACCCCCAGCTCTGCTGATCCCCCACTAAGTAGTAACCCCCAGCTCTGCTGATCCCTTGCTTAGTAGTAACCCCCAGCTCTGCTGATCCCCCACTCAGTAGTAACCCCCAGCTCTGCTGATCCCTTGCTCAGTAGTAACCCCCAGCTCTTCTGATCGCCCACTGAGTAGTAACCCCCGGCTCTGCTAATCCCCTGCAGTAACCCCCAGCTCTGCTAATTTCACACTAAGTATTAACCCCCAGCTCTACTTATCCCCTGCTTAGTAGTAACCGCCAGCTCTGCTGATCCCCTGCTCAGTAGTAACCCCCAGCTCTGCTAATTTCCCACTCAGTATTAACCCCCAGCTCTGCTGATCCCTTGCTTAGTAGTAACCCCCGGCTCTGCTAATCCCCTGCTCAGTAGTTACCCCCAGCTCTGCTAATTTCCCACTCAGTATTAACCCCCAGCTCTACTTATCCCCTGCTTAGTAGTAACCGCCAGCTCTGCTGATCCCCTGCTCAGTAGTAACCGCCAGCTCTGCTGATTCCCCACTCAGTAGTAACCCTCAGCTCTTCTGATCCTTCTCTTGGTAGTAATCCACAACTCTTCTGATCCCCTGCTCAGTAGTAACCTTCAGCTCTGCTGATCCTCTTGTTTGTTGATCCTTCTCTCCGGGGCTATTTTTCAGCGGGAAAGCGGGGGGAACGCAGTTTCGGCACCTTCACCACTGACAGCAAGTGGTGCTGGGGTGTGCTGGATGGCCTATTGATACTGCTAGGGGATCTATTCTAGCTGGAGGGTATCTATTTTTGCATAGGGGTCTGTTGTTTCTGAGGAAGTCTATTGTTGCTGGTGGAAGACCTACTGTTGCTGGGGGTGGTTCTTATATTGCTGGGGGTGGTCAGTTGTTGCTGGGAGAGATCTACTGTTGAGGGAGGGGGTCTATTGTTGCTGGCTGCCGGAGAATCTATTAATGATGGCTGTGGGAGTCTATTGTTGCTGGGGGGGTTTGTGGTGGGGTAGTCTATTATTGCTGGGGGGGGTTTGTGGTGGGGTGGTCTATTATTGCTGGCGGGGGCTCTATTTTACTGCTTTTCTTGTTATAATTACCAAATTCCTTATGGATTACTTAGCACCACAAATTGATACTTAGTTCTGTATTGTCTAAAAGGGCAGTACTGGGAGGTGGGTAGGGATGGAACCAAGGAACGGTGCTCGGAGGTGGGTAGGGGATGGAACCAAGGAACGGTGCTCGGAGGTGGGTAGGGGTGGAGAAAAGGTGTGGCTCAGAAAGGGGGAGTTCCTGCACCTATTTTTTGAGAAAAAAAGCCCTGCTTCTCTTTCTCTCTGGTCCCCACTCACCTCCCGCCATATTGCTCCCATGCTGCAATCCACCTGTGACATCTGCTAGTTTCTCCTGCTCCGGTCCCCCAGCTCTGCTGATCCTCTGTGACCTGAAAAATGTATGTTTGCTGCTCAGGCTCAATAGGGATGGGGGGGGGGTATATAGGTAGTGCATCCGCAACTGCTGCTAGAGTGCTGACCGGGGATGGAGCCCGTCCTGGCTCCTGCAAGAGTTCAAGGATGGAAGAGAAACCCCTGGAAGTCTCACATCTACATTGCCCTACAGAGATGACTAGAGTGGCAACCTCAGCCTTGCACTCCGACCAGGCCACCTACCCAACGCGTTTCACTCCGCCCCCCACGGAGCTAAGTCATGGGGATCTGCTGATCCTCTGCTGCTCAGTCCTCTCTCTCTGGTCCCCGCTCACCATCTGCTATAGCATTCCCATGTTGCACACCACGTGTTTCGTCTGCTAGTTGCTCCACTCCAACTGAAAGTGACTGCTGATGACCTCTGCCCGGTTCTCTTGCTGGTTTCCCAGTGCATCCTGGGATATCTCACACCTGCAATACCTCCAAAAACAAAGCTTAGCTAACGCTGAATAAAATCCTCTCAAATGCTGCAGGTGCTGTAAGTGAGCGTTGTCATAGACTTCTATGGAGGCTTTGGAGACGGTTTAATGCACCAAGAAAGCGGCACATGGGGGATCATTTTTAGAAGCGAATCAAACGCAACGTGTGACCAGGACCGTAAGGTCCCCATTATATTTAGTGGCAGGAGCTTTGACTGGCATTCAGAGAACTTTAACCTCTTTAGCTCCGGAAGATTTACCCCTCTTCCTGACCAGGCCATTTTTTTTTTTACGATACGGCACTGCGTCGCTTTAACTGACAATTGCGATGTTGTGCGACGCTGTACCCAAATAAAATTGATGTGCTTTTTTTCCCCACAAATAGAGATTTCTTTTGGTGGTATTTGATGCAGTTTTTATTTATTTTTTGCGCTATAAACAAAAAAAGAGCGACAATTTTGAAAAAAAAAAAAAAACACAATATTGTTTTACTTTCTGCTATAAAACATAACCAATAAAAAAATATGTAAAAAATGAAAATTTCTTCATCAATTTAGGCCATATTTTTGGTAAAAAAAAAAAAAAATCCCAATAAGCGTATATTGATTGGTTTGCACTAAATTAAAAAAAACTAGGGGATATATTTATTAATTTTTATTTATTCATTTTTTTTTTTTTACTAGTAATGGCGGCGATCAGCGACTTATAGCGGGACTGCGATATTGCGGCGGACATATGGACACTAAGTGACACTTTTTGTGGACCAGTGACACTAATACAGTGATCAGTGCTAAAAAAACGCACTGTCACTATACTAATGACACTGGCAGGGAAGGGGTTAACATCAGGGCCAATCAAAGGGTTAAATGTGTTCCTAGGGGAGTGCTTACTAACTGTGTGGGGGAGGTGCTCTGACTGTGGGAAGATAGAGATTCCTGTTCCTGCTTAGCAGAAACACAGGATCTCCATCTTCCCCTCTGACAGAACGGCAATCTGCCTTGTTTACATAGACAGACCGCCATTCTGCCTCTCTCGGGAACGACCGCGGGTGGCTGGCGGACATTGCATCCACCGGACCCGTTGATTGGCTCCCCCTCTGTTCAATCAGCGCACGATTGGGTCTCCAGCCCTGCCCCCTACAGGCTATTGCAGGAAATGGTGTACAGGTACGTGTACAGATACGTGATATCGCGCGAAATAGAGCCACTTTGACGCAGTACAAGTATGTAACGCCGGCGGCAAGTGGTTAAAAGGCGTTTCTGAGGTGTGAACAAACCCTTAGTGAGTTTTTTTACCTCCTTGTAACATCCACCCATGTCTCCAGGCTTTATTTTGCTGAGAAATCACTTTAAAAAACACCCCCCTCCCTAGCGTTTCCATCTGCGGCCATCTTGAGTAAGGGCAGATGATTCATGTAGTAGACATGTGCACTGCCGAAAAATGTGTTTGTTTTATTCATTTTTTTGTTTTTCGAGTCATTTGTTATGATGGCAATTTGTAAATTCGGAAATTTGTAAATTCGAAAATTCGAAAATTCGTAAATTAGAAAATTCATAAATTAGAAAATTCGTAAACTTGTAAATTCGAAAATTTGTAAATTTGTAAATTAAAAAATTTGTAAATTCGAAAATTTGTAAATTTGTAAATTAAAAAATTAGTAAATTTGAAAATTCCTAAATTTGTAAATTCGAAAATTCGAAAATTTGTAAATTCAAAAAAAATTAACTAAATTCGTAAATTTGTAAATTTGTAAATTCGAAAGTCCAAAAATAAGAAAGAAAATCCTAAAATTTGAAAGAATACCTAACTAACTAATAATTAAATTCTAGGTATTTGAATTTAAACATTTTAAATTTGGCTGTTAGTGAATGTAACGAATACGAATTTATCCAAAGTTACGAATTATCCGAAATAACGAATGCCGCATCTAAACGAATGAAACGGAACTAATTAATAATAAATAATAATAATAAAATTTTTTATTATTATTATTATTATTTTTACGTTTCATTCGTTTAGCTACGGCATTCGTTATTTTGGATAATTTGTAGCTTTGGATAAATTCGTATTCGTTACATTCACTAACAGCCAAATTTAAAAATGTTTAAATTCCAATACCTAGAATTTAATTGTTAGTAATAGTTAAGTTATTATTAGTTAGTTATTTCAGATTTTGGAATTTTGGGGTTTTTGGGATTTTTGAATTCCGAATTTTCCCAGGAAAAATTCGTTGAACGTGTTTTTGTCGAAATTCGCTAAAAAAAAGGAAAATTTATTGTCAAATACTTACCGTAATTTTCCTTTCCTGATGGACTCCATGGCAGCCTACGTGTGGGTTTACCCCGCCTCCTCTCCAATGCTATAGGACCCCATTCCCATAAATGAGTACTCACCACTAGCTACTGCGTTCCGTAACTAGCCTACTCTTTGACCAATGGGTGGGAACTCCGTCTGCCATGGAGTCCATCAGGAAAGGAAAATTACGGTAAGTATTTGACAATAAATTTTCCTTTTTCCTGACAGACTCCATGGCAGCCTACGTGTGGGAAATAACTAGCCAACCACACGGGTGGGTATGCTGAATCAAACAAAAATTTTAATTTGTCCTATCAACCGATAGGATTCTCAAACCAAAGTCTACAGAGGATAACGAAGCAGGCTCAATACAGTAATGAGACATGAAAGTGTTAATAGAGGCCCACGAAGCTGCTTTGCAAATGGTGTCTGGGGCCACATGTCGAGCTGCCGCCCATGAAGCTGCCATTCCTCTGGTGGAGTGAGCTGTCACCGCCTGTGGAGGAGCCAAGCCCTTCGCCCTGTACGCTTGTTGAATAGTTTGAACGATCCAAGTAGCGAGTGTCCTGACTGAGGCTTTCTTTCCTTTGTTACTTCCCGAGTGTAGGATAAATAGATGGTCAGAATGCCTGAAGGGAGAAGTCATTGTTAGATAATTTTTAATTGCTTCTCCTACATCCAGAGGATGAATCTCAGAGGACTCCAGAGACCTAAACGTGGGCAAGACTATTTCTTGGTTAACATGGAACACAGAGGACACTTTTGGGTTAGAACCCAGCATTGGGATAAGTACCACCCGATCCGGGAAGAATGTTAAGAAGGGTTCTTCACAACCCAGAGAGCCAATCTCAGAAACTCTTTTTGCAGATGTGATAGCTACTAGAAAGACTACTTTAGCTGAGAAGTCCTTGATAGAGAGCGGAGAAGGCCCCGAAGTACTGAGTCCGGAGATTGAGTCTAAGACAAGTGGCAGGTCCCATTTGGGGAACCTGGATCTCCTTTGAGGCTTGAGCCTTGAAGCGCCACGAAAAAATTGTCGAATTAGTGGATTAGTTGCCCAGGAGGACCCAGAGAAGGCCGACAGTGCAGAGACCTGAACCCTAAGCGAGCTGATGGATAATGGAAGATCTAAGCCTGTTTGTAGGAAACTGAGTACATCTTGCACCCCCGGGTGTCTAAAAGACCTGCCGCTAGAGGAGCAAAAATCCACAAATTTAGACCAGATTCTGCTGTAAACTTTATTTGTGCTGGATCTTCTTGAACTCATGAGAGTTGATACTACCGTAGGAGCGCAACCAAGCGAGATTAGCCTCTCCCTCTCAAGAACCAGACCATCAGTCTCAGCACTGCTGGGCACGGGTGTAAGACTGACCCCTGGGAAAGAAGGTCCGGCCTGAGAGGGAGAGGCACCGGGTCCCTGAAACTGAGTTGGACAAGGAGAGGGAACCAGGGTCTGTTCGGCCAGTATGGAGCTATCATCAACACTTCGGCCGTCTCTGAACGGAGTCTCTGCAGGAATCTCAGGATGACTGGGAGTGGCGGGAAGGCGTATGCCTTGCTGAACCTCCAAAGGTCCGTCAGTGCGTCTGACCCGAGAGCCTGACTGCAACGGCCTCTGGTGTAAAATTTCTCCAGTTTGAAGTTGTGGCGCGAGGCGAACAGATCTACCTCGGGGATGATCCCCAGCGAGGAGACCCATCTGAACGTCTCCATGTGAAGAGACCACTCGTTGTTGTCCAGTTTGGTGCGTGAAAGGAAGTCTGCTTGAGCATTCTGGACTCCTGGGATAAACACTGCCGAGATATTGCAAAGATTCTTCTGCGCCCATGAAAGAATGGGCTCGACTTCTCGAAGAAGAGTGGGACTCCGGGTACCCCCTTGCCTCTTCACGTAGGCGACAGCCGTTGTGTTGTCCATTCTTAATAGTATTGACTTCCCTTTCAGAAGATGAGAGAAGGCCTGTAGAGCACACCAGGCTGCCCTGAGTTCTAGAACGTTCGAACCTGGGACTGCACGGCAGGAGTCCCACTTGCCTTGGGCGAGGTTCGAGCCGCAGAGGGCCCCCCAACCCGTCCCGCTGGCGTCGGTCGTCACCGTGACCCAGGAGATGGGAACGATGGAATGACATGCCAGGAGATTCTTGCGTTGAAGCCACCAAAAGAGGCTGTTCCTCATTGACGAGGTCACCCGGATGACTTGACTCTTGTCCCCTGTTCTCCATTGCTGCAGAAACCCCGACTGGAAGGGACGTAACCTCCACAAGGCCCACTTGACCATGGGCGTCGTAGACACCATTGTACCGATAATTTCCAGACACTGAGAGGCTCTTAGGTGTGAGGCATGTACTGCCCGAGAAATCCTGTCTCGTACCACCGGAATTTTCTGTAGTGGAAGGGAAATGGTGCCTCTTACAGTGTCGAACTGAGCTCCTAGGTATATTAGGCGTTGTTTTTGGTTTTAGATGACTTTTTGCCAAGTTCAGGAGCCACCCAAAACTGGAAAGGGTGGCGATCACCTGTTCTCGATGGGCTAGCAGCTGTTCTCTGCTTTGCGACAACACCAGGAGGTCGTCGAGGTAGTGGTAAAGACGTACCCCTTTCAGTCTTATGTGAGCTACCGTGGCCAGAAGGATTTTTGAGAAGACCCGGGGGGACGTTGTCAATCCGAAGGGGAGGCAGATAAACTGGAGATGATCTTGCCCTACCTGGAAGCGGAGGTATTTGTGAAACCCTTCCTCTATCGGGACGTGAAAATAAGCGTCCTTTAGGTCGATGGAAATCATCCAGTCGCCTGGCTGAATAGCTTGCTGAATAGTCGACAGCATTTCCATCTTGAATTTCCCTGGTTCTATAAACTCGTTGAGGTATGTCAGGTCTATGACCGGGCGCCAAGAGCCACTCTTCTTTTGAACCAGGAAAAGAGGGGAGTAAATTCCCTGAAACCACTCGTCCCTCGGGACGCACACCACTGCCCCTTGAGACTTCAGGAGATCCACATAGGACAATAGCGCTTGCTTTTGATCTTCCGCCCGGGGCAGAAGAGTGGGGACAAATCTGGGGGGCGGTGCACTGGAGAAGGTCCATCTGTGACCTGTGGAGACCGTCTTTATTACCCAAAAGTCCGAGATCGAGGCCACCCAGACGTGCCGGAAGAGGCGCAGCCGCGCCCCCACCCGACCCGCCTGGGCGGGCGCAATCTCAAAAAGACCTCGCCTGTTCACGGCCGCTGGGTGCCTGGCCTTTAGTGGACTTGCGAAAAGATGTCTGGCCCCTGCTCCAATTCTTTCTGAAGTCCCTACCGGGCTTATAAGAGCGAGCTTCCCTAGAGCGCTCCGGAGAGCGTCTTCTGAACTGCGGCTTCTTCCGACCAAGAAGGCGCTTGTCCTGGGGGAGAAACCCCGACTTGCCACCCGTGGCTCGCGTTATGGCATCGTCTAGCTTATTGCCAAACAGCGAGGATCCCTCGAAGGGGATTTTACACCAAGCCTGCTTGGAAACGGGGTCAGCAAGCCAAGGACGTAACCATAAGGCCCGTTTAGCCGTGACCGATGACAGCATAATTCGCGCCAATAGGCGAATCAAGTCAATGGACGCCTCCCCCAAGAACACCGCCGCTAGCTTCAATTCTGCAGCTGCTGAACTTCCCGCTAGCTCCTCTGAAACCCCTTTAAGGAAGGAATCCACATTCTCCGTCCAAGCCTCCATGGCTTTTGACATGGCTGCCAAAGCAAGAGCAGGTTTGCAGGCCGTTCCGGCCAACCCGTAAATCCTCTTCAGGTCTTGGTCGATCCTTCTTTCAAGACCATCCTTGAAGGACACTGCATCTTCCAAGGGAAGTGTAATATGCTTAGCCAGGCGCATCAGAGCTGCGTCTACAAGGGGAGCATTCTCCAGATACTTCACCTCTTCTGACTTGAAGGGATATAATCTGGAGGTTTTATTAGTCATAGAGGACTTCCTGTCCGTCTTACTCCATTCCTCATCAATGATCTCTTTCAGCTCAGAAAGGAGCTGGAAACTTGCGCGTTCTTTCCCCAAATGTTTGAAGAATTTCTTCTGCTTGGCCGGGGGAGTAGATGGGTCCTCCCATTTAAGAGCCTCCTTGATTGCCTTAATTAAAGGTGACACCACACTAAAATCAAAGCCTCCCACTTCCTCTTCTTCCTGAGGATCATCATCCGAGGAGTCAAGGGAGGCCACGTACGGCTGTGAAGTGCCCGGATCTTCGCGGGATTCGTTAGCCGGGGGGCCAGACAGTGTAGTAGACTGGCTCAATGTGTGGGGAGGATCCAGCTCCTTCAGGGACTGCTGTACCACTCGTTTAACGAGAGTTTCCAGACGCTGGTTCTCCGATTCTTTCTCCCTGGTCGCCCGGGCATAACAACGGTCACACAGTGACTTGCCCTCCGGAACTCGTGTTCCACATCCCCAGCAGGCTCTGCGGTCAGAGCGGCTGTCGTGGCGTTGGGAGCGGTGTCTCGAGGAGGAATGAGAGCGTCTCCTCTGGTGGTTTCCAGACTTAGAATCATGCCTGGATCTTGAAGGTGACTGGTGTTGTGGCCTGGCAAGGTCTCTGTTATTCTGGACCACAATTTGAGGGTCCGATCTGCAAGGGCTGGGAGAAAAAACACAGTAGGGAGGGGGAAAAGGCGAGACCAACATCAGATAACGCAATTCACAGTGCGACTGACTCTCAACCCCTCCCCTCATAAGCACATACCTTGTGCGTGAGGGCTGGCCACTTAAAGGCGGTGAATTGTCCGAGACTTCCATATGAAGCGCGACACAGTACGGTTAGTCTGCGGAAAAAAAAAAAGGCGGCCTGAACGGGCCAAAATACCAGTAAGAAAGAGGGGTCAATCTGCCCCACAAATACCATCAGCCTTATTATGACTGGACGAAAACGTATAACTTTATTCAATCTTTTACAGAAAAAAAAGTTTTCTCTTTTTTTTTTTTTAAATACAAAGTATAACAGGCACTCACCTAAAGCAGACCAGGGCTGGAGATGGGGAAGAGAAACCGCTCTGCTCCTACTCACTGTGAAACATTCCCACTGTGAAGGAGTCTATGAGCTGAATTTAAATCCCCCGCCCATGACGTCACCGCCCGACCTCGCGCCTGCGCCGTCAGACGGTGACCGTACTGCTCATGTGCGGATAGCCGAGCGTTCCGCCGCTCTGCGCACGCGCCAGCCAAGCCTCGGACCCGAGGAGGCTATCGCGCATGCGCGAGCATTGCAGACGGCCGAACCCGGAAGAGCTGGGGCGAGGTGGAACGCACAAGCGCTCCAGCCGCCATGAGGGGGAAGAACGGTTCTCAACAGAGACTGCGACGGTCATAGCCAAAGCCAGGAGACCTAGGGGGAAACAGACAAACACAAAAAAACCTGCCATGGAGATAAACATTTATAAGCTTCCGACCTTGCCAGCCGCTGATGTCCCTGGACGTCTGGCATACAGAGGCGACCATCCTTCCACCAAAAGGGTAAATATCAGCCTCTACCTGCTACTCGCCCGCCCGTGGCTGGGCCCTGAGCTGCACCGCAAAAGGTATGCCATAATCCTGGATTCGTCCGACCGGACGCGAACAACTTGTGTAGGTCCATTGGAGGAGGACAAAAAAGGAACGCAGTAGCTAGTGGTGAGTACTCATTTATGGGAATGGGGTCCTATAGCATTGGAGAGGAGGCAGGGTAAACCCACACGTAGGCTGCCATGGAGTCTGTCAGGAAAACAAATTTTTAACTAAATGAATTGCACATGTCTATCATGTAGCATTTACTTCCTGGAGTCCACCTGCCCTTAGCTCAGGCCTGCAAAACAAACAAAAATAAAACAAGTAAATATAATCTCTCTTCCTATTTATTTACTA
Source organism: Lithobates septentrionalis (assembly GCA_037952835.1). Taxonomy (NCBI): domain Eukaryota; kingdom Metazoa; phylum Chordata; class Amphibia; order Anura; family Ranidae; genus Lithobates; species Lithobates septentrionalis. The sequence goes on along the minus strand of JBBDGP010003543.1, from coordinate 205,661 downwards.
ATGTTAGCAGCATAAGGATTAAATATTGTTCATGTTGATTGAGAGAGTGAAGTTCCGCAAAAAAAGTAAAGCTGTCATTGGCTGACAGTTAACTTATAAAGTAACTTAAATTGGCCGGCATTTTTTGGAAGATTGTCCGCCAGCAGCGGGAGGTTTGGCAGTGCCGGCGGTCGGACGTGACTCAGAGGCGGTGACTCGGAGCCTACAGACAGAATTCCTATATATTCCTAATGAATCATATAGTGGGCGAGCAATTACACGGCGGCGGCGGCCCTCTCCCCTCCGCCTCTAATAACAGCGCCAAGGCCACAAATCTGCACCCCGCCTGCCAGCACAGCCATGAGCTCCACTTACCAACATCTGGCAGTCGTTACTGGGCCAGGTTTCCACTTGCTAACGGTCGCAAGAGCGGTCAGCGGGCACTGACTTCATGCCGGTCATGACTGGTCCAGCTGTGGATGGAACAGGACGAGGAGTCATGGACAATCTGTTTGATCACTATGGAGAAAAATGTATCCACACATCTATTACACCCCAGTAGATATTTGAAAAAAAAAAAAACACCTAATAAAAAACATAAAACAAAATTGAAAAAATGTTAAAAGTAAATAAAATAAATAATACAATAAAAAAAATACTAAAATAAAATAATACAAATAAAATGAAAAACACTACAAATAAAATAATTAATAAAATAAAATAATAATAAAAAAAACTACAAACAAAATAAATAATAAAAAAAAATACTAAAATAAAATAAATAATAAAATTAAAAAAAAATACTAAAATAAAATAAATAAAATGAAAAAAAAAGATACTACAAATAAAATATATAATAAAATGAAGAAATACTAAAATAAAATAAATGATAATAATAAAAATACTACAAATAAAATAAATATTAAAATAAAATAAATAATAAAATAAATAAATACTAAAATAAAATCAAATGAAAAAATACTACAAATAAAATAAATAATAAAATGAAAAAATACTAAAATAAAATAAAATAAATAATAAAATAAAAAAAATAAAAAAATACTACTAATAAAATAAAATACTAAAATAAAATAAATAAAATGAAAAAATACTACAAATAAAATAAATAATAACATTAAAAAAATCTGAAAATAAAATAATAAAATAATAAAAGTCAATAAAATAAAATCAATAATTAGAAAAGACTAAAAGTAAATAAAATAAATAATAAAACAAAAAATACTAAAAGAAAATGAAATAAATAATAAAATAAAAAATACTAAAAGTTAAACTTAAATAATACAATTAAATAAAGACCCAAATGAACACCTGTCTGTATCCTGTCCATGCTTCTTCTTTTAGGAGCCATATATAGAGACCTGTATGGTAAAACGGTTTATCTATTTCATCAACCCCTTCATGTCTCAAGGGAGAACAAATCTTTAAGTTGAACTGAAGGCAAACATTTTTGTTTAACCCATTTAAAACACACCGATCATGACTTTTGACCCTTAATGCCCCGTAAACACGGTCGGATTTTCCGATGGAAAATGTCAGATCGGAGCGTGTTGTCAGAAATTCCAACCGTGTGTGGGCTCCATCTGACTTTTTCCATCGGATTTTCCGACACACAAAGTTTGAGAGCAGGATATAAAATTTTCCGACAACAAAATCCGTTGTCGGAAATTCCGATCGTGTGTACACAAATCCGACGCACAAAGTGCCACGCATGCTCAGAATAAATAAAGAGATGAAAGCTATTGGCCACTGCCCCGTTTATAGTCCCGACGTACGTGTTTTACGTCACCGCTTTCAGAACGATCGGATTTTCCGACAACTTTGTGTGACCGTGTGTATGCAAGACAAGTTTGAGCCAACATCCATCGGAAAAAAATCCATGGATTTTGTTGTCGGAATGTCCGATCAATGTCTGACCGTGTGTACGGGGGATTAGTCCGTCGGGTTCAGTATTGGGTTGGCCCACCCTTTGCAGCTATAACAGCTTCAACTCTTCTGGGAAGGCCGTCCACAAGGTTTAGGAGTGTGTCTATGGGAATGTTTGACCATTCTTCCAGAAGAGCATTTGTTAAGCACTGATGTTGGATGAGAAGGCCTGGCTTGCAGTCTCCACTCTAATTCATCCCAAAGGTGTTCTAATGGGTGGAGGTCAGGACTCTGTGCAGGGCAGTCAAGTTCCTCCACCCCAAACTCGCTTCTCCATGTCTTTATGGACCTTGCTTTGTGCACTGGTGAGCAGTCATGTTGGAACAGGAAGGGGTCATCCCCAAACTGTTCCCACAAAGTTGGGAGCATGAAATTGTCCAAAATGTCTTGGTATGCTGACGCCTTAAGAGTTCCCTTGACTGGAACTAAGGGGCCAAACCCAACCCCTGAAAAACAACCCCACACCATAATCCCCCCTCCACCAAATGATTAGGACCAGTGCAGAAAGCAAAGTCCATAAAGACATGGATGAGCGAGTTTGGGGTGGAGGAAGTTGACTGTCCTGCGTATACACAGCTGTATACAGTTTAGTGTCTTTTTATTCTGCATCAAAAAACGCATTGACAGTGTTTGACATGGATACCGATGGCCCCAGTTCACACCACTGCAGTCAACAGAAGTAGAACACGTTGCATTTTTTCCTGTATGGAATGCATCTGGAATGCATAAAAAAACGTATTGGAACACACAGGGAAAAAAAAAAGAGAGTAAAATTGGAATGCATCCAAAACACATAAAATGCATAAAAAGTGCATGCAGAAACGCACCCGGAAGGCAGAAATTGTGGTGAGAACCAGCCTTGGATGTATTCAGGTAAGAATGTCCCCGGAGCGGAGTGCCCCTTTAAGGCAGGATATTTAAACCTCAACACTCACATGTGGGAATAATAAAAATCCAGTCACGGAAAAAAAAACGCTTTCCTTGTCGCGGTTCTTCGTGAAATGTTGTTATGTAACAATTTATAAATATCCGTCTCCTTCCCCCCGCCCCCCCATATCGCCGCGGCCTTCATCTTATCTTTACATCGCTTCCCAGAATCCTCCTCTTCTTCTTCCCGCACAACGCTCTTCTCTCCCTTTATGGAAAGTAAAAACTTTTCCCACATGGGCCCCCCCCCCCCCTCCTCTAGAGCCGCCCTATCGGTCACAGAGGCTGTAGCGGTGCTCATTAACCTTTAACCCCCCCGGGAGATCTTCGGCTGTGATACCAAATATTTTCTCAAGCTCGCAAAAGGAGTTTTTCATAATCTGATAATTTGTTCCATCGAGTTCATTGTTTCCTGTTCTTCTATTTATTTTTTTTGTTTGTTTGTTTATGTGTTTTTGTTCTTCTTATGATTCTTTGGAATTTATACTTTACCATCCCCCGACTCTCCATGTCCTTTAAAGGGAAGTTTTTTTAGTCTTTATAAAGATTGTTAAATATAAATGTGAGTGTGATTAGTGCAACGCCGTCCATGTAACACAAGAGGGCCCCCTCCCCACCTTCTCCGGTCCCCACTGAACTCACCTCCTTGGGTGACCAGCCAGGCAGGATGGGACCAATCAGGGCTTCAGGGACGGATCAGAGCAATCCTTATTGGTCACATACAGTGTTAGCAAACATCCCCCCCCCCCAAAAAAAAAAATATTGAGCACCAATCTGCGTGCCTACCTCCTAAGCATAAATCCCCCCTCCTCCCGATAAAAATCCACCCCCCCCTTGCTGAAATCCCCGCTCCCGGAATAAATATTTGCCCCTCATCCCCCAAATCCTCCCACCTCCCAAAAAGAAAATCACCCCACCCAGCACAAATCCTCTACCCCTCAAATTTCCCCTCTGAGTACACATCCCCCCCACTCCAACCCCCCCCAGGACAAATTCTCCCCACAATTCCCCCTCCTAGAACACATCCTCCACCCCCCACTCCAAATCTCCCCCCCTCCAGCTCCAGTTCCCACCCCCCCCCCCACCCCAATCCTCCCTCCTAGCACAAGTCCTCTACCCCTCAAATTTCCCCTCTAAGTACACATCCCCCCCACTCCAACCCCCCCCCCCCCGCAGCACACATTCTCCCCCCAATCCCCACTTCTAGCACAAATTCCCCCACCCTCAAATTTCCCCTCTAAGTACACATCCCCCCCAATCTCCCCTCCTGGCACAAATCTTGTACCCCTCAAATTTCCCCTTTGAGTACACACCCTCCCCCAACCCCCCACTCCTAATCCCCCCCAACACAAATTCTCCCCCCAATCCCCCCTCCTAACTCAAATACTCTTTCCCGTAAAGCCTCCCCTCTGAGTACACCCCCAGCACCAATTCTCACCCCCCAATCTCCCCTCCTGGCACAAATCTTCTACCCCTCAAATTTCCCCCCCTGAGTATACATCCTCTCCCCATCCCCCCCCCCCCCCTTCCAAAACTCCCCAGCACAAACTTTCCCCCAATCATACCTCCTAGCACAAATCCTCTACCCCTCAAATTTCCCCTCTGAGTACACACCTCCCCCCCCCGCCCACTCATAATCACCCCCCCGACACAAATTCTGCCCCCAATCCCCCCCTACTAGCACAAATTCCCCCACCCTCAAATTTCCCCTCTAAGTACAAATTCTCCCCCCAATCTCCCTTCCTAGAACAAATCTTCTACCCCTCAAATTTCCCCTCTGAGTATACATCCTCTCCACCCCCCCTCAGCACGCATTCTCCCCCCAATCCCCCCTACTAGCACAAATTCCCCCACCCTCAAATTTCCCCTCTGAGTATACATCCTCCCCCACTCCTAATACCCCCAACACATATTCTGCCCCAATCCCCCCTCCTAACACAAATCCTCTTCCCCCTCATGCCTCCCCTCTGAGTATACACCCCCCAATCCCAATCTCAGCCCCCCCCCCCCCAGCACCAATTCTCACTCCAATCCCCCCTCCAAGCTCAAATGCTTTTCCCCTCTGAGTATACATCCCCCTCCTAGCACAAATCCTCTACCCCTCAAATTTCCTCCCTGAGTACACCCCCTCCCCCCCACCCCTAATCCACCCCCAACACAAATTCTCCCCCCAATCCCCTATTTTAGCACTAATTCCCCCACCCCTAAATTTCCCCTCCTAGCACAAATACTCCCCCCCCCCCCCAGTCATCCCTACTTAAGCACAAATCCGAAAGTATATAGGGAGATTCACCCTCTCTATTTGTCACAGGGAGTGAAAGAAAATCCTAAATTTTGGGTTGTCACCAAAACAGGAATAAAGGAAAATCCTTCTAGTGAGGACACCCAAGGATTCCCTTACTTTAGTGTGTCTCTCACTTCCTGTTTTGTCCATGGGACAGGAAATGAAGGGAAACCTCCAAAATGGGACACAGATGGCACAAAAAGGCCTGAAATTAAAAATTATGTTTTGCCTATAGTTCTACTTTAGTACGTTGATTTCCTATGATCGTCAGCGCCATCCAGTGGCCATAATGCTATTGTACTACCGATACTCCTCCCCGGACAATCAGGAAGCGGGTCTTGGGACCCATCCCCCGATTGGCTGAAAGGACAGGCAATCCTATTGGATGCCTAGGAGGAGAGGCACGGACGCCGTGATGGAGGAAAGGACACAGAACCGCTGCCCGATGCCCTCCACCTGCCACCTAGATGGGGTAAGTGCCGGACTGACAGGCAGACATCGAGCGGGCGGGGGGGGGGGGGTTGAGTTGCCCCCTCCCAAAAAAAAAAAAACACCAGCCTGCCACTGGTTGGAATTCGTGGCAGCTGGGCGAGTGCTTGTGACATTCGTCCAGTGAATTCTTAAAAATAAATCCATATGGGGGAGATTTACTAAAACTAGTGCACACGTCATTTTATTTTCTTTATTATTCATTTATTCTCCTTTTTTTAAAATGATTTATTTATTTTTTTATTTGTTTTTCATTATTAATTTTATTTATTTATTTATGTTTTTAAACTGCTGCTTTGATTTTTTTTTTTTAATTATTCATTTTTTTTTTTTTTTACATTTTTGTTTTATTTATTATTCATTTATTTTTATTTTTATTTTTAATTATTCATTTATTTTATTTTTTACATTTTGTTTTATTTATTATTCATTTATTTTTGTTTTTATTTTTAATTATTCATTTTTTTTTAAATTTGTTTTTCATTATTAATTTATTTTATTTATTCATTTATTTATTTTTTTACACGGCTGCTTTGAATTTTATTTTATTTTTTACATTTTGTTTTAGTTATTATAATTCGTGAAGAGTAGGCATACTAAAACCTAGAAGCTGATTGGTTAGCTGCACCAGATTTAACGAATCTCCCCCCCTATGTGTCTGACTTTACAGGATGGGCTTCCTAAAATGACTATATGGGCTTCTCTCTGCAGTCATTAGGCAGGGATGCTAATTGCATTATCTGCTATAAGGGGGTCTGCTAGCCACTTGCTGCCAAATCCTGTACCAGGTACATCACTGTGACTGTACCAGAATGATAGGTATCACCCCGGTACCCTGTTTTTTAGAGCCGGCGGTCGTTTCTCTTGTAAAAGCAATCTGAGCTAACTAGCTGCTGGATTGCTATTACAAGCAGAAGAAGGGGGACATCCTATTCCCTCCCGCCGCCTTCCAGAACTGCTGTCCCACCAAGAGACCCTGAGTTACCTGCCGGCACATCCACCGGCTGGGCGGAGACCCATACATAGCCGGGATCATCTCTCCTCTATGGTAACCCGGAAGTGATGACATGACACCACTTCCGCGTTACCTGGATGTCAACAGCGCCATTTATTGAAAATTGCAAGTATTAAAGAAAAAAACATAGATCTTGGTGTTTTGAATGCTTTCAAGGGCAGAGGAGGGATTTGGGGTCTTATAGACCCCTTCATAAAGAGGACCTGCCGCGTGCCGATTCACATGTTTGCATTCCTTGTGACAGCAATAAAAGTGATCAAATTTTTTTTTATTAAATTCAAAGCAGCAGTGTAAAAAATTGAATGAATAAATAAATTAATAATGAAAAACAAATAAAAAAATAAATGAATAATTAAAAAAAAGGAAAATAAATGAATAATAAAACAAAATACAATAAATGAATAATTAAAAAAAATAGCAGTGTAAAAAGAAATAAAATAAAATATCTTAATAATGAAAAACAAATAAAAAAATAAATAATAAAAAAAAGGAAAATAAATGAATAATAATGAAAACAAACTGTAAAAAATAAAATAAATGAATAATTAAAAAAAAAATCAAAGCAGCAGTGTAAATAAAATAAATGAATAAATAAAATAAATGAATAATGAAAAACAAATTAAAAAATAAATGAATAATGAAAAGAAAGGAAAATAAATGAATAATAAAGAAAACAAAATGTAAAAAATAAAATAAATGAATAATTAAAAAAAAATTCAAAGCAGCAGTATAAAAAAATGAATAAATAAAATAAATTAATAATAAAAAACAAATAAAAAAATAAATGAATATTTTTTTTCAAAAAAAGGAAAATAAATGAATAATAAAGAAAACAAAATGTAAAAAATAAAATAAATGAATAATAATTTTTTTTTTTTTTAAATTTAAAAAAAAGGAAAAGTGCCCCAGTCCTCCCATGCTAGCACACCTGTAAAGGCTTTCAAAGAGTTGCCTATGGATAGTAAAATTTACATTGTTTGCCGGCGTCGCACAAGCGTACACAATTTCAAACACGCTGGTATCTATTTACTCGCCGTCTCTTTTATATTTTACAAAAAAATTGGGATATGTGTTGTGGTTTTTTTTTTTTTTTGCATTCAAATTTTTTTTAAAGTGTATTTTTCCCCAAAATTGCGTTTAAAAAAAATGCTGTGCAAATACCTCATGACATACAAAATTGCTAAATTTATTCTCTAGGTCCTCTACTTTAAAAAATATATAATGTTTGGGGGTTCTAAGTAATTTTCTAGCAAAAAAATGAAATAAAAATTGATTGTTACATGTAAACAAAGAGGGCAAGAAAAGGCCTGGGGGGGGGGGGGGGTCAAATGGCTAAAGAAATCATTTATAATTTTTTTTTTAACTGCTTGCCAACTGCGGGGCGGCGGCTCCTACAGGTGAAATTGCGTACCTGTATGTGAGCGCCTCTTCTGGGTTGGTGGCACGCACCCCCCCCCCCCCCCACAGTTAGAAAGCACTCCTTAGGAGAACATTTAACCCTTTGATTTGCCCTGATGTTAACC
>JBBDGP010003543.1:0-192500 GCA_037952835.1 Lithobates septentrionalis | reverse complement strand
GCTGCGATTTGGGAGCAGTATTACTTTGTACGACTTTGCCACAACCATTCTCAGCTTGTGCTTACAAAGTAGTGCTGAAATCGTGTCTATATTATTCTTATTCAGGTACGATTTGCATGCTACTTGAGGGTTTAACATTGAGGTCTATGGAGTACAAATCGTATGGAAGTTGGACCAAAGTAGTGCAGGGACTACTTTGAAGTCGGCACCACTTAAAGTCGTGCCAATATGAATGGTAGTCATTGAAAATCATGGAGAATGACTTGTCATACGATTTTGCAGTACAAAATCGTGGGACAAGTCGTATAAGTGTGAAAGGGTCCCACGACAAGATGCCGGAGCTGCCTAATAAATTATTTTAAATACCTGTGTACTGTGTTTTTTATTGACGCTTTTTTCCCTAGGTGAATGTGTAGGGGTACCATATACCCCATACTTATTCACATAGGGTGGGGGGCCGGGATCTGGGGGCCCCCTTATTAAAGGGGGCTCCCAGATTCTGATAAGCCCCCCGCCCGCAGACCCCGACAACCAACGGCCAGGGTTGTCGGGAAGAGGCCCTTGTCCTCATCAACATGGGGACAAGGTGCTTTGGGGTGGGGGGGGCCGCAGGGCGCCCCCCCATGCCCCAAAGCACCCACCCCCCATGTTGAGGGTATGCGGCCTGGTACGGTCCAGGAGGGGGGGGGGCGCTAGCTCGTCCCCACCCCCATTCCTGACCGGCCGGGCTGCGTGCTCGGATAAGGGTCTGGTATGGATTTTGGGGGGACCCCCACGCCGATTTTTCGGCGTAGGGGGTTCCCCTTACAATCCATACCAGACCTAAGGGCCTGGTATGCCCCTGGGGGGGAACCCACGCCAGTTTTTTTTATTTAAAACTTGGCGTGGAGTTCCCCCTTATGATTCATACCAACTACTGTATGTTTTCATTTGTTAATGCCAAAAACGTGGCAAAGTAGCACTGCTCCCAAATCGCGGCAGATCGCGGTAAAATCGCGGCAAAATCGTGCGACTTTGAAGTCGTATAAGTGTGAAAGGAGCCTTAGACATTAATGGCTGTGTGTTGAGTTATTTTGAGGGGACAGCCAATTTACACTGTTATACAAGCTGTACACTCACTACTTTACATTGTAGCAAAGTGTCATTTCTTCAGTGTTGTCACATGAAAAGATAGAAGAAAATATTTACAAAAATATAATATAATATACACAATGCTGTGAAAAAGTATTTGCCCCCTTTCTGATTTTTTTTATTTGTTTTGCATATTTGTCACACTTTGAATCGGACCATCAAACAACATTTATTATTACACAAAGATAACCCGAGTAAATACAAAATGCAGTTATTAAATGATGGTTTAATTTATTAAGGCAACAAAAATCTGTCCAAACTTGCCTGGCTTTATGTGAAAAAGTAATTGCCCCCCTAAACCTAATAACTGGTTGCGCCACCCTTGGCGGCAACAACTGCAATCAAGCGTTTGCAATAACTGCCAATGAGTCTTTCACATCGCTGTGGAGCAATTTTTGCCCACTCTTCTTTGCAGAATTGTTTCAATTCAGGCACATCGGAGGGTTTTCCAGCATGAACAGCCTGTGTAAGGTCATGATACAGCATCTCAGTAGGCTTTGACTAGGCCACCCCAAAACCAAAATTTTGCTTTGTTTGAACCATTTGGAGGTGGACTTGCTGTTGTGTTTCGGATCATTGTCCTGCTGCATAACCCAAGTGCACTTGAGCTTGAGGTCACGAACTGATGGCCAGACATTCTCCTTCAGGATTTTCTGGTAGAGCTCAGAATTCATGGTTCCATCAATTATGGTAAGTCGTCCAGGTCCTGAAGCTGCAAAGCAGCCCCAGACCATCACAATATCACCACCATGTCTGACTGTTGGTATGATGTTCTTGTTATGAAATGCTGTATTCGTTTTATGCCAGATGTAACGGGACGCACACCTTCCAAAAAGTTAATTTTTTGTCTCATCAGTCCACAGACTATTAAAAGTCTTGGGGATATTCAAGATGTTTTTTGGTAAATGTGAGATGAGCCTTTGTGTTCTTTTTTGGTCAGCAGTGGCTTTGGCCTTGGAACTCTCCCATGGATGCCATTTTTTGCCCAGTCTCTTTCTTATTGTTGCAATTGTCAGTTAAAGCGACGCAGTGCCGAATCGCAAAAAGTGCTCTGGTCTTTGGCCAGCCAAATGGACCGGGGCTTAAGTGGTTAATGGCCTCCCAGTCTTAGTCCATAGGGCTCAATATTGAGTTGGCCCCGCCCTTTGCAGCTATAACAGCTTCAACTCTTCAGGGAAGGCTGTCCACAAGGTTTAGGAGCGTGTCTATGGGAATGTTTGACCATTCTTCCAGAAGAGCATTTGTGATGCCAGGCACTGATGTTGGATGAGAAGGCCTGGCTTGCAGTCTCCTCTTTAATTCATCCCAAAGTTGTTCTATCGGGTTGAGGTCAGGACTCTGTGCAAGCCTTGGATAAGCGAGTTTGGGGTGGAGGAACTTGACTGGCCTGCACAGAGTCCTGACCTCACCCCAATAGAACACCCTTGAGCTGAATTCCCCAGTTGTCAATTTTGCCTTTTGCAACTTTATACATTTTGCGAAAAATCCCTTAAATGAACACATGAGTGCTGGATAATTCACACAGAGCAGACGTATATGTCGTTTTGCAGGATGATTAGGGGTGGTAAAAAATAGGCAGTTGAACCGCATTTTTTCTGCCTCCTGGCTGCCCTACTTCGTGTTTGTGGAACTAAATGTTGTAGTGATAGTCTCTTCTGATTAATGAGAAGAGACAATCATTTAGTTTTACAAACAGTCACGATTTTATTGTGTTTGTCATATTTTCTAATGGTGATGTATGCACCGATTTATTATCTCTGTAATTAATAAAACTTTATATGTTATTATATATTTAGATTTAATATTTGAGTTGCCCTTAAAGTTCCACTGCACTGGTGGGTACCTTTTTTTTGCATTGGTTCCTTACTTCCTTACTTCTGAGTTTGGTTATGCATCTGAACCATGCCATGCAATGATTTTGGCTGAAAACTGCTGATCAGCTGTGGCCAATCACAGCACAGGGTCCTATCCCAGTTTATGATACTACTGAATCTACTGTCTGGCACTCAAGTCGCATCAAAGTTGCATCAAAGTAGTGCAAAGTCGCATGTTGGGGTTAGGGTTAAGGGCTAGGCTAGAGTCAAATGTTAGGGTTAGAGTTAGGATTAGGTTTAGAGTTAGGGGTAATCATTAGGGTTAGAGATGGAGTTAGGTTTAGAGTTAAAGTTAGGGTTAGAGTTAGGCTTAGGTTTAGAGTTATGTTTAGCGGTAATTGCTAGGGTTAGAGTTAGGATTGGGTTTAGAGTTAGGGTTAGAGTAAGGGGTAATCAGGGTTAGAGTTGGAGTTAGGTTTAAAGTTAAAGTTAGGGTTAGAGTTAGGCTTAGGTTTAGAATTACGTTTAGCGGTAATCATTAGGGTTAGAGTTGGGGTTAGGTTTAGAGTTAAGGTTACCGGTAATTTTTAGGGTTAGAGTTAGGGTTAGGGTTAGCGGTAATCGTTAGGGTTAGAGTTAGGGTTAGCGGTAATCATTAGGGTTAGAGTTGGGGTTAGGTTTAGAGTTAGGGTAGGAGTTAGGCTTAGGTTTAGAGTTAAGTTTAGCGGTAATTGTTAGGGTTAGCGGTAATAATTAGGCTTAGTGTTAGGGTTAGGTTTATTGAAAGAGTAAGGGTCAGAGTTAGGGTTAGAGTTAGGGTTAGCGGTAATCATTAGGGTTAGAGTTGGGGTTAGGTTTAGAGTTAAGGTTACCAGTAATTGTTAGGGTTAGAGTTAGAGTTAGGGTTAGGGTTAGTGGTAATCATTAGGGTTAGAGTTAAGGTTAGCAGGAATCGTTAGGGTTAGAGTTAGGGTTAGCGGTAATCATTTGAGTTGCCCTTAAAGTCCCACTGCACTGGTGGGTACCTTTTTTTTTTGCATTGGTTCCTTACTTCCTTACATCTGAGTTTGGTTATGCATGTGTGCGCCCCTTGCTGAACCATGCCATGCAATGATTTTGGCTGAAACCTGCTGATCGGCCGTGGCCAATCACAGCACAGGGGTAAGAGTTAGGGTTAGGGTTAGCAGTAATCATTAGGGTTAGAGTTAAGGTTAGCAGGAATGGTTAGGGTTAGAGTTAGGGTTAGAGTTAGGGTTAGCGGTAATCATTAGGGTTAGAGTTGGGGTTAGGTTTAGAGTTAGGGTAGGAGTTAGGCTTAGGTTTAGAGTTAAGGTTAGCGATAATTGTTAGGGTTAGCGGTAATCATTAGGGTTAGTGTTAGGGTTAGGTTTATTGAAAGAGTAAGGGTCAGAGTTAGGGTTAGCAGTAAATGTTAGACTAAGGTTTAGGTTTAAGGTTGGGGGTTGGAGTTACGGTTAGGTTTAGAGTTAGGTGTTAGCGGTAATCATTAGGGATAGGGCTAGGTTTATTGTAAGGGTAAGGGTCAGAGTTAGGCTTAGCAGTAAATATTAGGGTTAGACTTAGGTTTAGGTCTAAGGTTGGGGTTGGAGTTACGGTTAGGTTTAGAGTAAGGGTTAGCAGTAATCATTAAGATTAGGTTTAGAGTAAGGGTTGGCGTAATCATTAGGGTTAGCGGTAATTGTTAGGGTAAGCATTCTAACCGTCACAATTACCACTAACCCTAACTCTACTTATTGCCGCTAATCCTAACCCTAATAATTACCGCTAAAAAAGGTTTGCTATAAAAGTTCAAAGCTAAAGGAAAGTCAAACAAATGTCCTGCTTTACCTACTGGCCGTTGTGCACATATTCAGTGACAATTTGGGGGCCTGTTATGGTATAAAGAATTTGTGCCGAAATATTTTGCTCACCATACCAAAAAGCAAAAATAGGAAATCTTGTCTTGGAAGTCGTGGGAATTGAAGGCTAAGGGTGGTCAGAAGAGGTCTACATGCCCTTGGCCAACCCAGCTGCCTTTACTGCCTTCCCTTTGCTCTGTGCTGAAGTTCTTTGAACGTGAACATTTTCACACACCTTGCTCATTCCTTTGTGCCTTCCAGAGGTTTGCGAACAAAGAGATGGAGACATATCGGAAGGCCGTTGGGTTCCTGTTATTGCGCACTATATTTAGGCTCCCTGCTATGTTTAGGTTATGCAGCTCCTGGGGATGAGGGCAATGAGGATAATGAATAGCTCCTGCAGATGTTACAAAGGCAGAGCCCTGGTAACCAGCAGACAATACTTCTGTCTGTAGCAGCTCTGTGTGTCTACACTTTATTACACAATACCTGCTGAGCATGATGAAGGGATGTTCGCCTAGTATGCACCATTGTAGTCCTCTGGATGTCTGAGATTCTCATTGGTTCTAGCCACAGACAGGGAAATATCTCACCAGTTTCAGTGAAAGATTAATTTGCTTGCATTGTCAATGGTGCCCAACTGAACCCGATCAGGTTTTTCCCGGATCTCATAGTTAGTGCCTGGCGGGCGAAAGGTCCATTCCCTTTTTATTGAAGAAAATAAACTTTCAGTTATTGGTTGTGGAGACTCTTCACCATTCTGGAAACTCCTGCAGTAGAATGTAAATTAGGAGGCGAAGGAAGAAGAACTTACAAATGATAGACACTGAAGGCACCCTGGGCCTCAAAGATGAAATGTGAGAGATGGCCACCAGGTCTCAGTGGTGGAAAGGCAGAGGTGGCTTTTAGGATTCAGTGGTGAAATGGCAGAGGTAGCCTCTAATCTACAATAGTGAATCTGCAGAGGTGGCTTCCAGGTCACAGTGGTGAAACAGCAGAAGTGGCTTCCAGGTCTCAATGGTGAAATGGCAAAGGTGGATTTCAGGTCTTAATGGTGAAATGGTAGCAGTGGCCTCCAGGTCTCAATGGTGAAATGGAAAAGGTGGCCTCCGGTTCTCAATGGTGAAATGGCAGAGGTAGCCTCCAATTTACAATAGTGAATTTGCAGAGGTGGTTTCCAGAACACAGTGGTGAAATGGCAAAGGTGGCCTCCAAGTCTTACTGGTGAAATGGCAGCAATGGTCTCCAGTCCTCAATGGGAAATGACAGAGGTGGCCCCCGGGTCTCAATGGTGAAACGACAAAGGTGGCTTCTAAATCTCAATGGTGAAACAGTAGAGGTGGCCTCCAGATTCTCTGGTGAAATAGCAGCAATGGTCTCCAGTCCTCAATGGAAATGACAGATGTAGCCTTTAGGTCCCAATGAGGAAATGGCAGCTTTGGTCCCCAAGGCCCCAATAGCAAATGGGGAGAGGTAGCCTCCAGGCTTCCAACCATGAAATGACAGATCCTCACAGGGTCATTTCTACGTGCCTGCCACATACACAAACCAGAAGAGATAAAAGACAGATCTTTAATTGTAAAGCAATACGATAACACACCATGAGTTCCACCACAGATCCTTAACCACTTCCCGCCGACCTATAGCAGAATGACGGCCAGGCGGTGGTTCAGCTATCCTGACTGGGCGTCATATGACGCCCTGCAGGATAACAGCCGCCACGCTGCCCATGCGCGGTGATCGGTGTAGTGGTGTGTCAGTCTGACACACCACTACACCGATCTCGATAAAGAGCCTACGGTGTAGCCTCACATATGGCAACCCATCACATTTGGCTACCCACTGGAGTGCGCATTCGCAACGCCGCCATATGGGTTCCAACACTTTTAGGTCAAAACAGCACAGTAAAAGCGGCTCCACCCCTAGGTCCAGGTTCAAGCCACTTTGCAACAGGGCCCCTTGCGGGCTCGCTTCGCTCGCCGCGCTTCGGGCACGGCCTCGCTTCGCTCGGCATAATTATATTCTAACTCTATGTCCACTTGTGGGGCTTGAACCTGGACTTAGGGGTGGAGCCACATAATAACTGCACAAGCGCAGTTCAACGTCAGTTCCGTCACACTATCTGACGGTTTTACTGTGTCGTAAAAGTGTTGGAACGCATATGGCGGCGTCGTGCTTGCGCACTCCAGCGGGTAGCCAAATGTGATGGGTCGCCATATGTGACACTACACCGGCGGAGGCTCTTTACCACGTGATCAGCTGTGTCCAATCACGGCTGATCACGATGTAAACAGGAAGAGCCGTTGATCAGCTTTTCCTCACTCGCGTCTGACAGACACGAGTAGAGGAGAACCGATCGGCGGCTCTCCTGACAGGGGGGGTCTGCGCTCATTGTTTATCAGCACAGCCCCCCCCCCCTCAGATGCCCACACTAGACCACCAGGGAAGCCCCCAGGACCACCAGGGAAGCCCCCAGCATGTGGATGGCCAGGTACATCCCCCATGGCCATCCACATGTGAAAAAATATACCCACAATATGCCAATCAGTGCCCACAAATGGGCACTGACTGGCACCTCTGTGGCACATTACAAAACAGGGATGCCCAGCAATGCCACCAATCAGTGCCACCCATCAATGCCCATCAGTTCCCACCTATCAGTGCCACCCATAAGTACCCATCAGTGCCGCCTACGAGTGCCCATCAGTGCCGCATACCAGTGCCACCTATCAGTGCCCATCAGTGCCGACTTATCAGTGCCTGTCAGTGCAGCCATATCAGTGCCGATCATTGAAGAAGAAAATGTACTTATTTACAAAAAAAGTAACAGAAACAAAGAAAAAATGTGTTTTTTTTTTCAAAATTTTTGGTCTTTTTTTATTTGTTGCGCAAAAAATAAAAATTGCAGAGGTGATCAAATACCATCAAAAGAAAGCTCTATTTGTGGGCAAAAAAATGATTAAAAAAACTGTTTGTGTACAGTGTAGCATGACCGCGCAATTGTCATTCAAATTGCAACAGCGCTGAAAGCTGAAAATTGGCCTGGGCATGAAGGTGTCTAAGTTCCCGGTACTGAAGTGGTTAAAGTGACACTAAAGTAAATTTTTTTATTTTTTTTAAATAACAAACATATCATACTTACCTCCACTGTGCAGCTAGTTTTGCACAGAGTGGCCCCGAACATCCTCTTCTGGGGTCCCTCGGCGGCTCTCTCGGCTCCTCCCCACTTAAGATAACCCCCTGGGTGAAGCGCTCTCTCCCCTGGGGGGGGGTGACCTTGCGGGCGCGCTCCCGAGTCCAGTGTCCATAGACGCCGAATGCATGACTCGGCCCCGCCCCTCGGGTCATTGGATTTGATTGACAGAAGTGGGAGCCAATGGCTGCGCTGCTATCAATCTGTCCAATCAACAGCCGAGAACCCCGGACAGAGAGACGGCGCCTCACCGTGGGACAAGTTCGAGGGGTCAGGTGAGTAAAACATAATGCGTAGGATGCATTAAGGTGAAAAACCACGAACCTTTACAACCCCTTTAATATAGAAGTCCAGACTAACACTAAAATCTCTGCATGTACAGACATCCACGATCCAACACTCACCTATCTAGCCCTGTAAAGAAAATATCGGTATACATAGCTTTTTTGAAGCCACTCCGGTCAGGTCTCCAGCGGCGAAAACTCTGTAGAGGACACGGCCGACAATGGCTGTGAAATGAATGGGATGTGACGTCACTTATAGACTTACTATGGGGTCTTCCGCTGTCGGCTGCCTCCTCTGCACCCGCCTCCACAGCAAAGCCGCAGCTGACAGCTAAGCGTGGGATCGGGTCGGATCGGCTTCAGAAAAGGTATGTCTACTGATTTATTCTTTGCAGGGCTAGATAGGTTAGTTTTAGATCTAGTGGCGGCTCGAACTCAGCACAGGGATGGTGGGAACCCCTCATAATGGACACAGCAGGTGTACAGACCTGGGAACTCAGCACAGGAATGGTGGGAACCCCTCATAATGGGCACAGCAGGTGTACAGATCTGGGAACTCAGCACAGGGATGGTGGGAACCCCTCATAATGGGCACAGCAGGTGTACAGACCTGGGAACTCAGCACAGGAATGGTGGGAACCCCTCATAATGGGCATTACAGGTGTACAGACCTGGGAACTCAGCACAGGGATGGTGGGAACCCCTCATAATGGGCACAGCGGGTGTACAGACCTGGGAACTCAGCACAGGAATGGTGGGAACCCCTCATAATGGGCATTACAGGTGTACAGACCTGGGAACTCAGCACAGGGATGGTGGGAACCCCTCATAATGGGCACAGTAGGTGTACAGACTCGGGAACTCAGCACAGGGATAGTGGGAACCCCTCATAATGGGCACAGCAGGTGTACAGACTCGGGAACTCAGCACAGGGATGGTGGGAACCCCTCATAATGGGCACAGCGGGTGTAGAGACCCGGGAACTCAGCACAGGTATGGTGGGAACCCCTCATAATGGGCACAGCAGGTGTACAGACCCGGGATCTCAGCACAGGGATGGTGGGAACCCCTCATAATGGGCACAGCGGGTGTAGAGACCCGGGAACTCAGCACAGGGATGGTGGGAACCCCTCATAATGGGCACAGCAGGTGTACAGACCCGGGAACTCAGCACAGGGATGGTGGGAACCCCTCATAATGGGCACAGCGGGTGTACAGACCCGGGAACTCAGCACAGGGATGGTGGGAACCCCTCATAATGGGCACAGCGGGTGTACAGACCCCGGAACTCAGCACAGAGATGGTGGGAACCCCTCATAATGGGCACAGCAGGTGTACAGACCCGGGAACTCAGCACAGGGATGGTGGGAACCCCTCATAATGGGCACAGCAGGTGTACAGACCCGGGAACTCAGCACAGGGATGGTGGGAACCCCTCATAATGGGCACAGCAGGTGTACAGACCCAGGAACTCAGCACAGGGATGGTGGGAACCCCTCATAATGGGCACAGCGGGTGTACAGACCTGGGAACTCAGCACAGGAATGGTGGGAACCCCTCATAATGGGCATTACAGGTGTACAGACCTGGGAACTCAGCACAGGGATGGTGGGAACCCCTCATAATGGGCACAGCGGGTGTACAGACCCAGGAACTCAGCACAGGGATGGTGGGAACCCCTCATAATGGGCACAGTAGGTGTACAGACTCGGGAACTCAGCACAGGGATAGTGGGAACCCCTCATAATGGGCACAGCAGGTGTACAGACTCGGGAACTCAGCACAGGGATGGTGGGAACCCCTCATAATGGGCACAGCGGGTGTAGAGACCCGGGAACTCAGCACAGGTATGGTGGGAACCCCTCATAATGGGCACAGCAGGTGTACAGACCCGGGATCTCAGCACAGGGATGGTGGGAACCCCTCATAATGGGCACAGCGGGTGTAGAGACCCGGGAACTCAGCACAGGGATGGTGGGAACCCCTCATAATGGGCACAGCAGGTGTACAGACCCGGGAACTCAGCACAGGGATGGTGGGAACCCCTCATAATGGGCACAGCGGGTGTACAGACCCGGGAACTCAGCACAGGGATGGTGGGAACCCCTCATAATGGGCACAGCAGGTGTACAGACCCGGGAACTCAGCACAGGGATGGTGGGAACCCCTCATAATGGGCACAGCAGGTGTACAGACCCGGGAACTCAGCACAGGGATGGTGGGAACCCCTCATAATGGGCACAGCAGGTGTACAGACCCAGGAACTCAGCACAGGGATGGTGGGAACCCCTCATAATGGGCACAGCAGGTGTACAGACCCGGGAACTCAGCACAGGGATGGTGGGAACCCCTCATAATGGGCACAGCAGGTGTACAGACCCGGGAACTCAGCACAGGGATGGTAGGAAGGGAATATTGTGTCACTTCCGGTTTCCCCAGCATGTAAACAAATAATTTTTGACTTGCAGAAATCATCTGATCAAAGAGATCTCAGTGCGATTTGATGCTTTTAAGGGCAGAGGAGAGATCTGGTATTTAATAGACTCCAGATGTCTCGTAAAGAGTACCTGTCACTGCTTATTGCTATCACAAGGGATATTTATATTCCTTGTGGCAGCAATAAAAGGGATCAAATTTTTTTAAAGAGAGAGTGTAAAAATAAAAAAAAAATCAAATCAAATAAATAATAATAATTAAAAAAAAAATTAACTGCTTCCTGTCCCCGCTATAGCCAAAAGACGGCTACAAAGTGGGCTTCAAGTTCTGGGAGGGCGTCTCTGGATCAGTGAAAAAAAAATAAAAAATACAGATTTTTACATCAGAATAGTAGAAGAAACTAACCAAAAAAAAAAACTCTGTTTCAATAAATGACTGAATAATCTTTGCTGAAACGTGGCAGCTTTTGCTGTGCCAACTCATGCCCATCATTTTATTCTCTAGGGCCTCTGCATGAAAAAAATATATATATACTTTTTGGAGATTCTGAGTAATTTTCTACCAAAAAATACTGATTGTTACATGACAGAATAGTCCTGGTCTTCAAGAAGAAACTCACCAAAAAAAAAATCCTACATTTTAAAAAACAACAGAATAACGTTTGTTGAAACGTGGCAGCTCTTCCTGTGCCACCTCATGCCAAGAAGGTCCGGGGTCTGGAGGAATCTGGCTCCGGTTTTACACGCAGCCGTTCTCATTTTGCTTTGCTAAACGCTTTAGTTTTATTCACCCCGGACCCCCCCTTGTCTAGAAAGCCGTAATGAGTCGCAGCCCAACGCAGAAGAGGGCTAATCCTCCTTTGAAGAAGACGGGAGATGGTCAAAAGAAAGTGTGATTCAGCACAGGGGAGGGTTCGTGACTCAAACTCCCCACATCCTCAAATCCTTTCATAGAAACCCAAAAGAAGACCAAACTTCCTTCACGCACACACACAAAACGTCAGTCCCGGAGGAAACTCGAGAGGAAGATGATTGTTCGGAGAACTTCTGCCGTCCGGACTCGTCAAGGCTGAGCTGTTCTTCATGCATCTGGAGGGAAGGCGGGCGGCCCATCCAAGAGCCATGGCTGGATTTTTCTGAGTAGGTACCACCTTGACCAATTTCTCTTTTTTTTTTTTTTCCCCGGTAAAATAATCTTTATTTTTTTTTTTTTTACGGTGCAAATAATTTGTTGGCCTTCAGCTTCTCCAGGACGCGGGACGGGGGTCCTTCCCTTTCTCCGGCTATAAATTCGACTTTTTTTCTTTCGTGCGTTTAAAAATAGCTCATTCCCGAGACCCCCCCCCCCCCCCCAGCCCCGAGCCCCGTATTGGCCTCACGTTTGCAGGATCTCTGCGCCAAATGGAGCCGCTTTGATTCTGCTTTTCTTGATGAGAAACACATTGCGTTGCTCAACCCGGAGATCCTACAGGCGGCTGAGCTTGGCGTGAAGGCTATTAAAAGAGAAGGCGGCGAAGATACCGGGCGAAAACAGAGATTTACTGAACCTGGAGGGTACGAAATCTGGAGCAGCCGTGCCGGGGTAGCCAATCGGCTTCTAACTTCAGCTTCTTCAATGAAGCTTCGACAAAGAAAGCTGGAAGCTGATTGGCCACCGTGCACAGCTGCACCAGATTTTCCGCGCTCCGGTTTTAGTAAATCAGCTGCCCCTCTGTAAAAAATGGAGGGCATGGCGTGGCACAGGACAGCACGCTGGGGCTTGTAGTCCCCCCCCCCCCCCCCCAACAGTCCCTGAGCCTGGAGTATATCAAAACTCTTTTGTATTCCTTTAAAGAATTGTGAAGCTTTGTCTCCGTTATTGGTTTATTACATACTCCTTTTTTTTTTTCTTTAATATTAGAAGTGATTTATATTTCCTTTTTTCCTTTTTGCTCCCCTCCTCCTCCTTTTACCTAACGTGGTATTCATGAAAAATAGAATATATTGCATGTAGATGTGGTGGCTGCATTCGTTTTATTTATTTATTTATTTTTAGCTCTTTAATTTCACTTGGTGATCCTGCCAGTAAGTCTGGTTTTTTTTTGCAACTTCCTCTAACAGGCCAAGCTGTCCAGCAAAAATGGCAGTTGGAGGGTTAAGACCAACTATTTACCACTGACAGGGGTGTTTATAATCAGTGCTGGAAGGAGGTCATCCAGAGCCCAGGGCAAAGTTGCAAAATTGTGCCCCAACCTTTACAACACCCCCCACCCACCCAAGGTCCCCACCCAGCAGTCACTTACTTGTCATAAATCACTGCCGTTGTCACTACCTCTGTCAGCCTTGTAACAGAAGAAAGGCGCCCCCCCCCCACCCCCATCCCTACAGTAAGCCATTGGGCCCAGGGCAGGCGTCCCTCTCGCCCACACCCTGTCCCTTTCGCCCACCCCGTGTCCCTCTCGCCCACCCCGTGTCCCTCTCGCCCACCCCCTGTCCCTCTCGCCCACCCCGTGTCCCTCTCACCCACGCCTTGTCCCTCTCGCCCACCCCGTGTCCCTCTCGCCCATGCCCTGTCCCTCTCGCCCACCCCCTGTCCCTCTCGCCCACCCCGTGTCCCTCTCGTCCACCCCGTGTCCCTCTCGGCCCACCCCCTGTCCCTCTCGGCCCACCCCCTGTCCCTCTTGCCCACCGCGTGTCCCTCTCGCCCACCCCCTGTCCCTCTCACCCACCCTGTGTCCCTCTCGCCCACCCCCCGTCCTGGCCCTGCTTGCAATGATCAGCTTTTATTCGTTTATGCAAAACCTTTATCCCAAAAGAAAAAAAAAAACAAGTGGCTGTAAGGCCTAGTTTACACTTCTGGTAGAAGGTCGGTAAAAATAAGCAGTTAAGCTGTGCTTTTTCAACCCCCCCAATTGCCCCCCTTTGCTGCAAAGGCGATAGGACAGGGATGTACACATGCTGCGGCCACAGCAAAAATTAGGCTCCCTGTTGCGTTCGGCGGGCAGTAATCAATCAAGTGAATGGGGGCCCTCCGCAGCCACCCTCTATCAAATGAATGGGGGTGCATCGCAACCGCCCTCAATCAAGTGAATGGGGGCCCATCGCAACCGCCCTCAATCAAGTGAATGGGGGCCCATCGCAACCGCCCTCAATCAAGTGAATGGGGGTCCATCGCAACCTCCCTCAATCAAGTGAATGGGGGCCCATCGCAAGCGCCCTCAATCAAGTGAATGGGGGCCCATCGCAAGCGCCCTCAATCAAGTGAATGGGGGCCCATCGCAACCGCCCTCAATCAAGTGAATGGGGGCCCATCGCAACCACCCTCAATCAAGTGAATGGGGGCCCATCGCAACCGCCCTCAATCAAGTGAATGGGGGCCCATCGCAACCACCCTCAATCAAGTGAATGGGGGCCCATCGCAACCGCCCTCAATCAAGTGAATGGGGGCCCATCGCAACCGCCCTCAATCAAGTGAATGGGGGTCCATCGCAACCGCCCTTAATCAAGTGAATGGGGGTCCATCGCAACCACCCTCAAACAAGTGAATGGGGGCCAATCGCAACCGCCCTCAATCAAGTGAATGGGGGTCCATCGCAACCGCCCTTAATCAAGTGAATGGGGGTCCATCACAACCGCCCTTAATCAAATAAATGGGGCTCGACCCCAACCGCCCTCAATCAAGTGAATGGGGCCCTCCACAGCCACCCTCTATCAAATGAATGGGGGCCCATCGCAACCGCCCTCAATCAAATGAATGGGGGCCCATCGCAACCGCCCTCAATCAAGTGAATGGGGGTCCATCACAACCGCCCTTAATCAAATAAATGGGGCTCGACCCCAACCGCCCTCAATCAAGTGAATGGGGCCCTCCACAGCCACCCTCTATCAAATGAATGGGGGCCCATCGCAACCACCCTCAATCAAGTGAATGGGGCCCTCCGCAGCCACCCTCTATCAAATGAATGGGGGCCCATCGCAACCGCCCTCAATCAAGTGAATGGGGGCCCATCGCAACCGCCCTCAATCACATGAATGGGGGCCCATCGCAACCGCATGACATGACATTTTTGTTTTTGGGGTTTCTACCACTTCAGGCGCCCCCATCACCATTCACCTGAAACCTATTTTATAGTCTTGTGTTCCAAACTTTTCACTGATGAGTTTTCACTGATGAGGAACTTTACTTCAGGGTCCCCATTAGAGTCCTCCTTACATTAGAGTCTCACCTCATATCAGGGTCCCTATAAAAGTCTCTCCCCACGTCAGAATCCCCATCAGAGTGCTCCTTTAAATCAGGGTCCCCATCAGAGTCCTCCCTCACATCAGGTTCCCCATCAGAGTCCTCCTTCACATCAGGGTCCCCATCAGAGTCCTCCCTCACATCAGGTTCCCCATCAGAGTCCTCCTTCACATCAGGGTCCCCATCAGAGTCCTCCCTCACATCAGGTTCCCCATCAGAGTCCTCCCTCACATCAGGGTCCCCATCAGAGTCCCCAACCTCCTCTGTAAATTTAAAGTAGTTACCTGTAATAGCTTTTAAAGTGTTGCCTATGGAGAGTACAGAGGATGGGCGTTCCCAGTTTTAAAGCGTGACATGTTTGGTATCTATTTACTCGGCGTAACATAATCTTTTTGTTTTTGCAAACAAATTGGGTTATGTGTTGTGTTTTTTTGTATTAAGATTCAAAAAAGTGTATCCCCCCCCCCAAAAAAAAAAAAATTGGAACACCCACCAATTTATTCTCTAGGGCCTCTGCTTTTAAAAAAAAAATCTGTAATGTTTGGGAGTTCTAAGTAATTTTCTAGCAGAAGAAATGCTGATTGTTACATTGTAAATAGAAGTGTCAGAGAAATGCCCCGGAGCTGAAGTGGAGATGCGTCTGGGGAACACGCCGTACATTTATGAGAGAGGAGCCGCTGGAGATCGCAGCTCTGACTTGTAGGAAGATTCCCCTCCCCCCCAGTTTTTCCCTTTTATAGTAAAAGAATAAATACACAAAATCTGCAAGAAATTGGACTCAGATGAGGCCGAGGGACTCCATAGAGGAGACTGAGGCTTTGTCTCCTCCCATCGGGCAGGATATACGATCGTGTGATCTGTACAGCGCTGATCCTAATTATCTGGTGGGAACGCGGCCACATGCCATCAATACGATCATTAAATCGACCGACCAAAGAAACAAAATTAGACTGAGCCCTGGTTCACGCTGACGCGATGCGGGAAACCCACAAGATGCGCTGCGTTTCCCCGCGACGCATCGCACTCCAAAGCAATCCATGCGATCTGCTGCGGGTGTCAAAGCGATTAGATTCAGGTGTGGGGGGGAGGTTTGCCTGGGTTCACACTAGTGCGTTGCAGACACTGCATGTGTTTCGCACAGAAATCGCACCGCATTCCCGTGCGCATCACATGTCATGTATGTGCGGTGCGACTTCATACATACATTTTG
Source organism: Lithobates septentrionalis (assembly GCA_037952835.1). NCBI lineage: Eukaryota > Metazoa > Chordata > Amphibia > Anura > Ranidae > Lithobates > Lithobates septentrionalis. Next base: position 176,355 of record JBBDGP010003543.1, on the reverse strand, counting down.
TATGGCTGAAATCACATCGCAGCGGCACCGAAATGGTGTTCACACCCATGCGATGCGATTCTGGCAATCACACTGCAGTTCGCGATCTGTTTCGGGGCGTCAGTAAGATAGCATTGACACCCGCAGCAGATCGCATGGACGCCATGCGATTGCAAAGCGGTGCAAGAAAAGCTCAGGATTAGCTGCGTTTCCCGCATTGCTCACCCTACATCAGGAAATGCCTGAACAATGGCATTCATGGCAGGACCACCAAGGATGAATGAATGATTTAATGAAGCTGCTGATTTAAAAATATTGCAAATGATCGATAGGGATAAGTAAATATTATTATATTTTATATCTATATCCATTCATCGTGTGTATTCTTGAATCTCAGAGTGCTTTGTGTATTCCTTCCAGATCTGTGCAGTAATCCAGTGTTAAAGACCGCTCAGTGCTGCTCCCTCCCCTTGCGCAGGGTGGCTGGTCTTGTCTCCGCCCCCTCCTCTAGTTGTCTACAGGCAGCCTGTAGTGGGTGGAGTCTGCTGGGCCCCTCCCACAGCTCTGCTCCCTCCCCTTGTGCAGGGTGGCTGGTCTTGTCTCCGCCCTCTCCTGTAGTTGTCTACAGGCAGCCTGTAGTGGGTGGAGTCTGCTGGGCCCCTCCCACCGCTCTGCTCTCTGCACAGGCTATGTACAGCACAGTGATGATGTCACTGCTACTTTTACAAGCTAATATCTGGGTTTTCAAAGAAATTTGGTGCTCACAAAGTGGATTTATATCACGTGGCATATATATGTGGCAATGGAGGATTATTTTTTTTTTTTTAAATGAAAGTTTTTGTGGCTGGAGTTCTGCTTTAAAAAAATAAATCATATTATCTTTCTGCAGTCAACTATCAGGTACTCCTTTATCCACTCATGTGACTGCGGCAGACACGAGACATGTTAACTGCGCGACGCCCCTGCGGCCGGCGCATCCCGCAGACTCCCTATTGTAATCCACAAGTGGGCAGATGTCCTGATAACGCTCTGACCACAACATCGCGTCTTCAGGCCAATGGTCGGTTCCCAGCCCGGCGTCCATCCGATATAAAAATACCTTCCCTCCCATTGTCAGGATGACAGGATAGACAATAGCGGCACGCCGGTGTTAACAGCTCAGCCGAGGGAGGAGCTTCCTGCCTGCCATCAGAGGTGGAAAAAGTCCAAAAACCAAAGAAACTCTACGGCAACCGGTGAGCCGGTAACCACAACAGGAGCCAAACACACTACAGTCACCCTATAGGCATCTCCTCCACCGGCCTTAGATCTGCCGCTTTATTATATACATTAACCAGTTCAGCTCCCCAACCCTCCACACTCCTCCACTACACCTTTCTACATCACACTCACCCCTTCACACCCCTCAACATCCCTCTACAACCCTCTACACCCCTCTACACCACACTCACCCCTCTACACCCCTCTACACTACACACACCCCTTCACACCCCTCTACACCCCTTAACACCACACTCACCCTTCTACACCCCTCAACACCACACTCACCCCTCCACACACCTCTACACTACACTCACTCCTCTACACCCCTCTACACCACACTCACCCCTCTACACTACACTCACCCCTCTACACCCCTCTACACCACACTCACCCTTCTACACCCCTCTACACTACACTCACCCCTCCACACCACACTCACCCCTCTATACCCCTCTACACTACACTCACCCCTCCACACCACACTCACCCCTCTATACCCCTCTACACTACACTCACCCTTCTACACCCCTTCACGCCCCTCTACACCATTCTACACTACACATCACCCCTCTACACCCCTCTACACTACACTCACCCCTTTACACCCCTTAACACCACACTCACCCCTCTACACCCCTCTACACCCCTCTACACTACACTCACCCCTGTACACCCCTTCACACCCCTCTACACCATTCTACACTACACATCACCCCTCTACACCCCTCTACACTACACTCACCCCTCTACACCCCTTCACACCCCTCTACACCATTCTACACCACACATCACCCCTCTACACCCCTCTACACTACACTCACCCCTCTACACCCCTTAACACCACACTCACCCCTCTACACTACACTCACCCCTCTGCACCCCTTAACACCACACTCACCCCTCTACAACCCTCTACACCCCTCTACACCCCTCTACACCCCTCAACATCACACACACCCCTCTACACCCCTCTACACTACACTCACCCGTCTACACCTCTCTACACCCCTATACACTACACTCACCCCTCTACACCCCTTAACACCACACTCACCCCTCTACACTACACTCACCCCTCTGCACCCCTTAACACCACACTCACCCCTCTACAACCCTCTACACCCCTCTACACCCCTCAACATCACACACACCCCTCTACACCCCTCTACACTACACTCACCCGTCTACACCTCTCTACACCCCTATACACTACACTCACCCCTCTACACCCCTCTACACTACACTCACCCCTCTACACCCCTTCACACCCCTCTACACCATTCTACACTACACTCACCCCTCTACACCCCTCTACACTACACTCACCCCTCTACACCCCTTCACACCCCTCTACACCCCTCTACACTACACTCACCCCTCTACACCCCTCTACACTACACTCACCCCTCTACACCCCTCTACACTACACTCACCCCTCTACACCCCTCTACACTACACTCACCCCTCTACACCTCTCTACACCCCTATACACTACACTCACCCCTCTACACACCCCTATACACTACACTCACCCCTCTACACCACACTCAACCCTCTACACCCCTCTACACTACACTCACCCCTCTACACCTCTCTACACCCCTATACACTACACTCACCCCTCTACACTACACTCACCCCTCTACACCCCTTCACACCCCTCTACACCATTCTACACTACACTCACCCCTCTACACCCCTCTACACTACACTCACCCCTCTACACCCCTTCACACCCCTCTACACCCCTCTACACTACACTCACCCCTCTACACCCCTCTACACTACACTCACCCCTCTACACCCCTCTACACCACACTCACCCCTCTACACCCTTGTACACTACACTCACCCCTCTACACTACACTCACCCCTCTACACCCCTCTACACCACACTCACCCCTCTACACCCCTCTACACTACACTCACTCCTCTACACCCCTCTACACCACACTCACCCCTCTACACTACACTCACCCCTCTACACCCCTCTACACCACACTCACCCCTCTACACCCCTCTACACTACACTCACCCCTCTACACCCCTCTACACCACACTCACCCCTCTACACCCCTCTATACTACACTCACTCCTCTACACCCCTCTACACCACACTCACCCCTCTACACTACACTCACCCCTCTACACTACACTCACCCCTCTACACCCCTCTACACTACACTCACCCTTCTACACCCCTCTACACTACACTCACCCTTCTACACTACACTCACCCTTCTACACCCCTCTACACCACACTCACCCCTCTACACTACACTCACCCCTCTACACTACACTCACCCCTCTACACCCCTCTACACCACACTCACCCCTCTACACCCCTCTACACTACACTCACCCCTCTACACCCCTCTACACCACACTCACCCCTCTACACCCCTCTATACTACACTCACTCCTCTACACCCCTCTACACCACACTCACCCCTCTACACTACACTCACCCCTCTACACTACACTCACCCCTCTACACCCCTCTACACTACACTCACCCCTCTACACCCCTCTACACTACACTCACCCCTCTACACCCCTCTACACCCCTCTACACTACACTCACCCCTCTACACCCCTCTACACCACACTCACCCCTCTACACCACACTCACCCCTCTACACTACACTCACCCCTCTACACCCCTCAACACTACACTCACCCTTCTACACTACACTCACCCCTCTACACCCCTCTACACTACACTCACCCCTCTACACCCCTCTACACTACACTCACCCTTCTACACTACACTCACCCCTCTACACTACACTCACTCCTCTACACCCCTCTACACCACACTCACCCCTCTACACCACACTCACCCCTCTACACTACACTCACCCCTCTACACCCCTCTACACTACACTCGCTCCTCTACACTACACTCACCCTTCTACACCCCTCTACACTACACTCACCCCTCCACTAGAGTTGCCACCTCATCCCTTTAAACCCGAACACATATTAATTACACAGGTTCTGTGGCTAATTGAATGCAGGTAAGGCACTAGGTGAGTTTAATTACCACCTTAATCAGCCACAGAACCTGTGTAATTAATATGTGTTCGGGTTTAAAGGGATGAGGTGGCAACCCTACCCTCCACACCCCTCTACACCCCTCTACACTACACTCATCCCTCTACACCCCTCTACACTACACTCACCCCTCTACACTACACTCACCCCTCTACACCCCTCTACACTACACTCACCCCTCTACATCCCTCTACACTACACTCAGCCAGGCCTTCTCGTCCAACATCAGTGTCTGACCTCACAAATGCTCTTCTGGAAGAATGGTCAAACATTCCCATAGACACACTCCTAAACCTTGTGGACGGCCTTCCCAGAAGAGTTGAAGCTGTTATAGCTGCAAAGGGTGGGCCAACTCAATATTGAACCCTACAGACTAAAGCCTCATACACACGGTACGATTGTTGGCAGGGGATTGTCTGTTGACAGACTGTTGTCCTAAAATGTTACCGTTAATATGCTCCTTTTGACAATTGTTGTCCAATTTTTGGCCAACAAATGTTGGATGGCAGGCTAGTAAATTTTCGGTGGATAGCGGTTTGACGGCAGATTTTCGGATGGTCAGTACACAAATCCGTCACACAAAAGTCCAAAGTACAAAACACGAATGCTCGGAATCAATGCTCACCAAACACAAAAATTAGCAGAAGGTGCCCAAAGGGTGGCGCTCAAGAGCTGAAATTCCTCGTAGTACGTCACTACGTTAGTGTTTGTGGCACGACAATTGTGTACCGTTAGTGTGCAAGACAAGATCCTGGCACACGCTCTTCGTACAAAAATCAGACGCTCGGTTGGCCAACAATCGTACCGTGTGTACGAGGCTTAAGACTGGGATTCCATTAACGTTCATGTGCGTGTAAAGGCAGGTGTCCCAATACTTTTGATAAAAGTGTGTGTGTGTGTGTGTGTGTGTGTGTGTGTGTGTGTGTGTGTGTGTGTGTGTGTGTGTGTGTGTGTGTGTGTGTGTATAGATAGATATATACAGTATATTATTATAATTGACATAATGTGATCTGCATGCAGGGTGTATACGTTCTGCTCTCAGCACTGACCATATGACTTCCAGATCTGGCCAGGCCCCAGCTGAGTCGCCATCATCAGCTGATGAACATCACATGAGCCCGCAGGGCCATTTCTGACCTTCAGGACCAATAAAGAGATTATTCTAAGTATAAAGAAGTCAATGAAGCTGTCAGGGAGTTGTGCTGTGCCAGGATGGGGGTTAAATGAGCCTTTGTTACACAATTTTCCAGCAGAGATGAAAATCTAATTTCCTGAAATAATTGTTTATTGTGAAAAAATATAAAGGGTTCCCACCATTCCTGTGCTGAGTTCCCGTGTCTGTACACGATGGTCAGAGACTGAAGACATGATACAGGAGATAGTCAGAGACTGCAGACATTGTACAGGAGATGGTCAGAGACTGCAGACATGATACAGGAGATGGTCAGAGACTGCAGAAAGTGATACAGGAGATGGTCAGAGACTGCAGACATGATACAAGAGATGGTCAGAGACTGCAGACATGATACAAGAGATGGTCAGAGACTGCAGACATGATACAAGAGATGGTCAGAGACTGCAGACATGATACAAGAGATGGTCAGAGACTGCAGACATGATACAAGAGATGGTCAGAGGGTACAGACATGATACAGGAGATGGTTAGAGACTGCAGACATGATACAGGAGATGGTCAGAGACTGCAGACATGATACAAGAGATGGTCAGAGACTGCAGACATGATACAGGAGATGGTCAGAGACTGCAGACATGATACAAGAGATGGTCAGAGGGTACAGACATGATACAGGAGATGGTTAGAGACTGCAGACATGATACAGGAGATGGTCAGAGACTGCAGACATGATACATGAGATGTTTAGAGACTGCAGACATGATATAAGAGATGGTCAGAGACTGCAGACATGATATAAGAGATGGTCAGAGACTGCAGACATGATACATGAGATGTTTAGAGACTGTAGACATGATACAAGAGATGGTCAGAGACTGCAGACATGATACAGGAGATGGTCAGAGACTGCAGACATAATACAGGAGATGGTCAGAGACTGCAGACATGATACATGAGATGTTTAGAGACTGCAGACATGATACATGAGATGTTTAGAGACTGCAGACATGATACAAGAGATGGTAAGAGACTGCAGACATGATACAAGAGATGGTAAGAGACTGCAGACATGATACAAGAGATGGTAAGAGACTGCAGACATGATACAGGAGATGGTCAGAGACTGCAGACATGATACAGGAGATGGTAAGAGACCGCAGACATGATACAGGAGATGGTCAGAGACTGCAGACATGATACAAGAGATGGTCAGAGACTGCAGACATGATACAGGAGATGGTTAGAGACTGCAGACATGATACAGGAGATGGTCAGAGACTGCAGACATGATACATGAGATGTTTAGAGACTGCAGACATGATATAAGACATGGTCAGAGACTGCAGACATGATACAGGAGATGGTCAGAGACTGCAGACATGATACAGGAGATGGTAAGAGACCGCAGACATGATACAGGAGATGGTCAGAGACTGCAGACATGATACAAGAGATGGTCAGAGACTGCAGACATGATACAGGAGATGGTTAGAGACTGCAGACATGATACAGGAGATGGTCAGAGACTGCAGACATGATACATGAGATGTTTAGAGACTGCAGACATGATATAAGACATGGTCAGAGACTGCAGACATGATACATGAGATGGTCAGAGACTGCAAACATGATACAGGAGATGGTCAGAGACTGCAGACATGATATATGAGATGTTTAGAGACTGCAGACATGATACAAGAGATGGTCCGAGACTGCAGACATGATACAGGAGATGGTCAGAGACTGCAGACATGATACAGGAGATGGTCAGAGACTGCAGACATGATACATGAGATGTTTAGAGACTGCAGAGATGATACAAGAGATGGTCAGAGACTGCAGACATGATACAGGAGATGGTCAGAGACTGCAGACATGATACAGGAGATGTTCAGAGACTGCAGACATGATACAGGAGATGGTCAGAGACTGCAGACATGATACATGAGATGTTTAGAGACTGCAGAGATGATACAAGAGATGGTCAGAGACTGCAGACATGATACAGGAGATGGTCAGAGACTGCAGACATGATACAGGAGATGTTCAGAGACTGCAGACAGACGTGATACAGGAGATGGTAAGAGACTGCAGACATGATACAGGAGATGGTCAGAGACTGCAGACATGATACAGGAGATGGTTAGAGACTGCAGACATGATACAGGACATGGTCAGAGACTGCAGACATGATACATGAGATGTTTAGAGACTGCAGACATGATATAAGAGATGGTCAGAGACTGCAGACATGATACATGAGATGGTCAGAGACTGCAGACATGATACAGGAGATGGTCAGAGACTGCAGACATGATACATGAGATGCTTAGAGACTGCAGACATGATACAAGAGATGGTCAGAGACTGCAGACATGATACAGGAGATGGTCAGAGACTGCAGACATGATACAGGAGATGTTTAGAGACAGCAGACATGATACAAGGATAATCAGAGACTGCAGACATGATGAGGGGTTCCCACCATCCCTATGCCGAGTTCCGAGGTCTGTACACCTGTCGTGCCCATTATGAAGGGAAGGTACCGGCTGTAAATCATCGGGTGGGATTTGCTGACAGACCCCCACTGTGTACAATCATAGTGGGTCTCTGCGATGGGCATGCATGCACCCCAAAACCGGAAACAGGCAGCAATGTACCAGTACGTCGCTTTGCCTGTATGGGCCCCACATCCGCAGTCCTTAAGTGGTTAAAACACATTTAAAAAACGATTAAAAAATGTGCATGAAAAAATAAAAAAAAAACACACAACAGAAACGAACATCAGAAACGTATCAACCACACATGCATAGATGTGAATCTAGCCTTAGGAAGATACATCCTATTTGTCCTGCTTTTCGGTTTCAGAGAGGAAATGCCAAATCTTGGGTTGTCACCTGAACAGGAATAGAGTGGAAATATTCCAATAGGGACACTAGTTCTGGTGATTTACCTTACTTTTGGAGGGATTTTTTCTCACTTCCTGTTTGGCTATGGGACAGGAAGTGAAGGTAAATCTCCCCAATGGGACTCAGTTGGCAGAAAAAAAACTAGCAGGGGTTATAACCCTCCCTTACTCTTTCCAAAATGAAAAAAAAAGTTTTGCCTATAGTTCTGCTTTAGAGGTCACACCTTTTAAAGGGCAACTCCATCCGAATTGAATAAATGGGTTTAAAGTAGGTTCCACCAGGTACCAAGTAACGGCGGCGCGGTGGTCGCATTTTATGACCGCCATTTTTTGCTTCTCTGGCGGCTTTAGCTAGAACTGACAGCCATGAATTCCACCCTGGTAAGACAAATAAAAGGCAGCGTATGGAAAAGCTGGGAAGAATGTGTGGGGTGTCAGCGCCCGGGCCGGCCCATTGTTCGGTGTGATGGGAGCACAGCGTGTATTTCACACACACATCACTCGCCGATGAGCCTCTTCCTGCCTCAGACAATGGTATTGCTTGTAGCCGTCCATCTCACTTCCTCCCACCCAACACAATCCCTCCAATCATCCGGGATCGCCGTATGAATAAATGTCATGAACTGGACCGCCGCGTCCATCCGCCGATTGGGATTTCACAAACAGACGGGGCATCAACCAATGGGTGGGGGTGGGGATCAGCGCAGGCCATACCTGATACTTTGACTCTTTTTGTATCCAAATTCTGTAACATAAAATGTGCACTCAGCAAAATCATATTAACACTTTAACTGACGTACTGCTGCTTTAAGAAAAGTCCATAGATATTAACACTTTAACTGACGTACTGCTGCTTTAAGAAAAGTCCATAGATAGATAGATAGAGACTGCAGACATGATACAGGAGATGGTCAGAGACTGCAGACATGATACAGGAGATGGTCAGAGACTGCAGACATGATACAGGAGATGGTCATAGACTGCAGACATGATACATGAGATGGTCAGAGACTGCAGACATGATACAGGAGATGGTCAGAGACTGCAGACATGATACAGGAGATGGTCAGAGACTGCAGACATACTACAGGAGATAGTCAGAGACTGCAGACATGGTACAGGAGATGGTCAGAGACTGCAGACATGATACAGGAGATAGTCAGAGACTGCAGACATGATACATGAGATGGCGAGAGACTGCAGACATGATACAGGAGATGGTCAGAGACTGCAGACATGATACAGGAGATGGTCAGAGACTGCAGACACGATACAGGAGAGGGTCATAGACTGCAGACATGATACAGGAGATGGTCAGAGACTTCAGACACGATACAGGAGAGGGTCATAGACTGCAGACATGATACAGGAGATGGTCAGAGACTGCAGACACGATACAGGAGAGGGTCAGAGACTGCAGACATGATACAAGAGATAGTCAGAGACTGCAGACATGGTACAGGAGATGGTCAGAGACTGCAAACATGATACAGGAGATGGACAGAGACTGCAGACATGATACAGGAGATAGTCAGAGACTGGAGACATGATACAGGAGATGGTCAGAGACTGCAGACATGATACAATAGATAGTCAGAGACTGCAGACATGGTACAGGAGATGGTCAGAGACTGCAAACATGATACAGGAGATGGACAGAGACTGCAGACATGATACAGGAGATAGTCAGAGACTGGAGACATGATACAGGAGATGGTCAGAGACTGCAGACATGATGCAAGAGATGGTCAGAGACTGGGGACATGATACAGGAGATGGTCAGAGACTGCAGACATGATACAAGAGATGGTCAGAAACTGGGGACATGATACAGGAGATGGTCAGAGACTGCAGACATGATACAGGAGATGGTCAGAGACTGCAGACATGATACAAGAGATGGTTAGAGACTGCAGACATGGTACAGGAGATGGTCAGAGACTGCAGACATGATACAAGAGATGGTTAGAGACTGCAGACATGATACAGGAGATGATCAGAGACTGCAGACATGATACAGGAGATGATCAGAGACTGCAGACATGATACAAGAGATGGTCAGAGACTGGGGATATGATACAGGAGATGGTCAGAGACTGCAGACATGATACAAGAGATGGTCAGAGACTGGGGACATGATACAGGAGATGGTCAGAGACTGCAGACATGATTCAGGAGATGGTCAGAGACTGCAGACATGATACAAGAGATGGTTAGAGACTGCAGACATGGTACAGGAGATGGTCAGAGACTGCAGACATGATACAAGAGATGGTCAGAGACTGCAGACATGATACAAGAGATGGTCAGAGACTGCAGACATGGTACAGGAGATGGTCAGAGACTGCAGACATGATACAGGAGATGGTCAGAGACTGCAGACATGATACATGAGATGGTCAGAGACTACAGAAATACTACAGAAGATAGTCAGAGACTGCAGACATGGTACAGGAGATGGTCAGAGACTGCAGACATGATACAGGAGATAGTCAGAGACTGCAGACATGGTACAGGAGATAGTCAGAGACTGCAGACATGATACAGGAGATGGTCAGAGACTGTAGATGTGATACAAGAGTAACCTGCTGACAAACTTTTGCTAGGTCCAATCACAGCACAGGTCAGCAGGGGGCGCACGTGTGTAATAATTGCCGGCACTGTTGCTTGTTTGTGTTTCTGTGCGCGTTGATAAAGCATGCAATTTTTGTTCCATTTTATTCTGTACACGCATGAATGTGAGCTTAGCCTTATACCATGTGGATAAAAGCTGACCAATGCAAGCACCCCCTGGCTGTCATTTTTTTTTTCCCGGACAGCTTGGCCCGTTGCAGGAAATGGAAAAATAATGGATCTACAGCTCACACAAGCTGTGTCAGTGTTTTGCCGCGGTGCACTTTGCACACAGTCCTGTGCAATGGAATCAGGGAGATTTATCACCCCAACTCTGTACAACAAAGGGCTATTTTCGGCCCCCGGTATTTTCCATCCTTTTTATTGCTGACATATCTTGGCCGGCACCAACCAGCTGGCACTGCCATGCTTGGAGATGTGTTGCAGGCCAGAAAAATTCTTGTAGTGACGGGAAGAATGCACATTGCAGGGCACCATCAATATTAATATCAATATACCCCCATTTAAAGGATCACTCTGCCCAAAAAAGATTTTTCAGGTTTTGGTGGATCCTGGAGGTTAAAAACACCCAATGGTATCCTTTTGTGCTTAGAACCCCCGGTGATCTCTGCATTGTGGTTCCCAGGTCTGTACAGCGGTCATTGCAAGGAGGCAGTGCCGGGACAAGGTTACCTAGAGCCCAGGGCAAACATGCCAAACTGCACCTCCCCCTTCCCAAAGATGTATGAGCATTGTGTGTCAGCAACCCTCCCCCCCTATCAAAAAGTTGGGCATTCTCTTCTCTCATTCCCCCCTCCCCAACACAAATCCCCCCTAAATCACCACTCCTTGCACACACACCCAATTTCCCCCTTCTAGAAAAATTCTTACCCCCTGCTGACCCCCAAATTCCACCAGCACAAATACCCCCCCCCCCAAACAAAAATCACCCCTACTAGCACAAATTCTCCACCCCTCAAATTTCCCATCTGAGTAGACAATTTCAAAATCCAAATCCCCAAACCCTAGCACAAACCCCACAAATTTCCCCTTCTAGAACAATTCTTACCACCTGCTAAATTTCGAATTCTTCCCACCAACACTAATCCCCTCCCCCCTCAATCTCCTCCCAGTGACCCCTCCTCCCCTACACCTCACATGATATCACACTGCCCAGGGCAGCCGCCCCTCCTGCCCACCCCTTCTCCCGGCCCTGTAAGGAGGTGTCATTCGCTTACTTGTTTGGAAAGGGGAGGGGAGTTCTAGGACACACCAACCGCAAGCTCCTCCCTCTTTCACATATACATCAGATATGTTTTTCACTTTAAGTGCATGCAGGTAATGTGTCAGTGTAACAACTTCCAGGTATATATTACCTGTCACAGAGATTTCAGTCCCCCCTAACCCCGACAATGCCTTCATCTGCTTTTTCTTTCCAGGACGGCGCCATCTTTGTTCAGGCATCATCCAGGGTCACATCTGTTTCCTGGACTGAGATCGTGTCAATTTTGGTGTTCACAAATGCATAGCTCCCAACTGTCCCTGATTTCGACGGACTGTCCCTGATTTGGAGCAATGTCCCTCTGTCCCTCTTTGGTCCCTCATTTTGGTCTGATCTCTATAGTTGTATATAAAAATCACTTTTTATCTTTCAAAAAATGTTTCCTAGAGCTAAACCTTTCATCCAAATTCTAAATTTCTGAATTTGTAAATTTTAAAAGCCAATATAAAGGAATAGTAGTGATAAAAAAAACCCTTGTAGATTTAATTAACCTTTTTTTTGGGTTAATTCTCCTTTAAGGGGGTGTGGCAGGGGGCGTGTCCTATGCCTACATACATTTGCTAGTATGTGTCCCTCGTTCCCATCTCAAGATGTTGGGAGGTATGCAAATGTATGATACGTGTAGCCAAGTCCCGGGCCGCTAAAGGCCTAACAGTGACCTCCAGAGTTAGGGACAGCTGACATCCTTCAGTGTAGAGTGGGTTACAAGGCACGGTGGGTGTACTGCAAGATGAAATGGTGGGCGCCAGACACTTTTTTGAATACAAAGAGATTTATTGTCTCCTAAACAGAACTGGGGGAGAGAGGGTTAGGGCCAGGACACCCTTAAGTAGATGCAATGATAATTGGCAGACTCCGAGACTTCTATAGGCAGACAGCTATGCAGGTGAAGGCCTTCAGCCGGACACCACTTCTGTATAGAGGTAGGGCCGCTGTCTCCTATGGCAACAATCTTGTAGCTGTTACTAATGGTGGATGTTCTCAACTATTGGCAACCCAAACAGTTTTCCTTACTCCATAGACTCCCAGTCTTTCACTAGACTTCAGATCCAATCGCCACTGGATCCCCTGAGCTCTTCCACTAGTAGCACTCAGTATCTTCCTCAAGCGTCAACCCCGCTTCTCTGCTGGGTCCCTGGCTTGGCACTCACTGAAGTCTTCCCACGTCTTCACCGTCCCCGGCTGGTGAAAAGACTGCTCTGGTACTGACTTCAGCTTACTTACGGTGGTCTCTGGTAACAAGGCGGATAATCCCTTTAATGTCCGACCAACAGGTTCCAACAAGAACTGTTACTTTTGGTTGGACTCCTATCCGGCACTCCCAACCCTACCATGTTCTCCTGCTCCTGGCAAGTCCCTCAGGCAGCCTAGCAGCCAAAGGTCCCCGGGACAGGCCTCGGGCTATTGGCCTAGCAGCCCGGGGCAGTAGAACACACGTCCACCCAGACAGCCGTCCAGGTGGCACAGAACCCCGATCACCTGACTCCACCCAAATACATAGGCTCTCCCAGCAGGCCAAGGGACCAAAGAACATCCCTGCCCATTGGCTGAGACACCCCACCCATTCATGTCTGAGCTTGCAAAGCCCTTGGCTTGTCTAACCGTTTGCCGACCAGCCGTTGCAGTTGTACTGCGGCAACATGGCTCGGCATCATGTTACGTTGGTAACATATTCGGCCACTAGGGGGCGCGTGCACACTGCCGGAGGTGCGTGCTCCCACTGCTCGCCCCCGGAGCCAATGCGAGTGCCCGGCGGTCACGATCACTCGGGGCACATCGAGAATCGGGATCCGTGTGTGTAAAACACGCGGTTTCCGGTTCTCTGAGGGGAGAACAGACAGATCGTCTGTTCATGCAGAGTATGAACAGCGATCTGTCATCTCCCCTACACAGTCCCCTCCCCCCTTCAGTTAGAACACACAATAGGGAACACATTAACCCCTTGATCGCCCCCTAGTGGTTAACTCCTTCACTGTCAGTGACATTTTTACAGTAATCAATGCATTTTTTATAGCACTGATCGCTGTAAAAATGCCAGTGGTCCCAGAAAGTGTCAAAATTGTCCGACGTGTCCGCCATAATGTCACAGCCCCGATAAAAATCGCAGATCGCCGCCATTACTAGTAAAAAAAAAAAAATTAATAATAAAAATGCCATAAACTATCCCCTATTTTGTAGACGCTATAACTTTTGCGCAGACCAATCAATATACGCTTATTGCGATTTTTTTTTTTACCAAAAATATGTAGAAGAATACATATCGGCCTAAACTGAGGAAAAAATTGTTTTTTATATACTTTTGGGGATATTTATTATAGCAAAAAGTAAAAAATATTGCGTTTTTTTCAAAATTGACGCTCTTTTTTTGTTTATAGCGCAAAAAATAAAAACCGCAGAGCCGATCAAATACCACCAAAAGAAAGCTCTATTTGTGGGGAAAAAAAGGACGTCAATTTTGTTTGGGTGCAACGTCGCATGACCGCGCAATTGTCAGTTAAATCGACGCAGTGCCGAATCGCAAAAAAGAGCTCTGGTCAGGAAGGGGGTAAAATCTTCCGGGGCTGAAGCGGCTAATGTCACCAGCATAGTGCCACCTAGTGACAGAAGAGAAAAGGTGCAACAAGTCCAGATTTAGAGAGGAATCAATTGATCTTCTAACAATTAGCCAAGGTAACTATCGCCTGGCAAATAAATTTGATATCAACCCTGCCTAAACATCAGGGTGCTACATACAGATCAGCCCCCTGCTGCAGCCTCTCACCCTGTGACTTGATACAAAGTTACAATGTTGCAGTCTGATCACTGGGGAGGGGGGGAGCGGAGACTGAGGAATGGCTTCCTCCTGCCTTGTTCTGTGAAAATACAGCGTTTGACAGCTTGGGGGTAGGTCGCCACGGATCATCTGAAAACCATTCCAAGGCCCAATAGCCAGAGGACGCAAATCGCGTGAATCGCGTGCAAATGAGAGCGTGTCACCATGAATTGCTTCATCGGAATATCTATACTGACACCGCTACCGGTTGCTGTTCCCATCATGGAAAGCGAGCAAAGCCAACGTCACTGCTACGGTAAAGGCTCTGCAAGGCGTGCATCCAAACGCCCGGTATGGGCAACGGCGGCAGATGGCGGTGGTGGTGGGCCACCCTGCTCTGCGAGAATTCAGTTTTATAGATTTGATTATAAATTCATAGAATGCTGAAAAGGAATCTATGAATATAAAAGAGAGTATGACAAATACTATATGTTGGCAAGTATGTACAGTGGGGAAAATAATTATTTGATCCCCTGCAGATTTTGTAAGTTTGCCCCTTTACAAAAGGGGGTGGGGGTCTCAAATCTTTTTTTTTTTGGGGGGGGGGGTGAGTCCTTGGGTGTAACAGTTTTTTTTAAGCTTTTCTTTTTTTTTTAATCCCTTTTTTTTATTGTTGTGAACTATTTTTATTAATCTTTTGTAATATTAAAAAAAATGTAAAAAAATCACACATTTCTATGTACATTTGGGAAAATAATTATTTTATCCCCTGCAGATTGTGTAACTTTTGCCCTCCTTACAAAGAAATGAAAGGTCTATCATTTTTATCATAGGTAGATTTTAAATGATAGAGACAAAATATCAACCAAAAATCCAGAAAAAAAACACATGATACAAATTGAGTTGCAGTTCAGTAAATAAAATAAGTATTTGATCCCCAGGCAGAACATGACTTAGTACTTGGTGGAGAAACCCTTGTTGGCAGCACAGAGGTCAAACGTTTCTTGTAGTTGGTGACCAGGTTTCCACACATCTCAGGAGGGATTTTGGTCCTCTCTTCTTTACAGATCTTCTCTAAATCCTTAAGGTTTCTTGGCTGTCTCTTGGCAACTCGAAGTTTCTGCTCCCTCCATACATTTTCTATAGGATTAAGGTCTGGAGACTGACTAGGCCACTCCATGACCTTAATGTGCTTCTTCTTGAGCCAATTCTTTTTTTGCCTTGGCGGTATCTTTTGGGTAATTGCCATGCTGGAAGACCCATCCACGACCCATCTTCAGTGTTCTGGCTGAGGGAAGAAGGTTCTCATCCAAGATTTTACAATACATGGCCCCGTCCATTGAACCCTCAATGCAGCAAAGTCGTTTTCTACCTTCAGCAGAGAAACCGCCCCAAAGCATCATGTTTCCAGCTCCATGCTTGACTGTAGAAATGGTGTTCTTAGGGTCATAGTCAGCATTTTTTCTTCCCCCAAACACGGCGAGTTCAGTTAATGCCAAAGAGCTCAATTTTGGTCTCATCTGACCACAGCACTTTCTCTCAATCCTTCTCTGAATCATTTAGATGTTCATTGGCATGACTGCACAAGCGACTTTTCGAGGAGGGAGACTCGCCATGTTTGGAGGAAGAAAAATGCTGACTATGACCCTAAGAACACCATCCCTACTGTCTAGCACGGAGGTGGAAACATGATGCCTTGGGGCTGTTTCTCTGCTAAAGGTACAGACCGATTTTGCCAGGCCAGTGGATGGGGCCATTGGATGGAGCCAATGGATGGGGCCATGTTTCGTAAAATCTTGGAGAACCTTCTTCCTTCAGCCAGAACACTGAAGATGGGTCATGGATGGGTCTTTCAGCATGACAATGACCCAAAACATACCGCCAAGCCAACAAAGGAGTGGCTCAAGAAGAAGCACATTAAGGTCATGGAGTGGTCTAGCCAGTCTCCAGACCTTCATCCTATAGAACATTTATGGAGGGAGCTGAAACTTCGAGTTGCCAAGAGACAGCCAAGAAACCTTAAGGATTAAGAGAAGATCTGTAAAGAAGAGTGGACCAAAATCCCTCCTGAGATGTGTGCAAACCTGGTCACCAACTACAAGAAATATCTGACCTCTGTGCTGCCAACAAGAGTTTCTCCACCAAGTCATGTTTTGCTTGGGGATCGAATACTTATTTTACTCACTGAACTGCAACTCAATTTATAGCATTTGTTTTTTCTGGATGTTTGGTTGATATTCTGTCTCTATCGTTTAAATTACACCTATGATAAAAATTGTAGACCCCCCCCCCCCCCCCCTCCAAAAAATAGATTTGAGACCCCCACCCCCAAATGTAAATACATGTATCTGGGTTGCCTATACATGAAGTCACTTTACATATTACTGCACCGGACCCGTTTACACTTGCTTCAGAATTTAGCATTGGACGTTTTTGTTTTTTTTAAAGCACTCTAAATGCCAATCAAAGCTCCTGTCACTAAATAAAATGGTCACCTTACAGTCCTGGTCACACATTGTGTTTTCTTTGCTTCAAACATTATCCCCCATGTCGTTTTTTTGGGGCTTCAGAGCGTCCCCAAAGCCTCCATAGCAGTCTATGACAACACACGCTAGCACCATTTGAGCATTAACTTTGCTTTGTTCTGGAGGTATTGCAGGTATGAGATATCCCAGGATGCACTGGGAAACCAACAAGAAAACTGGAAAGACGTCACCAGCAGTCACTTTGGGTTCATGTGTATATATTCTGGAAGTGTCTGGTGCAGACGTCACATCTGGTGTGCAGTGTGGGGCAGCAGGAAGGTGAGGGGGGTCCGGACCGGAGAAGAGCAGCTAGTAGATGGCACACGTGGTGTGCAACATGGGAACGCTATAGCGGAAGGCGAGCGGGGACCAGAGAGAGAGGACTGAGTGGCAGAGAATCGGCGAAGCTGGGGGACTGGAGTAGGAGAAACTGGTAGTGTTACACGTGGTGAGCTGTGTAGGAGCAATATAGCGGGAGGTGAGTGTGGACCAGAGAGAGAAGAACCAGCAAACCAGAGGATCAGTAGAGCTGGGGGTTACTACTGAGCGAAGGATCAGCAGAGTTGGGGGTTACTACTGATCGGGGTCCAGCAGAGCTCGGGACTACTACTGAGTAGGGGATTAGCAAAGATGAGGGTTACTACTGAGAGTGGGATCAACAGAGCTAGGGGCACTACTGAGTGGGAGATCAGCAGAGCTGGAGGTTACTACTGAGAGGGGGATAAGCAAAGCTGCGGGTTGCTACTGAATGGGGGATTCAGTAGCTGGAGGTTGCTACTGGGTCGGGAATCAGCAAATCTGGGGGTTACTACTAAGTAGGGGATCAGCAGAGCTGGGGGTTACTACTGGGCGGGGGGGGGGGGGGGTCCAGCAGAGCTGGTGGTTAATACTGAGTGGGAGATCAGTAGAGCTGGGGCTACTACTGAGTAGGGGATTAGCAAAGATGAGGGTTACTACTGAGAGTGGGATCAACAGAGCTAGGGGCACTACTGAGTGGGAGATCAGCAAAGCTGGGGGGTACTACTAAGAGGGGGATCAGCAGAGATGGGGGTTACTACTGAATGGGGGATCAGCAAAGCTGGAGGTTACTACTGGGTGGGGGATCAGCAAATCTGGGGGTTTCTACTAAGAGGGGGATCAGCAGAGCTGGGGGTTACTACTGAGTGGGGGATCAGCAAAGCTAGGGTTTACTACTGAGTGGGGGATCAGCAGAGATGGGGGTTACTACTGAGTGGGAGATTTAACCAATCTTCAGGCCTAAAATTATTTTTTTAAGCGTACGTGCAAGAAAGGCAAAAACGGCCCTGGCAACGAAAGAGTTAGAGGTGTGAATGTGTCCTGAATGTCTCATCTTGCCCTGGAATGGTCCAGTCTTCTGGGACCGTCCAGCATATGGTAAGATCAGAGCACACATGGCTCCATTGAAGTTATTTCTCCTCCGAGGATAACGCACGATCGGCTCCTTTGCCCTTTAGGTTTAAAAAAAGCCCAAAATTCATCTCTATGGGAAATGTGACAATTTGTGATACTTATTGCGACACTTGAAATTCCAACAAACCAATCTGGAAATGGAATTTCTAATCTCGGGGGGGGGGGACAAGGACAGGTTTATTTTTAGAAACCAACTTAATCCAGTTTTGCATCAGTTTTCCTATTCATGAGAATGAACCCGTTATCCGATCGACTGTCCCCAGATGATATGTGAAAGTTATGAGTCAGGAGAGAGTCCCGGTGTATGAGTGACGATGGAATGTTAGAAGTGGGAGTTCTGGTGGCTCATCGTCCTTAATGCCCCGTACACACGGTCGGATTTTCCAATGTAAAATATCCGATCGGAGCGTGTGTGGGCTCCATCGGACATTTTCCATCGGATTTTCCGACACGCAAAGTTTGAGAGCAGGATATAAAATTTTCCCACAACAAAATCCGTTGTGGGAAATTCCGATCGTGTGTACACAAATCCGACGGACAAAGTGCCACACATGCTCAGAATAAATAAAGAGATGAAAGCTATTGGCCACTGCCCCGTTTATAGTCCCGACGTACGTGTTGTCGGAATGTCCGAACAAAGTCCGACCGTGTGTACGGGGCATTAGAGTATTATACCTTCTAGATGGGACTACAGATAGGATAACGTCATCCGTGTAGAATAGAATAACATGAAATAAAATATACGGTATAGAAATAAATAAAATGCAATAAATCTAATAATGTTTTACTTTTTATTATTTAGCAATAATAATAATAATCATATTATTAGTCCATTGTTATTCTTATCAATAATATATACACAAATAAAATAATATAATAATATAAAATATATAATATAAAACAACATAAATAATAACATTAATAACAATTAATATAAAATAACATAAATAATAACAATAATAATAATATTATGATTATGATTATTATTATCATTATTTATGTTATTTTATATTAATTGTTATTAATGTTATTATTTATGTTGTTTTATATTATACATATAAAATAATATAATAATATAAAATATATAATATAAAACAACATACATAATATGTTTTATATTATACATATAAAATAATATAATAATATATAATATAAAAAAACATAAATAATAACATTAATAACAATATAAAATAACATTAATAATAATAATCATCATAATATGATGATGATGATTATTATTATTATTATTATTATTATGATGATGATGATAATTATTATTGTTATTATTATTTATGTTATTTTACATTAATTGTTATTAAAGTTATTATTTATGTTGTTTTATATAATATATTTTATATTATTATATTATTTTATATGTATATATTATTGATATTAATAACAATATATAAATATAAAATAATCTGACAATATAAATAACCACTTCCTGCCCATAGGATGTCATATGACGTCCTCGGGTTGAAGTGGTTACACCGGGGTGATACTTACACCTGCACCTACAGGTGTCATCCCGGCATCAAAATTTTCAGCCGGAAATTTGAGTGTCTGAAGTAATTTGAGTGTCTGATCAGCCACTTGGTCCCCCCTCCCGCTGCCGCCTGCCGCAATCGGATGGCAGAGCCCGGGAGCGATGCGACCGGCGGCGGCACTATACTACATCTACATGAACTACATCCCTAGTGTAAGCATGGACTGTGACAGGTCCTCTTTATGGAGAGTTCTCGATTCTTTTGGATCCCAAATCTCTCCTCTGGCCTCCAATGCAGCCGATCGGGAACAGATCAGTCCGATCGGCTGCTTTCTTTGCAAAGCCGGAACCGGAAGTGACGGAATCCTCTGCGTTCGCGGTTTCCGGGATCACAGAGAGGGAGGAACAACGTCAGGAACTGATGTTGTTCCTCCCTCTCTGTGACCCCGGAAACGCAGAGGATTCCGTCACTTCCGGTTCCCGCCTCTTTGTTCACCTGGCAGTTAGCGGCCAGGAAAGCAGCCGATCGGACCGATCTGTGTCTGATCGGCTGCATTGGAGGCCTGAGGAGAGATTTGGGATCTAATAGGATCGAGAACTCTCCATAAAGAGGACCTGTCACAGCCCATGCTTACACAAGGGATGTAGTTCATCCCTTGTGAAAGCAATAAAATGGAAAAAAATTAAGAGAGAGTGAAAAAAAAAAGTGTCAAATAAAATAAATAATAAAAAAAAAAAATCTAACGTACCCCCTTCCCCCTGTGCTTATGCGTAAACGCAAATGCATACGTAAGTCCTGCAAGCAAATGTAAACAGTGATCGCACCACACCGTCATGAACGTCAGATCGAGAGCAATCATTTTAGCTCCAGACCTCCTGTGTAAATCTAAGCCGGTAATCTGTAAAGGCTTTTAAAGTGTCGCCTATGGAGATTTTTAGGTACCATAGTTTGGCACCATTCCATGAGCATCCACCATTTAAATATTAGGTATCTATTTACTTGGCATAACGATTGATAATATTAACAATATAAAAAAATATAACATAATATAATAATATAAATATTATTAAATATAATTTTTAAATAATAATAGTAACATTATTATTATTATTCATTTTTCATAATATTTATATTGTTATAGAATCTATTTTATATTATTTACATTATTTTGTTATATTTATTTATTATTATTATTTATGTTATTTAATATTAATTGTTATTAATCTTTATATTTTGTTATTTTATATTTTATATGTCTTATATTATTTTATATGTGTATATATAATTGATACTAATAAAAATATATACATGTAAAATAATATAATAAGATAAATATTATAAAATATATAATAATAAAAGTAATAATAATAATAATAATAATGATAATATTTTCTTTATTATTTTAATACAAATAATTAAAATTAGAATGTATAATAATATAACTATTATGAAATAATAATATGTATAAATCTAAAATATTATAATTAACATAAAATATAATGTATAATAACATAAATAATATGAAAAATATTATTATAATTATTATTACTTTTTTAATAACTTTTAATTGTTATTATTTTGTTATTTTATATTTTATATGTCTTATATTATTTTATATGTGTATATATAATTGATAATAATAAAAATATATACATATAAAATAATAATATAAATATTATAAAATATATAACAATAAAAGTGATAACAATAGTAGTAGTAATAGTAATACTAATAATAATGATAATATTGTCATTATTATTTCAATATAAATATTTAAAATTAGAATGTATAATAATATAACTATTATGAAATAATAATAATAATGTATAAATATAAAATAATATAATTAATATAAAATATAATGTAAAATAACATAAATAATATGAAAAATTACATTATAAATTGTATTATTATTGTTTTTTTTTATAGCTTTTATTATTAATATTATTAGATTTTATACTATTTATATTGTTATATTTTTTTATATGTATTTATTATTGATAATAACAATATATAATATAATATAATAATATAAATGTTATAAAATATAATACTAACAGTATAATTATTATTACATATTATTTATATTATTATACAATATATTTTATATTATTTACATTATTTTATATTTATACATTATTATTATTATTGCTGTTATAATGCAGTCTTTAAATACCAAATTTTCTCCATATTGGCACCCCACCCCCTTGTCATTGTTCCGGTAAATATGGCGGCAGGTACTGACATGCCGGTGACTGATACCTGAACCGCGGCTCTATACATATTGTACATATTTCATGCTCAGCGCTCACTTAATAACATTCCTCTTGTCGGCTGGAATGTGAGCCCGGAGGCGCCAAACACAGCTGGTGCAACGGAGATCTGGAAATGAGACCCAAGAAGAGCGGTGTATGAACAATTCCATAATCAGGTCATATACGGACATGGAGGACATTTATTCAATGGCCACCTTGGACTCCATTCACACCTCTGTAGGCGTTGTGGGGCATCACGTTCAGGGCAGCTCATCCATTTCAAGTGCAAGCACCTTTTTGTTTGTTTTTTGAAATCATGTTGCACCAAAACTCCTGGTTAGCAAGGCGTATTGAGGTGCCAATAAGCGTTAATGGCACCACCACATACCTGCAAAAGGGGTGCAGTGGGGGGGGGGGGGGCTTTTTGGAATGCAGCTGATTTTTTTTGTGTTCCTGCATCTCAGAAATATGAACTGAGCCAAACTGCCATCCTTGTCGCCTGTCGGTGGTTGGCGCATTCTGTGAACCCCTCATTTGTGAGCGCACCATTGTTCTATAGTGTTATGTGAGCGCACCATTGTTCTATAGTGTTATGTGAGCGCACCATTGTTCTATAGTGTTATGTGAGCGCACCATTGTTCTATAGTGTTATGTGAGCGCACCATTGTTCTATAGTGTTATGTGAGCGCACCATTGTTCTATATAGTTATATAGTAGGTGAGGTTGAAAAAAGACACAAGTCCATCAAGTCCAACCTATGTGTGTGATTATGTGTCAGTATTACATTGTATATCCCTGTATGTTGTGGTCATTCAGGCGCTTATCTAATAGTTTCTTGAAACGATCAATGCCCCCCGCTGAGACCACCGCCTGTGGAAGGGAATTCCACATCCTTGCCGCTCTTACAGTAAAGAACCCTCTACGTAGTTTAAGGTTAAACCTCTATTCTTCTAATTTTAATGAGTGGCCATGTGTCTTGTTAAACTTCCTTCCGCAAAAAGGTTTTCTCCCTATTGTGGGGTCACCAGTACGGTATTTGTATATTAAAATCATATCTACTCTCAAGCGTCTCTTCTCCAGAGAGAATAAGTTCAGTGCTCGCAACCTATCCTCATAACCATAGGTGTGCGCAGCCTATTGCATTAGGGTGTGCGCCCCAAAGCTCAAACACACACTACTCACTACTACTCACATCACTCACCATGTTCATTCAGAAAGGGAAGGGGCTGATAAATGCATATTTACCGGCCCCTTCCCTCACTCATCCTAAAACATCTCCGCAGCAACAGCCGGCAGGAGAAGAGAGGAGGGAAGCCAGAAGTGCTGCAGAGGGAAGGAGTGGGGAGCCAGGGCAATAGGAGGAATCTGTGCTGCACAGGGTGATTAGGGTGTGCCTAGGCACAACCGGCACACCCGGCACACGCCTATGCTCATAACTGATATCCTCCAGACCCTTTATTAGCTTTGTTGCCCTTCTTTGTACTCGCTCCATTTCCAGTACATCCTTCCTGAGGACTGGTGCCCAGAACTGGACGGCATACTCTAGGTGCGGCCGGACCAGAGTCTTGTAGAACGGGAGAATTATCGTTTTATCTCTGGAGTTGATCCCCTTTTTGATGCCAATATGCTGTTTGCTTTGCTGGCAGCAGCTTGGCATTGCTGAGCCTATCATCTACTAGGACCCCCAGGTCCTTTTCCATCCTAGATCCCCCCAGAGGTTCTCCCCCCAGTCTATAGATTACATTCATATTTTTGCCACCCAAATTCATTATTTTACATTTTTCTACATTGAACCTCATTTGCCATGTAGTCGCCCACCCCATTAATTTGTTCAGGTCTTTTTGCAAGATTTCCACATCCTGCGGAGAAGTTATTGCTCTGCTTAGCTTAGTATCGTCTGCAAATACAGAGATTGAACTGTTTATCCCATCCTCCAGGTCTTATGAATAAATTAAATAGGATTGGTCCCAGCACAGAACCCTGGGGAACCCCACTACCCACCCCTGACCATTCCGAGTACTCCCCATTTATCACCACCCTCTGAACTCGCCCTTGTAGCCAGTTTTCAATCCATGTACTCACCCTATGGGTGCAAACTCAATGTCATTGCAGGCAGCATTGGCATTATGGTTGTCCCCAAAGGGCTAGTTGTATCTAAGACTAGGTGTGGTGTCCAGAGCAGCCCCCACCATTAGAAGTCAAGAGTCTCAAACTCACTCTTGCATCCCAGTGCACCATCCTCCCCCCCCCATCTTGTGCTGTTGCTGGGAAGAAGTTGGGGGTGGAGCTAGGAAGCAGAAAGTGCTTGGTCTGGAGGAGAATCAGCGGAGGGCTGGAGTCAGCTGCCTGAGTCCGCTGAATGCTGAAACCAGGGCAGGCGGAGACGAGGGGGCACAGCGGCTGCACAGAGATGCACAGGATCTGCAGGAAGAGTTCTGTCCTCCTCTCTGTTGCCAACTTTCTTGAGATTTGGGGCGGGGGGGAATCTGCAGAGAAGAGCTTATCCGGTTCTGCACAGAGATGCGCAGGATCTATAGGAGGAGTTCTGTCCACCTCTCTGTTGCCAACTGCCTGAGATGTGGGGCGGGGGGGGGGGGTCTGCAAAGAAGAGCTTCTCAGGTGCTTCACAGAGAAGCACAGGATCTGTAGGAGTTCTGTCCTTCTGGCAACTGCTGAGATGGGGGGGGGGGGCGTTCAGAGACAAGCCTCTCCAAGGATGCACTGGGAGGTGCAGGATCTGTAGGAGAGGTTCTGTCCACCTCTCTTCTGGCAACTGCTAAGATGTGGGGGGGGGGGGGGGGGGCAGAGGAGACTGGGGAAATGCTTTCTCCTGCCTGCAGCAGACTAATGACATAATCTTAGCCTAGTCAAAGGCCACCGGACTGGAGATCGTGGATGACTTTTAATGATAAATTGTGGAGATTTTTGGATAAATGATACTTGTACTGTATATTGTGACACACTTTAGCAGTTTTATTCCACTGAGTTCAGCGCAATGTTTCATGACATACCTGCTATGCGGTGTCACAGGACATCTTTAGCACTGAGACTGAATGAAAAGTTCCTGGCACTGCAGAAAGCCCGGAGTACAGGGGGATGGTGACCATGATGTCAGATGGATTGTCAGCTTCCTGTCCAACCATTCTTCATTGGACAGGAAGGAGAGTCATGAAAACAGGTTGCTGGAAAATGGTTATTCAGCTAATTTGCTTCCAGGGAAACCCGAGCAGCTGGGAAAGGGTTAAACCAGCAATGTCCAAAATGACATAAGGCGGATTCATTCCTATGAGCGAAGCTGGTGTACATTGCCCTGAATGCCCACCCCCGTATCTAGAGCTGCCATACATACACTATATTACCAAAAGTATTGGGACACCTGCCTTTACACGCATGTGAACTTTAATGTTTGACCATTCTTCCAGAAGCACATTTGTGAGGTCAGGCACTGATGCGGGACGAGAAGGCCTGGCTCGCAGTCTCCGCTATAATTCATCCCAAAGGTGTTCTAATGGGTTGAGGTCAGGACTCTGTGCAGGCCAGTCAAGTTCCTCCACCCCAAACTGGCTCATCCATGCCTTTATGGACCTTGCTTTGTGCACTGGTCCGAATCTTTTTTGTGGAGGGGGGATTATGATTTTAGGGTGATTTTCAGGGGTTGGGCTTGGCCCCTTAGTTCCAGTGAAGGGAACTCTTAAAGCGGACTTCCACACAAAAATGGAACTTCCGCTTTTCGGAACCCTCCCCCCCTCCAGTGTCACATTTGGCACCTTTCAGGGGGGAGGGGGGTGCAGATACCTGTCTAAGACAGGTATTTGCACCCACTTCCGGCATAGACTCCCATGGGAGTCTACGCCTCTTCCCGTCCACACCGCGCTGTCTCCTGGGAAACACACAGCTTCCAGGAGAGAGCGGGGACCACTTACGATGCGCAGCGCGACTCGCGCATGCGCAGTATTGAACCGGGAAGTGAAGCCGCAACGCTTCACTTCCTGACTCCCTCACCTAGGATGGCGGTGGCAGCTGCCGAGAACCGAGCGGATTCTCGGCGTCGCCTGCCGACATCGCTGGACCCTGGGACAGGTAAGTGGCCATGTATTAAAAGTCAGCAGCTGCAGTATTTGTAGCTGCTGGCTTTTAATATTTTTTTTTTTTTTGGTGGTGTGGATGGACCCCCGCTTTAAGGCATCAGTGTACCAAGACATTTTGGAAAATTTCATGATCCCAACTTTGTGGGAACAGTTTGGGGATGGCCCCTTCCTGTTCCAACATGACTGCGCACCAGTGCACAAAGCAAGGTCCATAATGAGCGAGTTTGGGGTGGAGGAACTTGACTGGCCTGCACAGAGTCCTGACCCCAACCCGAAAGAACACCTTTGGGATGAATTAGAGCAGAGACTTTGAGCCAGGCCTTCTCATCCAACATCAGTGCCTGACCTCACAAATGTGCTTCTGGAAGAATGGTCAAACATTCCCATAGACACACTCCTAAACCTTGTGGACAGCCTTCCCAGAAGAGTTGAAGCTGTTATAGCTGCAAAGGGTGGGCCAACTCAATATTGAACTCTACAGACTAAAACTGTAAAGTTCATGTGTGTGTAAAGGCAGGCGTCCCAATACTTTTGGTGATATAGTGTATATACAGGGGTTTTTTTCAGCAGGGACACGGGGGAAAATACAGTTCCGGCACCTCCAGCACTGAATTTATGTAATGGTAAGGGGTGCTGGGGAATGCTGGAAGGTCTATTGTTGCTGGCTGCTGGGGATCTATTTTCATTTGGGGGATCTATTTTTGCTGGAGTGATCTATTGTTGCTGGGGTGGTCTATTGGTGATGGGGGGGGGGGGTCTATTGTTGCTGGTGGAGGATCCATTGTTGTTAGGAGGGTCAATTGTTGGTGGAGTGATACTATTGAGGGAGGGGTCTATTGCTGGCTAATGCAGGGTCTAATAATGCTGGCTACTGGGAGATCTATTGCTACTGGTGGCGTTCTAATGTGGCTGTGGTGGAACTATTGTTGGGGGAGGTAGCATTTTGTTGCGGAGGTCTATTGTTGATGGGAAGGAGGTCTATTGTTGATGGAGAAGTCTCTTGTTGGGGGAGTCTATTTTACTGCTTTTTTGGCTAACACATTTCATACAAACTACTTAGCACACGTCAAAATAATACTTGGTTCTGTATTCTATAAAAGGGGTGGTACTGGGAGGTGGATAGGGGGCAAAGACAAGGGGTGACTTGAAAGGGAGAGAGTACCTGCCCCTCTTCTCTGAGAAAAAAAAGCCCTATGTGTGTATATATATATATATATATATATATATATATATATATATATATACACGCTATGGGTGAGTCACACTTGTTCTTCCAACAACAGAATTGGACTTCTAAATCATGCAGGCTCCATACTTACAGCTTCCATATCATCAATCAGATAAATATGTCAATCCGCACCACGGAACACTCCTTAAATCATTTAAAGGGTGCAGCAGCTATCAATACCATGTTTAATCAACACCGGGAAGATAGGCAAAATATCAAAGGACAGCACTATCACCCAATATTAAACTAAAAAAAAATTCATCAAAAAATCAAACAATTCATTGAAAAACTAATATCAGATGATTCATAAATAACATATATAAAAGTGTAGTCGGGAGACGAAACGTGTAGGGCCGGGCTTGTCTGGGTATTACGTCAGCGCGCACGCTGAGGTCCACGCTTGCACCCAGGTCACTCTAGCTGGAGCTGAACGGTTTTAAAAAGAAATTGCTTGTATTCTAGTATCGGTGGTGACAAACGTCTATGTACGTTTATTACTGTGGGGGTTTTTTTTATAAATGAGAAGATTTTACGCAATGGAAATCTATTTTTCCTTCCTGTTTGGCTAAGATGAGCAGTGTGAGCCGGTACTGGTGTTCCCATTGGGAGAGTAAAAGGTTCCTGTGGGGATTGAAGTGGATTAAAAGTGTGTTTCTGTTACTCGGATGGAGATTTCAAAGTGTTTTTATACTGGAGTTTTTTGCTTCCAGTATTAAACCTCTGGTGAGTTATTGGATTGTCATCTAATTAGTACATCACTGGATGGGAAGCCTTTAATAGAATCCCTGGTGATCTTGCCATGAAGATCCTTGTTCAGGTGCCTGTTATAGGGTGACCATGGTCTGCTCCATCTTGCTTTCCTCGGTGGTCACCCTGTACTCAGGTAGTTCCTTCTATAGCAGCCATTCTCAACCAGGGTTCCTCCAGAGGTTTCTAGGGGTTTCCTTGAGCTGTGGCTAATGAACCACCTTTTTGATGATGCCTACAGAGTTCAAGGTTCAGCATCACTTAGCAAAGCCAGCGGCATGACACAAAATATATTTTTAGTCTTTAAGGGTGGCATTCTGGGCACCATTTTAAGGGGAACATTCTTCCTATTGACCACCAGTATAAGGGGCATTGTTCTATTGACCCCTGATGAATTGGTTTTAGTAAGGGTTCCTCGAGACCTGAAAATTATTTTTGGGGTTCCTCGAGGGTTAAAAGGTTGAGAAAGCCCGTTCTATAGAGTGACAACGCTCTGTCTCCCACTTGTTCTCAACACACATTACACAGGCATTGTCCACTGGTGTCACCATCAGGAAGCCCCCCCCCCCTGAGAAATGCCAAGCAGTACATGCTGGAGTACAAGTAGACAGGATATGGCTACAAAGAGGTACTGAGATCGGACAAAGGATAAAAGCAAAACAATTATTTTACGTAAAAAAAAATGGCGATTGCTCATGACAGGAAACTACTTTTTATCCAGTTAGGCTTTACATCCATTTTACTTTATATCATTATATATTAATAATTTTGAACATCTAGTAAAGCAGTTGTGTTTATGGGGGTTTGGCGTTGAGCTCTGGTCTCCTAGCTTTTTGGAACTTGGGATTATCTTGGAAATCAGAGACCATTGGAAGGTCTCTGGATGTTTTTTGGGTGGTCAGAGACAGGTCCACTTTGTCAGGTTGTGCTGCCTGTGTTGGGAAAGGGGCTTCTGGTTTTGGGAGGAAAGTGAACAAGAAGACCCATCCTTGCTGTCATTGACAACCCATTAATCACGTTCCTCCACCCTGGACCCCAGACAGGAAGTCCTGAGCTCTGAGACTGGGATGGGAGAGAGCAGGATGTGAGATAATAAAGAACGGTAGCTACATCCCCCACCATTATCTAATAAACAGGAGTGCAGTCAGGTCATAGGTCACATCCCCAGACTCCTGTCCATCAATGCACCAAAGTGCTCTCTGCGTAAGAACATGAAAATGGAAAGTGAGGTTGAGGTTTTAGTCCACACAGGCCAAAAAGGGGAGTGCTCAGGATACTTCCTCAGGCCCACCAAACACCAGGAGCCAGAAACAGTGTGCAGAACTGAATGGCTTAGGAAATGCAAACAGTGATCAAGGCGTTCGCTCTGCCCGTTGACGATGTTAAAATGAATGTAGCCTATTGGACGCAGACCACACCTGGTAGAAGAAAGAGTTCTGGTGGCGGGGCAGTGGTGGGCCGACTGCAAGTCCAAAAATACAGGGGCTGGCTCCCCTTCAGATGGAGTTCAATGGGCCAAGGCTAGGCATTAACTTGGGACAGTGAGAAGATATGACCACTAAAAGGTCAATTTGAAGAAAAAGGGGCTTTAAGGTAGTAAAGCCAAACACAGTAAATCTGTTAAATGCACTTTCTCAATTCATTTGTATGTAAAAAATGTAAAAATTTCATCAAATTGATATTGATATCATCATCACTCAATGATTCAATCTAATACTTCTTAGACTTGACCTAAAGCCTTTCAACACAGTACTACATTTCAAGAGACCACATTACTGTATCGGCTCTTGAATAGGTTGGATCCCAACTATCCCATGGTTAAGGAAACATCAACCAAAAGCTGATCATTTGGTCTCTTTAAATCTGATTGCATTGGGGTGATGGGAAAAGGCTAGAAGGTTACAAATATTTCAAACTAATTCATATGGATATTACTTTATTCTCACTCGATATTCCAGTCTAATGCGGGAGTCTCCAAACTTTATAAGCAAAGGGCCAGTTTACTGTCCTTCAGGCTTTAGGGGGGGGGGGGGGGTGGACTGTGGCCAGTGAGAGTAGAAAATGCCCCGGCATCAGTGTCCCATCATTGGTTTCATTAGGGGGAGTAGTGCCCCATTGATGGTGTCATTAGGGGAAATGGTTCCCCCGTCATTGGTGTCAGTTGGTGGAATAGTTCCCCAAGGGGGGCCGGGTAAAGACATGCAAAGAGCAAAGGAACCACATCCACCCCATCTCCTAGACCTGACCCATCATCATTCCATCAATTTTTATTTCAGTTCTTGAATGATACTACCCAAACCATGAGATAGGTAGGATCCAAACCATCCAAGAGCTGATACAATAATTTGGTCTCTAAATGTGATATTGTATTGATGGGATGGTGGGTCATGTCTAGGAGGCTGCACATATTCCACACTAATTCATATTGACTTTACTTCATCCTCACTCAATATTTGAGTCTATAATGACACCTCCTAGATTTGACTCATCAATTATTGTTTCAGTTCTTGATTGATATTACCCAAACCATGGGGTAGCGAGGATCCAAACTATCCAAGAGATGATACAGTAATAAGGTCTCTGTAATTTGATATTGTATTGATAGGATGGTGGGTCAAGTAGGAGATTACACATATTCCAAACTAATTGATATTGACATTACTTTATCCTCACTCCATGCTTCACTCTAACATGACACCTTCTACACTTGGCCACCATCCTATCAATACAGGATCACATGAATTGTTATTTTGTTACCTCATGGATCCTTCCTATCCTATGGTTTGGGTAATATCAATCAAGAACTAAAACAATAATTAATAGGATTGTGGGTCAAGTCTAGGAGCTGTTATGTTAGACTGAAAAATCGATTGATGATAAAGTGCTATCCATATCAATTTGACTGGGGTTTTTGTAACCTCCTAGCCTTGACCCATCATCCTGGTAATATAATACCACATTTGGAGACCGAAATTGTTGTATCTGTTTTTGAATAGGTTGGACCCTACCTATCCTATGGTTTTGATAATATCAATCAGGAGCTGGTACAATTATATGGTCTTTTAAAATGCAATATTGCATGGATAGGACGGTGGGGCAAGTCTATAAGGCGCTATGTTAGACATGAATTGAGTCATGATGAAGTAATGTCAATATCAATTGGATTGGAATATTTGTAACCTCCTAGCCTTGACCCACCATCCTTTCAATGCAACATCACATTGAAAGTGACCATATTATTGTATCAGCTCTTGTATTGGTTTGGATTCTACCCATCCAATGATCTGGATAATACTGATCTTTAAATGTGATATCACATTGATAAGATGGTGGGTCAAGGTTTAAGGCATAATGTTGGACTGAAACAGGAGCTGATACAATAATATGATACCTTTGAATGTTATATTGTATTAATAGGCTGGTGGGTCAAGTCTTGGAGGTATTACGTTAGACTGAAACATTGAATCACGGTGAAGTAATGTTAATTACTTCACTACAACATCATTATTGTTTCAGCTCTTGGATTAGTTGGATTCTACCTATCCAAGGATCTGGATAATGCTGATCTTTAAATGTGATATCACATTGATAAGATGGCGGTGGGTCAAGTTTTAAGGTATAATGTTGGACTGAAACGATAAGTGATGATGAAGTAATGTAACTATCAATTTCATTGGGATATTTGCAACCTCCTAGCCTTGACCCACCATCCTTTCAATACAATATTACATTGAAAGAGACCTTATAACTGTATCTGCTTTTGAATAGGTTGGATCTTCTCTATCTGATGGTTTTGATCATATTAATCGGGGGCTGGTACAATATTATGGTCTCTTTAAATGTGATATTGCATTGATGGGCTAGTGGGTCAAGTCTTGAAGGTATTACGTTAGACTGAAACATTGAATCACAATGAAGTAATGTTAATATTAATTTGATTGAATATTTGTAACCTCCTAACCTTGACCCACCAGCCCTTTAATAAAATATCACACTTAAATAGAACATATTATTGCATCAGCTCTTGGATAGCTTGGATCCTACCTGTCGCATGGTTTGGGTAATATCAATTAAAACTGATACAATATTATGATCTCTTTAAATGTGATGATGTATTGATAGGATTGTGGGTCAAGTCTTAGAGGCGATACACTATATTGTCAAAAGTATTGGGACGCCTGCCTTTAGACGCACTTGAAATTTAATGGCATCCCAGTCTTAGTCCGGAGGGTTCAATATTGAGGTGGCCCACCCTTTATAGCTATAACAGTTTCA
Organism: Lithobates septentrionalis; assembly: GCA_037952835.1. Taxonomy (NCBI): domain Eukaryota; kingdom Metazoa; phylum Chordata; class Amphibia; order Anura; family Ranidae; genus Lithobates; species Lithobates septentrionalis. The sequence continues at coordinate 143,330 of JBBDGP010003543.1, read as the reverse complement.
ACTCTTCTGGGAAGGCCGTCCACAAGGTTTAGGAGTGTGTGAGGTTTTATGTTGGATTGAAATTTTAAGTGATAATAAAGTAATGTCAATATCAATTTGTTTGGAATATTTGTAACCTCCTAGCCTTGACCCACCATCCTTAAAATACAAGACATTGAAAGTGACCATATTATTGTATCTCTTGGATTGGTTGGATTCTACCCATTCAATGATCTGTATAATGTTAATCAGGAGCTGATACAATAATACGCTCTCTTCAACTGTGATAATGTATTGATAGGCACATGGGTCAAGTCTAGAGGTGTTATGTTAGGTTGAAATGTGGTTAAATGTGACAATCTATTGATAGGATGGTGGGTCATGTCTTAGAGGCGATACACTATATTGTCAAAAGTATTGGGACGCCTGCCTTTACACGCACTTGAAATTTAATGGCATCCCAGTCTTATTCCGTAAGGTTCAATATTGAGTTGGCCCACCCTTTGCAGCTATAACAGCTTCAACTCTTCTGGGAAGGCCGTCCACAAGGTTTAGGAGTGTGTCTATGGAAATGTTTGACCATTCTTCCAGAAGCGCATTTGGGAGGTCAGGATGACCTGATGTTGGATGAGAAGGCCTGGCTCGCAGTCTCTGCTCTAATTCATCGCAAAGATGGTCTGTCGGGTTGAGGCCAGTCAAGGTCCTCCACCCCATGTCTTCATGGACTTTGCTTTGTGCATTGGTCCAAATCATTTGGCGGAGGGGGGGGGGATTATGGTCTGGGGTTGTTTTTCCGGGGTTGGGCTTGGCCCCTTATTCCGCGTACACACATGAGCGGAATTTCCGACAGAAAAACTCTGATGGGAGCTTTTCATCGTATATTCCGATCGTGTGTATGCCCCATCGGACTTTTTCTGTCGAAAATTCAGACGGACTTAGATAGAGAACATGTTCTATATTTTTCCAACGGAACCAATTCCTATCGGAAAAACCAATCGTCTGTATGCGGTTCCAAAAACGACGCATGCTCTGAAGCAAGTACGAGACGGAAGCTACTGGCTATTGAACCGTTTTCTACTCCCGTCGTACGCGTTGTGCGTCACCGCGTTATGGACAGTCAGAATTTGGTGTGACCGTATGTAGGCAAGACAGCTTGAGTGGAATTCCATCAGAACTCCGTCGTAAAAAACCTTCAGAGTTTATTCCGACGGCAAAACCGGTCGTGTATACAGGGCATTAGTTCCAGTGAAGGGAGCTCTTAAAGCGTCAGCATACCAAGACATTTTGGACAATTTCATGCTCCCAACTTTGTGGGAACAGTTTAGGGATGGCCCTTTCCTATGCCAACATGACTGCGCACCCGAGCCAACGGTGTTCAAACCACACATGTGAGCTATCGCCGCAATCGGCAGAGTGAGAGCAATAATTCTAGTAAAAGACCTCCTCTGTAACTCTAACCTGGTAACCGTTAAACTTTTTTAAAGCGCCGCCTATGGAGATTTTTAAGTACCGTAGTTTGTCGCCATTCCATGAGCGTGCACAATTTCAAAGTATGACATGTTAGGTCTCTATTTACTCAGCGTAACATCATCTTTCACATTATACAAAAAAAATTGGGCTAACTTTACTGTTTCATTTTTTCTTTTAATTCATGAAAGTGTCTTTTTTTCCCCAAAAATAGCATTTGAAAGACCGTTGCTCAAATACCGTGTGACATAAATTATTGCAACGACCGCCATTTTATTCTCTAGGGTCTCTGCTAATATATATATATATATATATACAGTGGCTTGCGAAAGTATTCGGCCCCCTTGAACTTTTCAACCTTTTGCCACATTTCAGGCTTCAAACATAAAGATATAAAATTTTTATTTTTTGTGAAGAATCACCAACAAGTGGGAAACAATTGTGAAGTGGAACGAAATCTTTTGGATTTTTGAAACTTTTTTAACTAATAAAAAAATGAAAAGTGGGGCGTGCAAAATTATTCGGCCCCCTTGCGTTAATACTTTGTAGAGCCACCTTTTGCTGCGATTACAGCTGCAAGTCGCTTGGGGTATGTCTCTATCAGTTTTGCACATCGAGAGACTGAAATTCTTGTCCATTCTTCCTTGCAAAACAGCTCGAGCTCAGTGAGGTTGGATGGAGAGCGTTTGTGAACAGCAGTTTTCAGCTCTTTCCACAGATTCTCGATTGGATTCAGGTCTGGACTTTGACTTGGCCATTCTAACACCTGGATACGTTTATTTGTGAACCATTCCTTTGTAGATTTTGCTGTATGTTTGGGATCATTGTCTTGTTGGAAGATAAATCTCCGTCCCAGTTTCAGGTCTTTTGCAGACTCCAACAGGTTTTCATCCAGAATGGTCCTGTATTTGGCTGCATCCATCTTCCCCTCAATTTTAACCATCTTCCCTGTCCCTGCTGAAGAAAAGCAGGCCCAAACCATGATGCTGCCACCACCATGTTTCACGGTGGGGATGGTGTGTTGAGTGTGATGAGCTGTGTTGCTTTTACGCCAAACATATCGTTTTGCATTGTGGCCAAAAAGTTTGATTTTGGTTTCATCGGACCAGAGCACCTTCTTCCACATCTTTGGTGTGTCTCCCAGGTGGCTTGTGGCAAACTTTAGACGAGACTTTTTATGGATATCTTTGAGAAATGGCTTTCTTCTTGCCACTCTTCCATAAAGGGCAGATTTGTGCAGTGTACGACTGATTGTTGTCCTATGGACAGACTCTCCCACCTCAGCTGTAGTTCTCTGCAGTTCATCCAGAGTGATCATGGGCCTCTTGGCTGCATCTCTGATCAGTCTTCTCCTTGTCTGAGCTGAAAGTTTAGAGGGACAGCCAGGTCTTGGTAGATTTGCAGTGGTCTGATACTCCTTCCATTTCAAAATGATCGCTTGCACAGTGCTCCTTGGGATGTTTAAAGCTTGGGAAATCTTTTTGTATCCAAATCCGGCTTTAAACTTCTCCACAACAGTATTACGGACCTGCCTGGTGTGTTCCTTGGTCTTCATGATGCTCTCTGCGCTTTCAACAGAACCCTGAGACTATCACAGAGCAGGTGCATTTATACAGAGACTTGATTACACACAGGTGGATTCTATTTATCACCATCAGTCATTTAGGACAACATTGGATCATTCAGAGATCCTCGCTGAACTTCTGGAGTGAGTTTGCTGCACTGAAAGTAAAGGGGCCGAATAATTTTGCACGCACCACTTTTCAGTTTTTTAATTGCTAAAAAAGTTTAAAATATCCAATAGATTTCGTTCCACTTCACAATTGTGTCCCACTTGTTGGTGATTCTTCACAAAAAATTAAAATTTTATATCTTTATGTTTGAAGCCTGAAATGTGGCAAAAGGTTGAAAAGTTCAAGGGGGCCAAATACTTTCACAAGCCACTGTATATATATATATATATATATATATATATATATATATATATATATATATATATATATATATATATATATATATATATATATATAATGTTTGTGGGTTCTAAGTAATTTTCTAGCAAAAAACACGGATTTTAACTTGTAAGCAACAAATGTCAGAAATAGGTTTAGGCATGAAAGGGTTAAATTCAAACTTGATGTCCTTTTTATTTCTCGTAAAAAAAATTCCTCGAGGAAAATCCTTCTAACAGATGCCTTCAGTTAAAATCCGTGTTTTTTGCTAGAAAATTACTTTTTTTTGGACTTATTTTTAGTACTTTAGAAGTTCCTTGTTCTTCAGATTGATGAATGTAGATTTTTTGGGATGATGGCACAATAGAACTATTTTATTGATTATAATCCATCAACCACTTCTTAAAAGCTTGAAGTCAAAAGGTCTTTCTCATAAACAAAATAAAACTTTCCATAAACATGCGTGATCAATTTGGGTGCGTTTACTTGTTTATGCGTTCAATAAACACCCAGATGTCGTAGTTATTGAAGGGAAACAACAAACTGGCTGGGAAAATCCATTCCAAGCAATCCCATTAAACCCTCCTAAATCAGCCAGGAGTAATGTAAGTTAAAGGACAACTCCACCCCCACCCACGTCATTTTTTTTATTATTTGCATACATACCTATTTCCCCTGGTGTCATGTGGCTGGTCACATGATATCCCAGGGTTCCCTTCCCTGGTCTGCTATGCTGTGAGCTCTATTTTTCACAGCATCCTCCTGTGAGCCTGGGCTGCCATGATAAAGCACCTCCAGTGGGCGTGTCCATGACACTCAGGGCTCACAGGAAGTGTTTTGAATTCTGGGCGTCGTTCAATGTGGAAAAGCGTCACTGGATCACAGGGACAGGGGGGCAGCACCAGGCATAAGGTCAGTATTGCAGCAAAAGCTGAATTTTTATTATTTTAGCACACTGGGCTGATTATTTTTTCAACTGGAATGCATGTAAAGCGATACTAAACACACACTGTTTTATTTACATTCTCCCTTCTATTTCTGTATGTGGATGATAGCGCTGTAATTATTTTAATTTAAAAAAAAAAAGTACCTTTTTCCTAATCGATAGCCAGCTGTCACATGACCCAGCTCTCTATCAGCCTGTCCGCTGGGAAACATAAGCAGGAGGAGCTTCTAGTCCTCTGCTCCTGGTCACATGTTCAAAAAAAAAACAGCCTTTGGAATACAGGGTAAAGATAAATTATATCTATAAACTATTTTAAATATTCATACAAATATATAGTTGAAATTAAATCTTAATTATTTTTTTGGCAACAACATGATGTGGGTGGAGTTTTGTCAGTCACAGGCTGTGTTATGCCCCTCCAGCTTGTGTCTTCAAATAACAGGGAGGTGAAAACTCCATCAATCTACATGTAATATCCCTCCCTAAAATTGTTTTTAGCTGGCTATGGAGGAGGAGGGAGGGGAGTGTCATGTTTCCACTGTGTATACGCCCACAATGTGTGACTCTACAGTCACATGGGCTGCTCAGATGTGATAGGGAGGAAATGCTAAGGGTAGGAAATACACTGAAAACTGAGCATGTGCAGAGTTTCCACCACAGCTGCAAAATCCCCAACTGCAGTGGGGACGTGGACAGAAGGGGGAGATAGAGAGCAGCAGGATCAACCAGCTTTTTTTGCAGAATACAGAAAACGAATCTCATAGTGACTAAGTGAGTATGAACAGCATGTAATACATCATTTATTGATAGTTTTTTTATGATGTGGGTTTAGTGACATTTCAAGTGTATGTCAAGCCAAAACTTTATTGTTTTAGTTTTGGATAGAGTGTGGGAGGGTTAAATTCCTGTGCACGCTTAAAAGATTCAACTATTGTGACTCTGGGGCAGGAAGTGAAGGAAAATCTACCCGATGGGACGCAGGCTTCAACAAAAATCCCCTGACTAAAAAAAAAAATGCTTTACATACATTTTTCTCATTGGTCCCGGGTTGAGTTGCAATGGGCAGTTTTGTGACGTCACATCCCTGATGATGTCAATCTGTGACGAAACGCATTGGGTGGGCTTTGTGGCATGTGACGTCATCACGCTGGACACCGCGGCCATTTCGCTGGATGAGTAGAACGCTTTTTATCTCTGCATATTGTGAGTGCATTAGCTTTAAATAATAAGTGTTTTATTGGTTACTACACTATGGAGATTTGTTTATACTCTTGCGAGGCAAATTTCTACAATATCTCACAAAAGTGAGTACACCCCTCACATTTTTGTAAGTATTTTCTTCTATCTTTTCATGTGACAACACTGAAGAAATGACACATTGCTACAATGTAAAGTAGTGAGTGTACTACATCCGAATTTCCGAATAATGAAAATTCGTCCGAATTTTAATTCAGAACGAAACGAACTGCACATGTCTATAGGTCACTGGTCCCCAAAAACGTTTCAGTTAGTTGTCCGATTTGTCTGCCGCAATATTGCAGTCCTGCTAAAAATCGCTGATCGATGCCATTATTAGTACAAAAAAAAAAAATATCCCATAGTTTGTAGACGATATAACTTTTGCGCAAACCAATCAATACGCACTTATTGGGATTTTTTTTTTTACCAAAAATATGTAGCAGAATACATATTGGCCTAAAATTGATAAAGAGATTTTTTTTACATGTTTTTAATTGGATGTGTTTTTAGAGCAGAAAGTAAAAAATGTTGTTTTTTTTTTTTTTTTTTCCAAAAATGTTGGTCATTCTTTGTTTCTAGCAGAAAAAAAATGCAATCAAATACCATCAAAAGAAAGCTCTTTTTGGGGAAAAAATAGTACATAAATGTTATTTGGGTACAGCGTCAGTTAAAATAACGCAGCGCCGTATCATGGCCTGGTCATGAAGGGGGTAAATCTTCCAGAAGTGAAGTGGTTAAGTAAGCGCTGCATATTGATATTCTAGTGTGTGTGTGTATACTCATCTGTTCCTGAATTTGTGCTGCATCCCAAAATCATGATTCTTCTCCCTCTCTTGATAACGGAGAAATAAAAGAGAACAGGCGCAGCACGGATCTCTGTGCATGATGTCATCATTCCTCGCTGCTGACACGTCCTTGCCCAAAAATGTGATTTTTCCTGTAGGAAGGCAGACTGTGATTCAGCTTCTAGTCACTCCCTGGAATTGTTTTTTTGAGAATATATTTTGGGATTAAGAAACGATACACCAAAAAACTATCCAATTAAATAAAAAATCTTTTTTTTTTTTTTTTTTAAAGGCATCACATCATTCATCATAGAAACTGTATGCACCAAATATACACAAATATATCATTTACATTTTTTTAAAACTGTTAAAAAATTATTCCACAACTATATACTATACATGGCATGGTTGAACGGGATGAACTGGATGGACTTGTGTCTTTTTTCAACGAGTTTATCTATTTATTTATTTATTTTTGCCATCTGTGTCTCATTGGTGAGATTTACCTTCACTTCCTGTCCCATAACCAAAACAAGACGTGAGGGTTTCCCTCACTTCCTGTTTTGGCTATGGGGCAGAGACAGGAAGTGAAGTTGTTGTCACCAGAACTAGTGCCCCCCATTGGAAGATTTCCCCTCTATTCCTGTCCTGGGAACAACCCAACATTTTGTGATTTTCTTTCAACTAATTTTTTTTTTTTTGGCCATCTGTGTCTCATTGGTGAAATTTCCCTTCACTTCCTGTCCCATAACCAAAACAGGAAGTGAGGATTTCCTCACTTCCTGTTTTGGCTACGGGACAGGGACAGGGACAGGGACAGGAAATGAAGTGGCTGTCACCAGAACTAGATCCCCCTTTGGAAGATTTCCCCTCTATTCCTGTCCTGGGGACAACCCAACATTTTGGGATTTTCTTTCAACAAGTTTTTTTTATTTCTATTTTTTGCCATCTGTGTGTCATTGGTGAGATTTCCCTTCACTTCCTGTCCCATAACCAAAACAGGAAGTGAGGGTTTCCCTCACTTCCTGTCCCATGACCAAAACAGGACGTGAGGGTTTCCCCCACGTCCTGTTTTGGCTATGGGGCAGAGACAGGAAGTGAAGTTGTTGTCACCAGAACTAGTGCCCCCCATTGGAAGACTTCCCCTCTATTCCTGTCCTGGGGACAAACCAACATTTTGGTATTTTCTATCAACAAGTTTTTTTTTATTTTTATTTTTTGCCATCTGTGTCTCATTGGTGAGATTTCACCTTCACTTCCTGTCTCATAACCAAAACAGGAAGTGAGGGTTTCCCTCACTTCCTGTTTTGGCTATGGGACAGGGACAGGAAGTGAAGTGGTTGTCACCAGAACTAGTGCCCCCCCATTGGAAGATTTCCCCTCTATTCCTGTCCTGGGAACAACCCAACATTTTGGGATTTTCTTTCGCTCTCGGTGATAACAGTAAACAGGAAACATAGAGAGGGTGACTCTCCCTGATGGGGACACCGACAGCAACAAAGACTCTTCATCTATCCAGACCTAAAAAAAAAAAAAAAAAGGGTTTTGTCTTTAGTTATATTTTTTTAGATCGATGGATTTGGTTTCCGCTTTATTGTCTTATTTCACCCAAAAAGTCTTCTGGGGACGGAAAGAACCCCCGTTGCTAAGCAACCAGTAGGAAGTGTCCATGAAATACAGGCAGTAAGATGGGCACCCGATGAAGGACCCCTCCACTCTGCAGTGAGGAGGAGAGAAGACCCCATGACTACGGATCTCAGTGAATATTTGGGGGGCTTTTAGATTTATTTGTTGTTTATAAATAGTGCAATGATTGGGTAGAAGTGTGGGGGGAGGGGGGGCAGTGTTTGTGGTGGTGTGGGGTTTTTTTTATTACCACCGTATATATTTTGGTGTTCTGGATTACGTATTAACTATTAACTGACCATGCCGTACCTCCGTTGCTAGGCAACCATGTAATGCTGAGTAGGCCTGTTGGATGGATTCCTTTTAGGCCCCCCGTTCACACTTCAGTGGCGCCCCCCACGTCACGTTTTCAGCGCGTTTCATTTAAATGGGCCGCCCTGCGCTCCAAAAAAACGTAACAACGACGCTCATGTAGCCAATTTTAGAGGTGAGCCAAACCCTTTTGGCGACCCTTTTGTCCCTCGCTAAACAGGCGACTTATTTATTTATTTATTTGTTTTGCTTGGTAAATGAGAGATCCGAGGTCTTCTTTGCCCCCCCCCAGATCTCGCATTAGAGAGTCCCTGTCCTGCTTATTTCTATCACAAACAATTTAAAGTGCCCCCGTCCCCTCCGAGCTCGCACGCAGAAGCGAACGCATATGTAAACGGCGTTCAAACCACACATGTGAGGTATCGCCGCCAACGTCGGAGCGAGAGCGATAATTCTAGCGCTAGACCTCCTCTGTAACTCTAAACTGGTAACCTGTAAAAATGTTTAAGTACCGTAGTTTGGCGCCATTCCACGAGCGTGCGTAATTTTAAAGCGTGACATGTTAGGTATCTATTTACTTGGCGTAACATCATATTTCACATTATACAAAAAAAAAATTGGGCTAACTTTACTGTTTTCTTATTTTTTTAATTCAAAAAAGTGTATTTTTTCCAAAAAAATTGCATTTGTAAGACCGCGCTGCGCAAATACGGTGTGATATAAAGTATTGCAAGAATCTCCATTTTATTCTCTAGGGTCTCTGCTAAAATATATATATATAAAATGTTTGGGGGTTCTAAGTAATTTTCTAGCAAAAAAATAGTGATTTTAACTTGTAAACAACAAATATCAGAAATAGTCCTGGTCCAGAAGTGGTTATTACATTATTATATTATATTATTCTTATCATTATTAGATTATTATATTATACATCATTATAATATTATATTACATTTTACAGTATTACATTATATTAATTTATGCTTATTATTATATCATTATTATATTATATATGATAACATTATATCCTTCTCATATCACTATTATTGCTTATATTGCATTATTATATTAATCCAGAATGGGAAGGCGCACACCCGGCATGCGCCTTTGCTAAAACGCAACCAGTACAATTGCAGCAGGAGCATCTTACACGTTTCAGCAAAACCGCCTTAAAGTGGTGTTCCGGCCGAAATGATACTTTTTAAATAAAAATACCCCTATAATACACAAGCTTAATGTATTCTAGTAAAGTTAGTCTGTAAACTAAGGTCTGTTTTGTTAGTTTATAGCAGTAGTTTGTTATTTTATAAACTTACAGCAGGCCGTGGCCATCTTAAGTGTGGGCATCGGAAGCCAGACTGTAATTCTTCCTGGATTTCATCCTTGCAGATCTCGCACATGCTCAGTGCAGCACAAGCAGTGTAATAGGTTTCAGGTCAGGTTTCCATAGCAACGGCAGTTTCAGAGGAAGTTGCTGCCCCTTCCCAGAAGGCATTGCAAACAGGAAATGATGCGATGGGCCGCGGCCAGGGAGGAGGAAGTGAAAAATGAATACAGCAGATATACAGTAAGTTCTGAGAAAAAAAATAAAAAAATATCCAATTTGTTTACAGTGCACAGTTTAGTGAGGGATGCTGAAGAGTTGTAAAAGTGGGTGGAACTCCACTTTAAAGTAATATTAAACCCAAAAGCAAACATTTATTATATTGCAGATTACCAATTCTTAGATGTGACGGCTGCATTCGTTTTCTTTCTTAGGCTTTCTTTCTTCTATTTTCTTCTGGTGATCCAGCCAGAAAGTCTGTTGTTTTAAAAAAAAACAAAAAAAACTCTCCAGCAGTATCAGTTTACAGGGGTGAGACAATTCATTTACCACTGGTAGGGATGCTTACAATGATCGGCTTTTGTATATTTATGTAAAATCTTTATTCCAAAAGAAAAAAAAAAACGTTTGCTGTAACTGATTATAAAGTGAGAACTGAAGTTTGGGTTCAGTTTGTTAGTATATCTACATTTGCTAGTGCATCTAGCACCCTCCCCACAGACTGACAATGCTGCTGTCTGCTGTGCACCTCCTGTGCTCCTTCATCCAGAGTAGGGGCGCTCTAATACAGGAGGTGTGTTACTGGCCAGATCACCAGGTGAAAACAGAGGGGGGGAAAAAAAGCCTTAAAAAAAGAAAATGAATGCAGCCACTACTTCTAATGATTGGTAAGCTGCAATATATGATATTTTTGGTTTTGGGTTTAATACCACTTGGTTGGTTTAAACCAACGTCTGGGTCCCTCCCACAGCGCTGCTCTCTTTCCTTGTGCAGGGGGACCGGTCTTGTCTCCGCCCCCTCCTGTAGTTGTCTGCAGGCAGTCTGTAGTGGGTGGGGCCTGCTGGGCCCCTCCCACAGCTCTGCTCCCTCTCCTTGTGCAGGGGGACCGGTCTTGTCTCCGCCCCCCTGTAGTTTTCTGCAGGCAGTCTGTAGTGGGTGGGGTCTGCTGGGCCCCTCCCCACAGCTCTGCTTCCTCTTCTTGTTCAGGGGGACCAGTCTTGTCTCCGCCCCCTCCTGTAGTTTTCTGCAGGCAGTCTGTAGCAGGTGGGGCCTGCTGGGCCCCTCCCACAGCTCTGCTCCCTCTCCTTGTGCAGGGGGACCGGTCTTGTCTCTGCCCCTCCCTGTATTTTTCTGCAGGCAGTCTGTAGTGGGTGGGGCCTGCTGGGCCCCTCCCACAGCTCTGCTCCCTCTCCTTGTGCAGGGGGACCGGTCTTGTCTCCGCCCCTTCCTGTAGTTTTTTGCAGGCAGTCTGTAGTGGGTGGGGCCTGCTGGGCCCCTCCCACAGCTCTGCTCCCTCTCCTTGTGCAGGGGGACCGGTCATGTCTCCGCCCCTTCCTGTAGTTTTTTGCAGGCAGTCTGTAGTGGGTGGGGCCTGCTGGGCCCCTCCCACAGCTCTGCTCCCTCTCCTTGTGCAGGGGGAACGGTCTTGTCTCTGCCCCCTCCTGTAATTTTCTGCTGGCAGTTTGTAGTGGGTGGGGCCTGCTGGGCCCCTCCCACAGCTCTCTGTACAGGCTATGTACAGCACAGTGATGATGTCACTGCTACTTTTATATGGTAATATCTGGGTTTGCAAAAGCATTTGGCACTGACAAATTGAATTTCTATCCTTAGTGGCTATTGAGGAATATATTAGTTCTTGTGTCGGGAGTTTAGCTTTAAAATTTAAAGTACCGCATTTGCCCACTAGTTGGTGCTCATAGAAATCCCACAGGATATAGCACCATTTAGTGGCCATGTGAGGTATTTTCCCATTTGAATCAATGAAAAAAATTTGAGGAGCAGAGGAGCTAACCAAATAACATTCACTGTATGTACATGCACTTTCACTGGGTGAATACGCCCCATAGTGTGAACGGGTCCTGATCTTTTCCCCGCTGGGGACACGGCAATAAAACCTGGCACAGGTCCCCCCCCCCATTCTGAAACTCTCTGATTGGAGTTCCTCTTTTTGGGGTCACTTCAGAATATATCATGATTTCAAATAATACAAACATTTCAGAAAAGAATAAAACGCTTTGTAATATTTCAGAATAGTTTATGTTAATATTTACTTTTAAAAAAACAAAAATGCTTAGCAGCTAAAAATAGCTTTCATTCTCCTGCCAGTACATTTGGGATTTGGAAAAAATTTGGGATTTCTGTTTGTGTCCAGAAAGCTCTTTGTGCCGTTATAAGTCGCTCGTTCATAGAATACATTAGCTGGTTTCGGACTTGGTGCTCTTTTTAGACACATTGCGGCAGAAGAGGCGGCGCGGTGAAACCCCTCCAGACCAGCTGGCAGGCCCGGACTAGTGCACCTTCTGAACTCCTCCCGGTGATAGATCACAGCTGACAGATTCTCCGGGCTGGTCGGGGGAGAACCGCATAGTTAGAAAATGAGGTTTAATGATTCACTCAGAATTTTTTTTCTGCTTACTGAATCTGTATAGTCTGCAGAATCCTCATTCCTTGAATCTGAGACCAAAGAAATCCCAATACTACCTACCTGCTCCTTACATTGGTGATCAGTGTGAAGGAGGAGGAGGACACACCCAAGGAGCTCTCTGAGAACCAGCCTTTTTTCAAGCCTGGGCCTTGCCTGCTAGTTTTGGCCCAGGAACAATGCCTGATCCTGGGGGAGGCCCAGGGAGGGATCCCCCTGATGACATGGGGCCTAGTGAGGAGGAGGAGGTGGAGGATCTGACTGTGGGTCCAGGCCCTGGTATGGATGCGAGTATCTTCAGTCAGAAGATTGTTGATCGCTTTAGGCAAATTGGAAGGGCTGAAGAGAAACTTCAAGTTTTGAAAACTGAACATAAAAACTTTAAAGCCAAATACTTCCAGGCCTGGAGTAGAAATCGCACAGCCATGAAGCCTGAGTTACAGGATTTGGAGGAAAAAGTAAAGCAGCAAACTTTATTGTTGGAGAAGTTAAAAGCCAGAAGTGGAGCTTTTAAAGAAAAATTTGACAATGAAAAGAGATTTGCCAGCCAGTCGTCAGTAAGTCGCATGGATCAGCAGCCTCAGGTTATGGATGACCCGGGTCCATCTGCCTCTGCACCTCTCCCCCCATGTAAGGCCTTGGAATCGCCAGCGGCAACCAGCCAGGGGGTTGAGAGTGAGCATGGCACCCTGACCTTCATCCAGCAAATGGAGTCACCCCTGAGAGCAGACAAGGTTTCCATATCTGATGATCCATCAGAAATCCCTGAGGATGAGAGGAAAAATAAACCAGGGAATGAAGATGGACCTGCACCAAACACCCTGAACATGGATGTTTCTACTCCTGCATTTGCTGAGACCAGTAGTTCCTCTACCAAGTTTTCTGCATGTGTTTCACACAGTATGGCTGACACCAGCAAAGAGATTGCCTCACCTGAGCCTCTCTGTGTTCCAGCAGAGCTGATTGATGCTGATGGGGGAGGGGATCAGCACATTGCACCATGTGTAGTGGAAGCCATGGAGGTGTCAGACCAGCCTGCTGAAAGTCCTGTCCTGATGGAAGAAAACAGGCCAGCTGAAGATTCCACCAGCACAGCAGTGGGAAAGGACACTGTTGGGAAGACTACAGGAACTGTGAATATACCAGCAAGTATTAAGAATGACAGTAATGATAAAACAATGAATGTGGTGGGTGGTGGTGAAGGGGTTAATACTGCTGGGAAAAATAAAAATGACATTGCTCTCCCTGCTCAGCAGAGGAAAGACTCATCGATTGTGCAGACCAAATCTGTACAATCGATATCTGCTAGAAATGTGTCAGACGGTTCAAAACACACAAATGTTTCTTCTGCTGGGAGAAATGTGGGCAGTTATGCGTCTGTTCTGGGGAGTCGCACCAAGGAGGGTGGAGGGAATTTTGTAAATATTAGTGGTCACAATTTGGGGGGGCTTGGTGGTGGGATGGTTGGTGGGTACAGGAGGAGGAATGTGGTTCAATTGAAGTGGGAGGGGGAGGGGACCCCACCAGTAAGGGGGAGGGTGGCTGAGTTGGTTCTGGAAATGGGGTTTAAAGCATTGGATATATTTGCCTTGATTTGCCCAGTGGGGAGTTATGAATTTGATTTGTCCTTTGTAAAGCCTGAGGGTCTGGATTTATTTTGGGAGAGGTATAGGAGGTGCAAGGGCCTTCCGCAGTGGAGTGGTTTGGTGCCAAAGGTGATTTCCAGGCAGCCTCTGATAAAGTCGGTGACGATCCTGGTGCGTAACGAATCCATACCAGAGGCTGATTTGATAGTATGGCTACGCCGATATGGTGAGGTCCTCGCTCCACTGCGGAAGGTCCTTGATGAGCATGGGATATGGACAGGGGCCTGGACAGTGTCACTAAAATTGGGGGTGCTTGGAAATGTAGTTCAACACCTTCCCTGTTCAGCCTTTCTGGGGAGAGATAGGCTGACTATTTTTTACCAGGGTCAGCCTAAAGTCTGTAATAAATGTGGAGACAAAGGCCATTTTGCATCTACCTGTACCCGTAAGAAATGCTCACTATGCCAAGATTTGGGCCATTTGGCTAAGGATTGTACTGAAATTCGGTGTAATTTGTGCCAGAAGCTCGGTCATCCTTATAGTCAGTGCCCGGAGGCATTACATAACTTGCCAGGATTGGAGGCTGAGTTGCAGAGGCTTGATAAAGAGGATGAGGCCGCTAAAACTGTTATTGTCCCTCCTGTTTCTGTTACATCTGTTCCAGATTCTGTTTCCCCTAGTGTTGTGGTCCCTGAGTCTGTCCCTCCTGTGTCTGTTACATCTGTTGTTTTGGATTCTGTTTCCCCCAGTAATGTGGTCCCTGAGTCTGTCCCCCATGTGGTGGTCCCTAATCCTACTGTACGTAGATCCTCCAGACTGGCAGAAGCTGCTGGGGGAGCAGGTTTGGCGGATCTTCCATCTCAGCCTCCAGTCCCTGTCCCTCGGCAGCGTAAACGTGGTCAGGGGCCTGTGAGGGTGTTGGATGGGGGAGGGGTTGAGGGAAAGGTGTCCATATCCCATGTCTCACCCTCTGTTGAGGGGGATTCAGATGATGAGGGGTGGGAGAAGTTTAGGAGGAAGAAAAAGAAGAAGAGGAAGACAAGTAAAGTGGTCATTTCTTCCTCAGAGTCGGACCCAGGAGGGGTTCCTCTTGGTAATACTTTTTCAGTTTTGTCGGGTGATGAGATGTCTGATCTATCTTTCTCTTTATCATCCATGGATGAGGGGGAGTCACGTAGTCTTAAGAGAGCTGTTTCGGGTGATGAGAGTGTGGCAAAGGTTAAGAAACAACTACCCCAATCATCCTGATGGCAGTTCCCACTCCGATAAAGGTGGCGACCATTAATGTCGCCAGCATTAAATCTGCAAGAGCTCGTGATATTGCCTTATTTTTGCTCAGCGAGTTTGATGCCGAGATTTTATTTTTGCAAGAGACCTGGCTCAATACTTTGGCCGATGTCCATCTAGCAAAACGGGAGTGGAGATGCGGTCCCTCCTTTTAGTCTCTTGCGGCTGAGCCCTGCAGCGGAGTTGCGGTCCTTTTTAAAACCGATATGGTAACGTGCCGGCGGGTAATTGAGGTAGAAATGGGGAGATGCATGGTCTTAGACGTCTCTGTTAGGGGGCAGGACCTGCGCCTGATCAATATCTATGGACCGCAGTCAAAATGGGGCAGGAAATGCCTCCTCACAGAGATCAAGCCCTTCCTTTTTACGTCCCAGCAGGTTGTCTTTGGAGGTGATTTTAACACCATAATTAGGCCTGAAGACAGGAGAGGCTCCATAGACAGGCTGGGTTATGATAGCGTTTTTCTTAGAGATATGGTGAGACAAGCAGGCCTGGTAGATGTGCATATTAAGCACTGCCCTGGCAGCACAGGATTCACATTTCAGAGAGGGAATAGTCAGAGTAGGATAGATAGGTTTTTTTTTAAAGGAGAACTCTGCTTTCTCGGCTCCTGAGTTGAGGGCGGTGGAGTTCTCTGACCACTGTATGCTGTCTGTGACTCTGAATGCCTCGGACACTCCACCCAGGGGAAGGGGTACCTGGAAACTGAATTCGACTCTCCTGGAAGATGTAGAGGTAAGACAATCCTTTGAGGATTTTTTTCAGGCACAGGTTTCTATTCTGGACTTTTGCAGCAGTAAGTCAGAGTGGTGGGAGCTTGTGAAACAAAGGGCAATTGGACTTTTCAAGGCCGTAAGTAAGAAGAAGCAGCTTGGTATGTACATTGCCTACCAGCATTTGCGGAGGAAGCTTGATCGTCTTGTCTCGTATAGAGGAGATCCAGGGGAGATCTCTGAGGTGAAGTTTCTTCTTAGGAAGTGTCAATACGACCGGCATGCCTCCTTGGTTCTGGAGAGGGATTATGGAAAATATCACTCGCCTGATCCTTACCAGAACTGTAAGCAAGGCATAGCAGTTAAGACGGTCATAGGCCTGAGGGATAGTACGGGTTCCCTGGTGAAGTCCAGATCAGGGATCCTGGAGATCTTCAGATCATATTACGCAGACCTTCTGGGAAGAAAGGACCTTTGTCGGGACAGGATGGAAAGCTTTCTGGATTCTACTCCAGGATTGGGAAATGGTACATTGCCTTTGATGGATTTGACAGAACCAAATTTCAGTGGATGAGGTAGTTCATGCTATAGAGAAGCTGGCTACCAAAAAATCGCCTGGGCCAGATGGGTTGACAGCTGAATTCTACAAGTGTTTTAAGTCCATTCTGGCTCCCTTTTTAGCAGAGGTTTATAACAGCTGTCTAGAAGAGGGTTCGCTCCCTCCCTCCATGAGGCAATCCGCTGTGATTCTTCTGTCAAAAGGTAAGGACCCCTCAATGATTGAGAACTGGCGCCCCATCAGTTTTCTCAATGTTGATAGAAAGATCCTGGCGAAGATTCTTTTTTGGCGCTTGTCGTCAGTAGCAGGCGATTTGTTGTCCAGTCATCAGCACTGCTCGGTCCAAGGTAGAAGTACCTTTTCAGCGGTTTTAGCTGTCCGGGAGGCTTTGGAACGATGCAGGGCTGCTGGATGGAGAAAGTACTTGCTGGCATTGGATCAGGCGAAGGCTTTTGATAGAGTCAATCACGAGTACCTGTATTTGCTACTTGGTAGATACGGCCTGCAGGGGAGGTTTATAGATTGGCTGAAGACATTATATAGAGGGGCTGAGAGCTTCCCACTGGTTAATGGTTGGGTTGGACGGCCTTTTGAGGTTGGCTCTGGTGTGCGCCAGGGATGTCCTCTGAGCCCCCTGTTATATGTATTCGCAATCGACCCCTTCATAAGAAGGCTAGAGAGTGGATCTTTGTGCGGGGTGCCTTTGGGCATTGCTGGTGTGCCGCCTCTGAAGGTCGTGGCCTATGCCGATGATGTGTCTGTTATTGTCTCTGGGACAGAGGAGGCGCAGGAGGTGGTCTCTATGATAGAGCAGTACACGGAGGCTTCTGGTTCTAAAGTCAACCATGAAAAGAGTGAAGTTTTCTGGATGGGTGAGGAGGGTGAAAGCTTCGAACTTCCGGATGCCTTCCCAGAGCCCCAGCAGGAAATTAAAGTGTTGGGCATCCAATTTGGTCCTGGTGACTATGGTCATCGAAATTGGGAAAGCAGGTTGGTGTGTGCCAATGCCAAAGTAGCAAGCTGGAAGAAATGGAAGCTTTCCTTGAGGGAGAGGGTTGACTTGATCAAAACGTACCTGGTCCCAATCTTTTTATATGTCAGCTTCGTCTGTATCTTGCCAGCATCTCTCTATGCAAGGGTGTACAGCTGTTTTTTCCAACTGTTATGGGGAAGTAGGCTGAACCTGATCAAACGCAATGTAACTTACCTGTCTAGGCGGGAGGGTGGCCTAGGAATGGTCAACCCAATAGTTTTCTTTTCTCTGCTCTTTTTAAAGTACAATCTTGGTAACATGCTAGCAGAGAACCCGCCGGGATGGGTGGGCATTTTTCAATCTTGTTTTAGGCCTTTTCTGCGATGCTGGGAAGATGGCGGGCCAGTGAAAAGTCTGAGAGTCCGACATGGCAAGCTCCCGGCTTATGTTGCCCCGTGTCTGAAAATACTTCGGCAGTGGCAGGTGACAGTGGAGGATATCAAGTCCCTCCCCAGGAAGCTTCTGGAGAAGAGGATTTTGAGCTCTGCTTTCAGTGTGTCACTGGCCTTAAGGGATTGCCCAGGCTCTGTAATGAGGGAGGGGTTGCGTTTAATCAATTTAGAAAGAATCCCCTTGAAGTTTAGGGATCAAGCCTGGCTCGCTTTCCATGGAAGGCTCTATGTCAGAGGGAACTTGAAGCATCGCCCTGTGGATGATCGGGATTGTCCTAGAGCGGAGTGTGTTGGTAAAGTGGAGTCTATGGACCACTTTTTGCTGCAGTGTCCCTTTAACATAGAGGTGTATAAAAGGGTGGGGAGGGCTCTAGGCATCCCCTTTTTCTATCGCATGAGTTATGCGGAGTGGGTGTACGGGGCATTCCCGACTCGCTGGGATTTTGATTTGGATACACTGTTTTTAGTTAGTATTGTTGTCCGTTACTTCACATGGAATGCACGGTGCCAGATTACCCTGCGGAAAAAAGTCCTCTCTGTTGAGGTGGTGGTGCACGATATTCTGGGTGAGGTTGGGAAAATTCGGGGTCTTGAGAAAGGCAGGGAGCCTCAGGCGGTCTGGAAAAGGGCGTGGAGGAATATCAGACCTGCCTTTGGTGAACTGCCCATCTCTGGGTGAGGAGCTCTTTTCTTTTTCTGTTTCTTTCACTCCCTTAGCTTTTGTTGGTTAGTAGCTTCTTTTTGAAGAAGGGCTGCATGCATAATGGGTGCGGGTTTGTTTCTTGACCTCATAGTTTAGATGTCTGGTGTATTGGTGTGAGTTATAGTGAGATTATCCCCAATAATGACATGTTCATGATGAGTTCTGTTTTTG
This sequence comes from Lithobates septentrionalis, assembly GCA_037952835.1. NCBI lineage: Eukaryota > Metazoa > Chordata > Amphibia > Anura > Ranidae > Lithobates > Lithobates septentrionalis. The sequence continues at coordinate 124,615 of JBBDGP010003543.1, read as the reverse complement.
CTGTAGAGTCATTTTTTGTTTGAGAGCAGATTTGCTATATTTATTTTCATTTATGTAAATATGTATATATTTATGTATATTATAGTGATTTTATGCTTATTGATTGCAAGACTTTTAATAAAGAAAAATTGGGAAGAATGCTCCTTACATTGGTGATCAGTGGGAAGAATGTTCCTTACATTGGTGGTCAGTGGGAGGAATGTCCCTTACATTGGTGGTCAGTGAGAAGAATGTTCCTTACATTGGGGATCAGTGGGAAGAATGTTCCTTACATTGGTGGTCAGTGAGAAGAATGTTCCTTACATTGGTGATCAATGAGAAGAATGCTCCTTACATTGGTGATCAGTGGGAAGAATGTTCCTTATATTGGTGATCAGTGGGAGGAATGTCCCTTACATTGGTGGTCAGTGGGAAGAATGTTCCTTACATTGGGGATCAGTGGGAAGAATGTTCCTTACATTGGTGGTCAGTGAGAAGAATGTTCCTTACATTGGTGATCAATGAGAAGAATGTTCCTTACATTGGTGATCAATGAGAAGAATGTTCCTTACATTGGTGATCAGTGAGAAGAATGTTCCTTACATTGGTGATCAGTGGGAAGAATGTTCCTTACATTGGTGATCAATGAGAAGAATGTTCCTTACATTGGTGATCAATGAGAAGAATGTTCCTTACATTGGTGATCAATGAGAAGAATGTCCCTTACATTGGTGATCAGTGGGAAGAATGTTCCTTACATTGGTGATCAGTGGGAAGAATGCTCCTTACATTGGTGATCAGTGAGAAGAATGTTCCTTACATTGGTGATCAGTGGGAAGAATGTTCCTTACATTGGTGATCAGTGGGAAGAATGTCTCCTTACATTGGTGGTCAGTGGGAAGAATGTTCCTTACATTGGTGATCAGTGGGAAGAATGTCTCCTTACATTGGTGGTCAGTGGGAAGAATGTTCCTTACATTGGTGATCAGTGGGAAGAATGCTCCTTACATTGGTGATCAGTGAGAAGAATGTTCCTTACATTGGTGATCAGTGAGAAGAATGTTCCTTACATTGGTGATCAGTGGGAAGAATGTCTCCTTACATTGGTGGTCAGTGGGAAGAATGTTCCTTACATTGGTGGTCAGTGGGAAGAATGTTCCTTACATTGGTGATCAGTGAGAAGAATGTTCCTTACATTGGTGGTCAGTGGGAAGAATGTTCCTTACATTGGTGATCAGTGAGAAGAATGTTCCTTACATTGGTGATCAGTGGGAAGAATGCTCCTTACATTGGTGATCAGTGGGAAGAATGTTCCTTACATTGGTGGTCAGTGGGAAGAATGTTCCTTACATTGGTGATCAGTGGGAAGAATGTTCCTTACATTGGTGATCAGTGGGAAGAATGTTCCTTACATTGGTGATCAATGAGAAGAATGTTCCTTACATTGGTGATCAGTGAGAAGAATGTTCCTTACATTGGTGATCAGTGAGAAGAATGTTCCTTACATTGGTGATCAGTGAGAAGAATGTTCCTTACATTGGTGCTTAGTGGGAAGAATGTTCCTTACATTGGTGATCAGTGGGAAGAATGTTCCTTACATTAGTGATCAGTGAGAAGAATGTTCCTTACATTGGTGGTCAGTGAGAAGAATGTTCCTTACATTGGTGGTCAGTGAGAAGAATGTTCCTTACATTGGTGGTCAGTGAGAAGAATGTTCCTTACATTGGTGGTCAGTGAGAAGAATGTTCCTTACATTGGTGGTCAGTGAGAAGAATGTTCCTTACATTGGTGATCAGTGGGAAGAATGTTCCTTACATTGGTGATCAGTGGGAAGAATGTTCCTTACATTGGTGATCAGTGAGAAGAATGTTCCTTACATTGGTGGTCAGTGAGAAGAATGTTCCTTACATTGGTGGTCAGTGAGAAGAATGTTCCTTACATTGGTGGTCAGTGAGAAGAATGTTCCTTACATTGGTGATCAGTGGGAAGAATGTTCCTTACATTGGTGATCAGTGGGAAGAATGTTCCTTACATTGGTGATCAGTGGGAAGAATGTTCCTTACATTGGTGATCAGTGGGAAGAATGTTCCTTACATTGGTGATCAGTGGGAAGAATGTTCCTTACATTGGTGATCAGTGGGAAGAATGTTCCTTACATTGGTGATCAGTGAGAAGAATGTTCCTTACATTGGTGATCAGTGGGAAGAATGTCCCTTACATTGGTGATCAGTGGGAAGAATGTTCCTTACATTGGTGATCAGTGAGAAGAATGTTCCTTACATTGGTGATCAATGAGAAGAATGTTCCTTACATTGGTGACCAGTGGGAAGAATGTTCCTTACATTGGTGATCAGTGAGAAGAATGTTCCTTACATTGGTGACCAGTGGGAAGAATGTTCCTTACATTGGTGATCAGTGAGAAGAATGTTCCTTACATTGGTGATCAGTGAGAAGAATGTTCCTTACATTGGTGATCAATGAGAAGAATGTTCCTTACATTGGTGACCAGTGGGAAGAATGTTCCTTACATTGGTGATCAGTGAGAAGAATGTTCCTTACATTGGTGACCAGTGGGAAGAATGTTCCTTACATTGGTGATCAGTGAGAAGAATGTTCCTTACATTGGTGATCAGTGAGAAGAATGCTCCTTACATTGGTGATCAGTGGGAAGAATGTTCCTTACATTGGTGATCAGTGAGAAGAATGTTCCTTACATTGGTGATCAGTGAGAAGAATGTTCCTTACATTGGTGATCAGTGAGAAGAATGTTCCTTACATTGGTGGTCAGTGAGAAGAATGTTCCTTACATTGGTGGTCTGCGTAAAAACCTTTCATCTCGGGGTCAGACTCTGACACTTCTTAGGTTATTGGCCTCAGGAAACTTGGTTCCCATTTCCCAGCCAACTGAACATTTAGTACACTGGAGACATGTACAATGTGCTCTCTATAAAACTCTACATGTACGCAATTACAGATTCTTATTTTTATTTCTTCAGTCCAAAAATAATTTTAGCAAAGTGTGGCATGGAAACTCTTCCCCAATTCACAGCCACTGAGGTTTTGTCAGGTCACCGTACACTGCTCAAGATTTTTGTAGAACAAACTATTTGTGTACTTTACACCTCGCAACCAACCCAACATTTTATGTTGTGTCAAATCTCTGCCAGCCACGGCCATATCCCATTAGTTAGTTTAAGTCATTGTTGAAACGGCCTGAACTGGAGAACATGACATTTTTTTACATTATATTTGTCCTAAAGACACAGAAATGGGTTTGATACGGAGGGGGCTGTAAATTTCTTCTTGGGAAATAAATAACAGAAAATTGTTGATCTTTTGGTCCATCGGCCTCCCATTTTTTTATGAGCTCTCCTTTTCATGTTTTTGGAGCTCTTCATGACATCTTTTTTTGGAGCTTCCCTTTTCATTTTTGAAGTCCCAACTTCCATCTTTTTAATATTTTTTTTTAATGCGAGAATGCAGTTAATGAAAATGGCCACAAAACTTGGACAGTATATTAATACAAAATTTACCTCATACAGTTTGTTAGTATAGTTTGAGAACCAGGTAACAAAGGTTGGACATTAAGAAACAAAAAGATGGCGGTCGGTCTAAAGCAAGGCTCCCAAACTGGCGGCCCTCCAGCTGTTGCAAAACTACAAGTCCCATGAGGCATTGCAAGGCTAACAGTTAGGCCACTTTCACACTGGGGCGGTTTGCAGGTGTTATTGCGCTAAAAATAGCGCCTGCAAACCGACCTAAAACTGCCGCTACTGTTTCTCCAGTATGAAAGCCCTTTTTTGCGCTGGCAGGAGACAAAAAAAATTCCTGCAAACAGCATCTTTGGAGCGGTGAAGGAGCGGTGTATTCACCGCTCCTTCACCGCTCCTGCCCATTGAAATCAATGGGGCAGCGCGGCCATACCGCGGTTGTAGCGGCGCTATGCGATCGGTTTTAACCCTTTTTCGGCCGCCAGCGGGGGTTAAAACCGCACCGCTAGCGGGCGAATATCACCGCTAAAACGGCGGTAAAACGGCGCTAAAAATAGCGCCGTTTTACCGCCGACGCCCCCACCGCCCCAGTGTGAAAGGGGCCTTACAAGCATGACTCCCACAGGCAGAAGCATGATGGGATTTGTAGTTTCGCAACAGTTGGACGGCCGCCAGTTTGAGACCCCTGGAAAGGCTAACAGATGATGGAAAGAAGGGAAACCTTAGTTGTTAGAGCGTAAAAAATATTTATATTTTAAGTGAAGGTTAGGATATCAATTTTAGGGTCATCAGTTAACAGTTTGGTTTGAAACTATTGGCTATTTTGAACAAAAATTGTACTATCAATTTTCTTTTCTTTTTTTTTTTTTGGAGCTCTCCTTTCTCTCTTTTTGAAACTCTCCCTTTCCATTTTTTGGAGCTTTCCTTTCTTTCTATTTTTGGAGCTCTACTTTCTCTCTTTTTGGAGCTTCCTTTTCCATTTTTGGTGCTCCCTTTTCTTTCTTTTTGGAACTTCCCTTTTTGGAGTTCCCCTTTCTCTCTTTTTGGAGCCCCCCTTTCCATTTTTTGGAGCTCTCCTTTCATTTTGAAGCCCATCTCTCCATTTTTGGAGCTCTCGTTTTTTATTTTTTTAACACTCCTTTCCATTTTTTGGAGCTTTCCTTTCCGTCTTTTTTGGAGCTCACCTTTCCATGTTTTTTGGAGCTCTCCATTCCATCTCTTAGGGAGCTCTCCTTTCCATCATTTTTAGTATTATCATTATTATACAGGATTTATACAGCGCCAATGGTTTGCCAAGCACTTGGCATAAGAGCAGACAGTACAGTTACAATACAATTTATTACAGGAGGAATTGGTACTAATGGCTAACATCAAAGGAGTCCAAGGAAAGTGTTTTACTCTAGTTTAGGACAGAGTAAGTCTTTATGTATCAGTGGGCCAATGTGACCACCAGATGGCTGTTTTCGCTCAATTTTTCTTTTAGTAAAACGTTCACTCCGGTGTATACATATCAAATCTGACAAATGTTCATTAATACTATAACAGTACAAACTCTAAGTAATTCATTGCTGACACTAAATTAGTGTGAATGGGTTTGATACAAAGGGGTTGTGGTTTTCTTCTAATGCCCTGTACACACGGTCGGATTTTCCGCCGGAAAAAGTGCGATCGGATTGTGTTGTCGGAAATTCCGACCATGTGTGGGCCCCATCTTACTTTTTCCGTCGGAATTTCCGACACACAAAGTTTGAGAGCAGGATATAAAATTTTCCACCAACAAAATCCGATCGGTTAAATTCCGATCGTGTGTACACAAATCCGACGCACAAAGTGCCACGCATGCTCAGAATAAATGAAGAGACGAAAGCTATTGGCTACCGCCCCGTTTATAGTCCCGACTTACGTGTTTTACGTCACCGCGTTGAGAACGACAATTTTGTGCGACCGCGTGTATGCAAGACAAGTTTGAGCCAACATCCGTCGGAAAAAATCCATGGATTTTTTTGTCGGAATGTCCGATCAATGTCCGACCGTGTGTACAGGGCATTAGGAAATAAATAACAGGAAAATTGTTGATCTTTTTGTCCATTCACTCGTAAAGACTGAGAAGAATAAATTCAATACCTTCGCCATCTCCTCATCCTTTGTAACCAGATGTCCTTCCTCATTCTTTATGGGGCCAGTATGGTCTGTCCTTCTTTTTTACTGTTTACATACTTAAAGAATTTCTTGGGATTTTTTTTTTGCTCTCCTCCGCTATGTGTCTTTTGTGTTCTATCTTAACCGCCCTAATTGCACCCTTACATTTCTTGTTGCATTCTTTATAAAGTCTGAATGCTGATAATGATCCCTCAACCCTGTATTTTTTGAAGGCCTTCTCCTTTGCTTTTATATGCATTTTTCCATTGGAGTTTAGCCTCCAGGACTTTTGTTTGCTCTTTTTTATGTATTACCCAATGGGATACATTGGCTAATGCCCTTATTTAATATGCTCTTAAAGCAAACCCATCTCTCCTCCGTTCTCTTTGTTCCTAAGATTTTATCCCAATTCATGCCTTTTAGCAAGGTTTGTAGTTTAGGGAAGTTGGCTCTTTTGAAATTCAGTGTCTTTGTATTCCCCTTATGTTTCCTATTTGTGTGATTTATACTGAAGTCAATCGACCTGTGATTGCTGTTTCCTAAATTGCCCCGTATTTCCACATTCGTGATCAGGTCTGTATGGTTGGTAATCAGTAGATCCAGTAATGTTTTATTTCTAGTCGGTGCGTCTACCATCTGAACCATGAAATTGTACTGCAAGACATTTAGGAACTGGCGAGCCTTATATGAATGCGCGGTTCCCTCTGCCCAGTCTATGTCTGGATAATTAAAATCCTCCATTATGATAACACTTCCCATCCTTGCTGCTAATCCAACTTGTGATAGGAGGTCCGTCTCCCCTTCCTCCCTCAGGTTAGGGGGCCTATAGCATACTCCCAGTATTATTTTCCCCTTAGCTTCATCCCTTTGGAGCTCTACCCATAAGGATTCCACCTCCTCCCTAGCTCCCTTAGTGATGTCATCTCTCACATTCACTTGTACATTATTCTTGATATACAGGCATACCCCTCCCCCTTTTTACCCTCTCTATCCCTGCGATAAAGGGTATACCTTTGAATGGTTGCCAGTCAATCATGAGAGCTGTTGAACCAGGTCTCTGATATTTCCACAAAATCCAAATCCTCCTCGTACAACAGTATCTCTAGTTCACCCATCTTGTCCGCCAGGCTCCTGGCATTGGTGAACATGCCACGTAGTTTAGACCGGTCGCATACTATCCTCTTATTGGGTGTTCCGAGATTGCAACTAGGACTTGTTACTATACTTACCTTGGGTTTATGTGCTTTAGTCAACCTATCACTAATGCCCCAATACTACCCTCTGGAATATGTTCCGCGCTGACTATCTCTACCTCATCTTTTTTTAGTGCTCCCCTTTCCATCTTTTTTTGGAGCTCCCTTTCCATCTTTTTGGAGTTCTCCTTTCCATCTTTTTTGGGGTTTTCCTTTCTAGAGTCCTGAGGCCGCAGAATCCTCCCAGACACGTTACAGACACGTGTAGCGTGTCCTTTATTACGGTTTGTTTCCCATTAGCTGCTCTCCCTCAGTCATCTCTCTGCTGACTTGTTTACTCTTCAGGGAGAGAAAAAAAGTAGAAAAACAGAGAGAGAGAGAGGGAGAGAGAGAAGGATTCCAGACATTGCTCTGAGAATCCCAGTCAGCAGAGCGGTGCATACATACGGTGGACAGTTTTCCTCAAACCCACCCGGTGATTCTGCAGATCATAAAGGGAATTCTGCAAAGACAACAGGAAACAAGAATTAGGATGGATTTTCTCCGCGCAGCGAAGGAATATTTTTTTTTTTCTTCTATAGCAACAGAAGAATGTAAACTTGCCAGAGCAGGATCAGTGCGGACGGAGCACGCCTATACATCACACTGACGGCAAGTTTAAATACTCACAAAGCGTTCCGCCTCATCGTTACTTTGTGTGTTTTTCACAATTCCAGTTTTGTATTTTTCTTTTTTTTTTTTTTTGCATCTTCTATACCTTGAGCAACCGGATCTTGGCCTCTGTCTTGGGATTTCGCACTTTGCACCCGGGTCTTGCAAAAAAGCGCCTTGTAAAGTGAGTATAATATCCGACTTTTCCTCCACTTTTCCAGGAACTTAGGAAACAAATACTTCCAAGAATTTTTTTTTTTTTTTTTTTACTACTTTACATAGCAGAACGGGAAGGCTTGTGTGACCGTCAGAAAATCTCGCAGACACATTGGTGGGTTTTACGTTTTTTTCCTGTTCAACAAAAAGGAGTAGAATGAATCCTTGGGGGAGATCAAAGCGGCCGGGTAATTCTGATTTGTTTTTTGAGCTGTGAAGGTTTTTTTTTTGTTTCTTATGAGCGTTCATGAAATTCAGCCTTTGGGGGATGAAAAGTATGTTCTGAAAAAGGATACATAAAACAGAACGTTCATTTCAATGTTATTGCCAAAGGAGACGTTTCGTAACGTGCTTTTGTAAGAGATAAAAGCGCAGAATTGTTTCAATGTGCGCAAATTGCATCAATAGCAGACGCTTGCTTGGCTCGGCATGTGCAAAATTGTCTAAAGTTGTCAAAATTGTCAAAATTGTCTATGCGAAAAAATGTCTAAAGCTGACTACACATTATACAATTTTCCTGTTCAATTTCCTTTAGAGTTAGCCAGGGGCGGACTGACAACTCATGGGGCCCCCGGGCAATAGGAGATTATGGGGCCCCCGGGCAATAAGAGAAGATTATGGGGCCCCCGGGCAATAGGAGATTGTGGAGCCCCCAGGCAATAGGAGATTATGGGGCCCCCAGGCAATAGGAGATTAAGGGGCCTCTGGGCAATAAGAGAAGATTATGGGGCCCCCGGGCAATAGGAGATTGTGAAGCCCCCGGGCAATAGGAGATTGTGGGGCCCCCAGGCAATAGGAGATTATGGGGCCCCCGGGCAATAGATTATGGGGCCACACAGTATACACACACAGAATACACGTACACACACTGGAAAAGGTACTCGAGAGGCGGGGCAGCTATAATCTTGGGATTTTTAAAAAAACACAGATTTTTACATACTGTCCCTGGTTTTATTGAGGCTGGCAACCCTGATGGGGCCCCTTAGTGGCATGGGGCCCTCGGGCAGTGCCCGAATGGTCAGTCCGCCCCTGGAGTTAGCTTCAACTGTTTTCCAAGGCCGGCCTGATTGCCTACAATTTGAACGTTTTTAGGTGTGACCTCATATTATATTGTTTTGGTAAATCTAAAGGAAAGTTGTACAATGAAATTGTATAATGCGTCGCCAGCTTTTATACTGAGATGTGTCACAGCTGTTAGTAAACCGTTAATATCGCTCAAATGTACAATATTCAGAGGTTTCAAGTTTGAGGCATCTCAAAGACTGAAGGTTTTTTTGTAAATGTAAAATTTTTACTTCATTTTCAGTTGTTATTTTTTTTATTTTTTTTCGTTTCTCTAATTTAACCGCTTCAAAACTGAGTACTCTCACCCCCCCCCCCCCCTTCCCGCCCAGGCCAATTTTCAGCTTTCAGCGCTGTCATGCTTTAACCACTTCAGCCCCTGGAAGGTTTCACCCCCTTCGTGACCAGGCCATTTTTTTTTTGTGATACGGCGCTGCGTTACTTTAACTGACAATTGTACGGTTGTGCGACGCTGTACCCAAATAAAATGTATGTCCTTTTTTTTTTCCTCCACAAAAACAGCTTTCTTTTGATGGTATTTGATTGCATTTTATTTTTTTATGAACAACAGTTTTGAAAAAAAAAAAAACAATATTTTTTACTTTCTGCTCTAAAAACACATCCAATAAAAAAAATAGTAAAAAGATCAAATTTCTTTAGCTGTACCCAAATAAAATAGATGTCATTTTTTTGCCACAAATAGAGATTTCTTTTGGTGGTATTTGATCACCTCTGCGGTTTTTATTTTTTGTGCTATAAACAGAAAAATAGCGACAATTTTGAAAAAAAGCAATATTATTTACTTTTTACTATAATAAATATCCCCCAAAAATATATAAAAAAAGAATAAAAAAATAAAATAATATATATATATATATATGTTACTTTATGATGTTCTAAAACATATCCAATAAAAAAAAAATATTTCTTCATTACATTAGGCCAATATGTATTCTGCTACATATTTTTGGTTAAAAAAAAAAATCCCAATAAGCGTATATTGATTGGTTTGCACAAAAGTTATAGCGTCTACAAACTATGGGATCAATTTATGGACTTTTAATTTTTTAAAAATATTTTTTACTAGTAATGGCGGCAATCAGTAATTTTTAGTGGGACTGCGACATTGTAGTGGACAAATCGGACACTAAGTGATGCTTTTTGGAGACCAGTGATCAGTGCTAAAAAAATGCACTGTCACTGTATTAATGACACTGGCAGGGAAGGGGTTAACATCAGGGGCGATCAAAGGGTTAAATATGTGCCTAGGGAGTGCTTGCTAACTGTGTGGGGGATGGTTTGACTGGAGGAAGAGAGAGATCCGTGTTCTTGCTTAGCAGAAACATAAGATCTCCATCTTCCTCAATGACAGAACGGCGATCTGTCTCTCGATGAATGATTGCGGGGTTCCTTGGTGAACATTGCATACACCGGACCCGCTGATTGGCTCCCACTGTGTCCAATCACAGCGGGAGTGGGTCACACAGCGGCACGCACCTCAGACCCGGAAGAAGCGAACAACGTACAGGTACGTTGTTTCGCGCAGCCGGGGCGCCCTGCCACAGTATATATGTGTGCGGTGGGTGGTCCAGAGGTAGTTAAATATGACAACACTGTACCCATATGAAATTTTTATCATTTTTTTTCACACAAATAGAGTTCTTTTTTTTTTTTTTTGCTAAATAAATAAAATTTGTTTTTCTTAGTTTCTGTTATACAATTTAGCAAATAAATAATCTTTCTTCATAAATTTAGGCCAAAATGTATTCTGCTACATTTCTTTGGTGAAAAGAAAATAACCCAAATCAGTGTATATTATTTAGTCTGTAGGAAACTTATAGAGTCCACAAACTATGGGATATATCTGAAAATATTGATCAATCCTGATCTACTGACGGCCGATCTCATTTCTTGAGGCTCTAAAATGTCAGGTCAGTACAGATATCCCCCAAATGACCCCTTTTTGGAAAGTAGACAGTCCAAGGTATTTAGTAAGAGGCAAGGCGAAATTTTTGAAGTTGTGATTTTTTTTGTCCAAATTTTTTGGAAAATGAAGAAACTAAAAAAAAAAAAAGTCACAATTTATTTTATTTTTTTTACATACTGTCACCAATGCAGTACAGTATCATTATATAACTGGTGCGGTGGTGATCAGGGACACTGACTGGTGACAGCATGTAAAAAAAAAAAAAAATTGAAATGAATTTTTTCTGTTTTTTCATTTTGTATTTTTTTTGTTACATTGCTTTTCTTTTTTCTTTTACGGTTATTTTTCTTACCCATGGGACCAGAGTAATACAATACCATACTACTCTGGGGAAGTGATCAGAATTTTTTTTTTACGCATTAGGATTGTTTATATCATTGGTATAAGCAACCATTTTTACTGAATGAAACTGATTGATTCCGTGTGTATTGTTGCGATTAGCTGATTGGCGAAAGCTAATCACATGGTACAGATGGGCTGTGATTGGCCCTGTCTGTTCCATGTGATCCCTGTAAACCAATCACAGCTAGCAACACGATTGTTTACAAAGGAATCTGTCATGTGATCTGCTGTGATTGGTCAGAGAGATCACATGGTACTGGCAGCGGGCCTGTACAGTGATCAGTCATCGGCTGTGTCCACCGTGACAGATCAGGCCGCTACGTGGCCCCAGAAGAGGCGCGTTGTGGGACGACGTCATATGACGTCATACCAGTACAACAGTGCTCCTGCCCCACCGTCATTTTACTATAACCTGGGCAGGAAGGTGTTAAATTGGATTTGGTATCAGTCTCTTATAGTCCCAGTATAGCAGAGCTCAGACTGGGGGGAAGGAGATGCAGCACAAGCAGCCAATCGGTGCACGTGCTAACAAGAATCATACTGATAGGAGGAGAGAGCAAAGGGGCAGAGCATGGCTAGCACAGGGCTAGCATGAATGAAACAGGTTAATTAGGTTGGTAAGCAGACTGGTTGGTGAGTTGAGTTAGGAATTTTTTCTGGTTTTGTCTTTCATGCGTTTGCCCTTCTATGTGTTCCTTGCTACGAGGCCAGTTATAGGTGGGGGGAGGGGCCATCTCTTTGTTACTGGTGTAAATTTGGTCAGAGGACACACTGTGCACCTTTTCTGCCATTGTGCCATGTGCTGGGTGTCCAGTGTGCCCCCTGTGCCTTTGAGGGGTGGGCTACCTCCAGACCCACCTTCCCCCCATCTATCCATTGGAATGCATGTGCTTCCATTGTGGGGACCCCATGAAATTAGAAGGTTAGGGCTGCAAGTGATTCGGGGTTCCCATGAAGAGGCCTTGCAGCTTACGCATGCATTTGCAAATGTGTGCTAACTAAACCCAGTGGCGGCTGGTGCTCCATCGGTCGGGGGCGGGGGGTCAGACCTGACCACGGACCACACCCCCCTCCGCTTCACCCCATCGTTCCAGCCCCCCAGCCTTCACTGCACACCACTTACCCTGTGATGCCCCCCAGACTGACATGTTGGAGGGTGCCTGCCAGAGATGGCTTTTCCCCTCCGTCTCCTCCGTGTCCCCCCCCTGTGGTGGCTGGTGCGTCGGTCAGGCTTCCCCTGCGTCTCCTCCCTCCTCCACCTAGGCCAATAGGATCGCTTCTCCTATCGGTCAATCTGGAAACGGCTCTCAGGTCCTGCTTCCTGGTTGGCCGGGAGGAGAATCAGTGTAACAATAGCGAATATTCAGTGCTGTGCGCCCCAAGCCCACCCTTTTCTGAAGCCTATTAGAGCCTCTGGCTCCAATCACGTGCTTCCAAAAAAAAAAAGCCTGATTGGAATTCAATGCGTCCCGCTCCCTGCATGTAGATTAGGGTGCTGGACGCATGGATAGGGGGGGCGGCGCCCCTGTGCCCTGCATTACGGGCCGCCACTTTAACGCATACTGTTGTACAAGTTAATATCAGTTGGTAAGCAGACTGGTTGGCGAGTGGAGCTGGGAATTTTTTCTGGTTTTGTCTTTCATGCTTTGGCCCTTCCATGTTCTCCTTGCTGTGAAGGCCAGTTATAGGTGGGGGCAGGGGCCATCTCTTTGTTACTAGCATGAATGGGCCCCCAGGGTCTGTTGGCCCCTATGTCTCTTACAGTGCTTGTTACGATATGTAAATACTTTAATGTCCACAGCCAGGGCAATGATGCACTTTAAAGCACATCTATCATGAGATAAGTACAAGGGCTGCTGGTGCCGACCTCTTTTTAAAAATGCTAGCAGCCTGGCTTTCGTACCTTCTGAGATCACGGACCCTGAATCATCCATGCTCTACACATGCACCGTGTCTAGATGCTTATAAAGGCTTTTGAAGAATCTGCTGCGCCCAATGGGAATTGTTGTCTGAGTACATGACGGGCACATCATGTATTATATTCTGATGCTAAGTTTGCATTTTCACAAATCTGGCCCTTAGGTGAATCGGTAAATAGCAAAGCACTTGTAAGCTTGAGAAATATCTAATTATAGCTCTTCCTACATCTGTGAATATAATAATAGAGACATTTTCCGTATGTATCTAAACATTCAGTTCAGGCGAAATCTTGGAGTACTTGGAATAGCTTCCTGGGATTCAGACGTTTAACCTTTTGGTGACTACAGGTCATTAACGTTAATACTAATATTCCTGGGACAGTATTTAAAATGCTTCCGTTGCCTTGACAAGAACTCCATGACTAAATGGCATACTTAAAAAAATATTATCAACCTGCTTTTTTAATATGCAAATGCACAAAAGAGTAAAGAAAATTTTTACTTTATTTTTTTTTTAACTCAGATAATTGTATCTGACATTTACAGTGTTAAACAGATGACACTGCAGATGCCATTGTATTCTAAAACTGCCAGTGATAATGTGCAGACTTAAAGGGGTTTGTTTACTAAAGCTGGAGAGTGCTAAATCGGGCTGCATAGAAACCAGTTTAGCTTCTAACTTCAACTTGTTCAGATAAAGGAGAAGTACGGGAAAAGCTTGTTGTCTGTACTTCTCCTGTGGATCATAGGAGCGCAGTTCGTTTTTCACTCCTGTGACCCGTTTTTAGCAGACAGCGGGCTGAAGTCAGGCTCTCTGCTGACATCACAGAAGTCGGTCCAGGCACCGCGTCACCACGACCACGGAGTCGGGATTGGACAGATCCCTGGACAGACACCTGGCTCAGCCTCTCAGCGAATAGATCCCTCCCAGTCACCTTTTTTCTCTTGGTGTCAGGAAAACTTGTCAGAAGTGACTGATAGCAGAGGAACAAAGCAGCAGACAGAAATGACACTTACTGCTCTTAATTGAGACAAGTACACACTATAGAGGGATATGCTTTGGGATATGCTTTGTTCATATTTCACGTCTGAGGTTTACAACCACTTTAACCACCACCCTCCCACCCACGCTATAGCTGTGTCCTTTGGACACAGCTGTTCACAGATCGGGGTAAAGAGCCAATCAGAGCAGGTCTTTACCATGTGACCAGCCGTGTCCAATCACAGCTGATCACAGTTTAAACTAAACTAAAGATTTGCCGGTTATCGGCAGCCTTCTTTATTATACATAATAAATGTTCATTTGTTTTGAAAGTCTGTTTCATGAGACTAATCCTTTTTTTAAAAAAAAAATATTATTGTTTTAATATTAAATAAAAACCTTCAAACATATATCAAATACATTTGGAAAATAAGTTTTACCAACTTAAAAAATTGAGTAAGTTACAAGAAAAAAATAAGTTAATATCACTTAAAACTATGGTTCCAGACAAGTGGTGTAGTGGTTTAGTGGTGTAGTGGTGTAGTGGCTTAGTGGTTACCACAGTGGTGTAGTGGTTAGCACTTTCACCTTGCAGCAAAGGGGTTGCTGGTTCAAATCCCGACCACTACATTATCTGCATGGAGTGTGCATGCTCTCCCTGTGCCTGCATGGGTACTCGGGTTTCCTACCACAGTCAAAAGACATGCTGGTAGATTGTAAGCTCCTTGAGCGCAGGGACTAATTTGAATGTATATGTAAAGTGCTGTATAAATTGACAGAGTTATTTTATATATATATATATATATATATATATATATATATATATATATATAATGTGTGTACCTGAAAAAAAACAGTAAGTTAATGTATGTATTCCTAACTTAAACCTATGGCCTATAAACTGAAAAAATGAGTAGGCTTTACTTGAACCTATGGTCTATAAATTGGAAAAATTGAGTTGGCTTTACTTAAAATTATAGTTCCAGACAAGTTAAAGTATGCATTCCTAACTTAAAACACTATGGTCTATAAACTGAAAAAAAATGAGTTGGCTTTACTTAAAGCGGAGTTCCACCCATATAAAAGTCAGCAGCTACAAAAAGTGTAGCTGCTGACTTTAAATAATCGGACACTTACCTGTCCCACAGTCCAGCGATGCGGGTGAACGAAGCCCCGCTCCTCTCACCCTCCTCTCTGCGGTGCCAGAATTGCCACTGTGGCTTCACAGCCAGGCACGCACTGCGCATGCACGAGCCACGCGGCGCACTGTGACTGGCCAGGCAATCATCTGGGACCTGTGACGTGTCCCAGATGATTGCCGAGAGGGAGGGGGGAGAGAGGAACTTCCTTCTGGCACCGCGGTGTCCTGGGAGGAAATGGGAGCTGGAACTCTCTAAAAAGGGTATCCGCTCCCCCCCCCAAAAAAAAATGACATGCCAAATGTGGCATGTCAGGGGGTCACCTGCACTTATATAGGAAGTTCCATTTTTGGGTGGAACTCCGCTTTAACCCCCCTGGCGGTATTCCCGAGTCTGGCTCGGGGTGAATTTTTCATACCAAAAGCGGTATCCCCGAGCCAGACTCGGGCTTGCATCGCAGGATCCAGGAAGAGTTTACCTTGTCCCCTGGAACCTGCGATGTCTCCCCGCTGTGATCGGCGAGCCGCTGTGTCTCGCTCAATTCACAGCGCCGAGCTCCGTTCCCTGCGAGCGTTGCGACGCACGGGGACGGAGTTCGGCGGTAAATTCAAAAGTGAAACACACAGTATAGATACAGCATACTGTAATCTTACAGATTACAGTACTGTATCAAATAACTACACATCCCCTTTGTCCCTAGTGGTCTGCCCAGTGTCCTGCATGCAGTTTTAGATTATAAATACTATTCTTTCTGCCTGGAAACTGGAGATTGTCCATAGCAACCAAAACTGTCCCTTTACATCAAAAGTGGTTTTAGACCAGCTAGAAAACAGCGATAATAAATTATAATCACTTGCAGAATTGAGCGATAGTGATTTGTGAGGAGATCCGTCATCAAACACTAAAAGTAACAAAAGCTACAATTCTGCAACTGAGCAAATTTCAGTGTTTTTGATTTGATTACATTATTATATAATTTTTATTATTATTATATTATTATTTGTTATAATTATTTATAGTTATTTATTATATTATAATTTTTTATTTCGTTTTTCAAACTTTATCATACCCGGGATGTCTACTAGACTCTTGTTTGGACAGATTTAAGTGAACTATTCCTAAGAATTACAGGCCTACAATATAAAACGCCAAATTTCTGTGCAAAATAATGGTACCGCTTTCAGCACCTAAAATCTGAAATAATCATACCGCCAGGTAGGTAAAAACAACAAAGTTGAAAACATGAAAAGTCTAATGAGTCAGACAAGAATAAGTTCAGTTGACAGTACCAGTACTTAAAAAGCTGATACAAATAGTTGCAAATGGACCCAACAGAATATTTTTTACAGTGTACATGACTTAGGCATGTTCTACAGAGCTTGGGAGGCCATTGAGTGACTTATCACACAGCTAGCCGGCTTGGGTGCGTGAAGAAGTCCCTCAACCATAAAGACGGGACACTTGGCTCAAAGTCATTCTTCTTATCATGCCCCATGTGCCTCTCCGTTGGGTTTTCATGGCATTTCTATGTACTTGTTCCAGAGTTTCATTATCTACATCTGGTGAACGACCTCCAGACCCCTGGAAGATCCATCATCATTAGATCAGCGATCCATCAGACATTATATTCTCCCAGACCGGCCTCATAATTGAAAGAGTAGGAAACATTTTCGTGTAAGGAGGAACTGCAGGTCAAAAAGTGACATCTAATAATGTGGCAGGGTGTGTGCAAGAAGTGACTTTTCCAGGCAGAGCCGAGCCAGGAGCAAGACTAACGGTTTGGCATGAGGAGTATGCTTACAGGGAAAGCAGATAGTATATTTAGTGATGCAAGTTTTAAAGTAGATGTAAATCCTAACTGAATGGCACTTCATTTGTAAAGCATTACATATCCTAAACAATTGGCATTTTGTAAATAAAATAGTGTTTTCACCTTTTGTTTGTTGCCTCTCAGCGCTGCTTATCCTCTGGATCCTCTTTGCAGCCACTTACTGCCCACTTGCACTTCAGAGATGGTTGCTGGGCATTTCTCAGGGTGGGTTTCCTGTTAATGACAACTCTAGACTAGTGGTGGTCAACTTTTCTGATTTGGGGGGTCTCAAGTGTGGCCTGCTATCATTACCAAAGGTGGCGCACATAAAATTTAGTAAATATTCAATGTCAGAGACAGCAGACACAAACAGGATATAGTCAGAGACTATAAGAATGATACAAGAGATGGTCAGAGACTGCAGACATGATACAAGAGATGGTCAGAGACTGCAGACATGATACAGGAGATGGTCAGAGACTGCAGATATGACACAAGAGATGGTCAGAGACTGTAAATATAATAAAAGAGATGGTCAGAGACTGTAGATATAATTAAGGAGATGGTCAGAGACTGCAAATATGATACAAGAGATGGTCAGAGACTGCAAGCATGATACAGGAGATAATCAGAGACTGCAGACATGATACAAGAGATGATCAGAGACTGCAAGCACAATGCAAAGATGGTCAGAGACTGTAGGCACAATACAGGAGATGGCCAGATAATACAGACATGGTACAAGAGATGCTCAGAGACTGCAAACATGATACAAAAGATGGTCAGAGACTGCAGACATGATGCAAGAGATGGTCAGAGACTGCAGACATGATGCAAGAGATGGTCAGAGACTGCAGACATGATACAGGAGATAGTCAGAGACTGCAAACATGATACAAAATATGGTCAGAGACTGCAGACATGATACAGGAGCTGGTCAGAGACTTCAGACATGATACGGGGAGATGGTCAGAGACTGCAGACATGATACAGGAGATGGTCAGAGACTGCAGACATGATACAGGAGCTAGTCAGAGACTGCAGACATGATGCAGGAGATGGTCAGAGACTGCAGACATGATACAGGAGATGGTCAGAGACTGCAGACGTGATACAGGAGATAGTCAGAGACTGCAAACATGATACAAAATATGGTCAGAGACTGCAGACATGATACAAGAGATACGTGATACAGGAGATAGTCAGAGACTGCAGACATGATACAAAATATGGTCAGAGACTGCAGACATGATACAAAATATGGTCAGAGACTGCAGACATGATACAAGAGATGGTCAGAGACTGCAGACATGATACAAGAGATGGTCAGAGACTCCAGACATGACGCAAGAGATGGTCAGAGACTGCAAACATGACACAAGAGATGGTCAGAGACTGCAGACATGACACAAGAGATGGTCAGAGACTGCAGACATGACACAAGAGATGGTCAGAGACTGCAGACATGACACAAGAGATGGTCAGAGACTGCAGACATGACACAAGAGATGGTCAGAGACTGCAGACATGACACAAGAGATGGTCAGAGACTGCAGACATGACACAAGAGATGGTCAGAGACTGCAGACATAATACAGGAGATGGTCAGAGACTGCAGACATAATACAGGAGCTGGTCAGAGACTGTAACCAAAGTCTACCCCAGGTTACCCCAGCCTGTTGGAGTGAAGCCAGAAACATTTCTACTTCGGGTGGATATACACTATTATAAGCACAGATGAAAAAAAAAAAGTTGAAGGTATTTTCAGTTCCCTTGGAGAATGCCTTGCGCAGAATATCTAAGGACACATTCCTCACAGCGAGATTAATTTGGAATATTCCCAACCTAAATAACGGGGGGTCGTTGAATAACTGTACTCTCTCCAGTGTAAACAAGCAGGGGATATCCTCTCACATCAAAGTTCAGCCTTCTATTTTATGTTATATCAGTGATGAGTTTGCTGTAACGGGTGTTGATTTCCCAGGACTATTGTGAAGTTTTTTTTTTTCTACAGCTGAGAATAGATTGCCAAAACTTTTATAGCTCTTTGGAAAACCAAAGAAAATACATGAATAGGCGTTAAAATGTCACAACCACAGAAGGTTAGATAAACAGTATCACCCTCTCCAGGAAAATGGGTGGTTGGTCCTTAGTTATGGGTCAACGGCAAAAACATTAATCCACGTTAAAAGGTTTAGTGAATTTACAGAAAGAGCTTTGTCTGCGTAATAAGAACAAAGTCTGGTCTTTATTTCATTCTTTTATTTTTACCAGTAGACCACTTACGCTTGTTGAGAAGGCCAATATATACCATGGAAACATATTCTATGGCGGATCTGTTTGAGATGTTAACTTTAAAGCTGAACCCCAGGCATATATAGAAGACACAGATTTAGGCAGCTCTGTATTATTAATGCCTAACTTAACCCTCCCCACCTAAGGGCCCAAATTAACCTTCTCTCCTACCAAACCTTAGTCTCTTCCCCTTCCACCCTTCCACCCGAGGGCCCAAATCAGAGCTCTCTCCAACTACCCTTCAGTCTTTCCGTCTCAGCTCACTGCTCCTACCTACAGCCCCTCAGTCCTTCCCCACGTCCCCACTTCCCCTTCCACCCGAGGGCCCAAATCAGAGCTTTCTCCAACTACCCTTCAGTCTTTCCGTCTCAGCTCACTGCTCCTACCTACAGCCCCTCAGCCCTTCCCCACGTCCCCACTTCCCCATCCACCCTGAGGGCTCAACTCAATGCTCCTATCTACCACCCCTCAGCCCTTCCCCACTTTTCCTTTCACCCTGAGGGCCCTACTCAGTGCTCCCCCTACCACCCTTCGGTCTTTCCCTTACCCTTGAGGGCCTGACTCAATGCTCCTACCTACTGCACCTCAGTCCTTCCCCATTTCCCTCATCTACCCTGAGGGCCCAACTCAGTGCTCCCCCTATCACTCTTCAGTCTTTCCCACATCTCCTTCAGGGCCTGACTCAATGCTCCTACCTACTGCACCTCAGTCCATCCTCCTCCACCCTGAGGGCCAACTCATTGCTCCCCTCTACCACCCTACAGTCCTATCCCCTCTCCCTTGAGAGCCCAACTCAATGCTCCTACCTAATAACCCCTCAGTCTTTCCCCCTACACCCTGAGGGTCCAACTCAGTGCTCCCCTTCAGGGGCGGACTGACAACTCATGGGGCCCCCCAGGTAATAGGAGATTATGGGGCCCCCGGGCAATAGGAGAAGATTATGGGGCCCCCGGGCAATAGGAGATTATGGGGCCCCAGGCAATGGGAAATTATGGGGCCCCCAGGCAATAGATTATGGGGCCACACAGTATACACACACATATACAGTATACACACACAGTATACACTTACAGAAAAGGTACTGGAGAGGCGTGGCAGCTATAATCTTGGGATTTTTTTAAAAAACACAGATTTTTACATACTGTCCCTGTTTTTTTTTTAGGCTGGCAACCCTGATGGGGCCCCTTAGTGTCATGGGGCCCTCGGGTAGTTGCCGAGTGCCCGAATGGTCAGTTCGCCCCTGCTCCCCTTTACCACCCTACAGTTTTTCCCCCCTCCTCCCTGAGAACCCAACTAAATGCTCCCCACCATTCCTCAGGCCTTCTTCCTCCCCCTTAGGACCCAAGTCAACGCTCCCACCTACTGCCCCTCAGTCCTTCCATCTCAGTCCTTCCTCCTCTTTCCTGAGGGCCCAACTACCCAAATATGTATATATATATTTATGTATGTATGGACAGGCTGATTGCACCCAAGTTATTTAATCAACTTGGGTACAACCAACCTGTCGGACTATTCACGCAATTATTGCCTCCAGCAATAATAATTGTGTTCTCACACAGTAGCTCCACAGGAGAGATTCCCCCATCAACACTAACTGTGTTAATGGGGGAATTGAGGGATTTTGGTGTAACACAAAATCACATGATATATGGTCGGCTTTAGTTTGCCTGAAATTCAGCTTTAAACTATTAAATTGGACTTTCTGGGATAGATGAATGAAGACTAATAGCCGAGTCTAATGCAATTTCATTAATTTTTGTTTTTATTTGTTTTCTTTTTTAGGTTATAAATGAATAGTCCTTATGCCCAACATGAGCTGGAGTTTTTTAACCCGTCTTCTAGAAGAAATTCACAATCACTCCACCTTTGTGGGGAAGGTCTGGCTCACAGTCTTAATCATCTTCCGAATAGTCTTAACCGCCGTCGGCGGAGAGTCAATTTACTCCGATGAACAAAGTAAATTTACGTGTAACACAAAGCAGCCGGGCTGCGACAACGTCTGTTATGACTCCTTTGCGCCGCTGTCACACGTGCGGTTCTGGGTCTTCCAGATCATCATGATATCAACTCCAGCAGTGATGTACCTGGGCTACGCCATCCACAAGATCGCCCGGGCTGCCGAGAATGACAGACGGAAACATATACAAAAAAAGAAGAAAAAGTCTTATTCGAGATGGCGAACTGGTGAAAACGTTGAAGATCCTGAGGATGATGAGGAGGAGCCCATGATCTATCAGGCTCCAATAGAACCAGAAAAAGTGGAAAGCAAAGACAAAGAAAACAAAAAACATGATGGCCGATCACGAATTAAAGAAGAGGGACTGATGAAAATGTATGTCTTTCAGCTTTTGTCAAGGGCCGTATTTGAAGTTGGCTTTTTGATAGGTCAATATTACTTATATGGTTTCCAAGTAGTGCCTAACTTCCAGTGCAATACACTACCGTGTCCACACACCGTAGACTGTTTTGTGTCCAGACCAACAGAGAAGACAGTATTTTTGCTGATTATGTATGTGGTGAGCTGCCTGTGCTTGTTGCTCAATATCTGTGAGATGTTTCATCTTGGAATTGGGACCCTGAGGGATGTAATTCGCAACAAGAGGACCAGTACTGCCAGGGAGCCACCCTACAATTACTCGTACCCAGAAAACAACACTTGCCCTCCAGAATACAATATGGTGGTGAAGTCAAGCAAGTCCACCAAAGTCCCCAATGGCGTCATGGCTCACGAACAAAACTTGGCCAACGTTGCCCAAGAACAGAATTGCACAAGCCCCGATGACAACATTCCATCAGACCTCACCGCCTTACATAAACATTTGAGGGTTGCCCAAGAACAGTTAGATATTGCATTCCAGACCTATAACTCTCAGGTCAACGGCCAGACATCAAGGACCAGTAGTCCTGCTTCTGGAGGGACGGTGGTGGAGCAAAATCGGGTAAACACTGCACATGAAAAGCAAGGAGCGAAGCCCAAGGCTAGCTCAGACAAAGGCAGTACCAGCAGCAAAGATGGAAAAACTTCCGTATGGATCTAATCTGAAATTTACAGGAATTTTTTTTTTTAAATCCACTGGAATTCCGAGTTTTTGTTAACATGCCAGTAATGGTTCCTCAGTTCAGGACCGAAGCACAATTTAACATAATATACTAAATATCAATTTTATACTTTTTTTCTCTACTTTTTTTTTTTCTAACCAAATACCAAGTATATGGCTTTATACATTCATATCTACTTACGTGTTTCTATCTGGAGAAACTGAGTCATACTCGATACTTTCAGGATTTAACACCATGAAGGGCTACAAACAATCTCTTTGAGGGCCTCTCCCTTAATTTCTACTCTATAGAACAATTAATTCCTGAATAACTCCTTGGCGGGACCCCTGGTTCTGTAGACTGAAAAGTCAGCTGGAATATTTGCTTTGCACAAAATAACTAATGGGATACAGACTGGGAAATGAGAATTTGTTCTGTAACTGAAACGTTTTTTTTTTTGTTTAATTTGTAAGATATTGTTTTTATATAAAAAAAAAAGAAAAAAAAAAGAACGTGGCTCAAACCGTGTCTTAGTACTTGTTGCTTTTGTGAACTATTGGTATTTGGAATGGGAAACATGAAAGAGAAAGAGAGGTCATTGGTCAAATAATATATAAAAATGTCCTTAACTTCCTATACAAGTGAGAGGATATCTCTTCACAGAGAGGGGAAATTTCCTCTTAGACAGTTGTCACAGATCAGATTTACACCCGGTGACAATGGCCACCAGAATAAGTAGAGAGGGTGAAGCTCCTGAACAGGTACACCATCAGAAATAAAAAAAACCTTACAGGGTTTTTTTTTTGCATTCTTTATTTTTGGTATCCAGCATTTAGATACATCGCAAATGTGACGACAAAACCAGACATAGTTCTGGACAGTAGCATCTGAACAATACAGTTCAGAGGCGCAACTACAACCGTCAGGGCCCTGGCACAAGAAACCACGAAGGGCTCCCATGAACCGAGCCCAGGACCATTCCCACTGATCCTTTACAGAGTTCCCCCTTACATCAGAGTCCACAGAGATCCCCCCTTACATCAGATTCCACAGAGTTCCCCCTTACATTAGAGTCCACAGAGTTCCCTCTTACATTAGAGTCCACAGAGTTCCCCCTTACATCAGAGTCCACAGAGTTCCCTCTTACATCAGAGTCCACAGAGTTCCCTCTTACATTAGAGTCCACAGAGTTCCCCCTTACATCAGAGTCCACAGAGTTCCCCCTTACATCAGAGTCCACAGAGTTTCCTCTTACATCAGAGTCCACAGAGTTCCCCCTTACATCAGAGTCCACAGAGTTCCCTCTTACATCAGAGTCCACAGAGTTCCCCCTTACATCAGAGTCCACAGAGTTCCCCCTTACATCAGAGTCCACAGAGTTCCCCCTTACATCAGAGTCCACAGAGTTCCCTCTTACATCAGAGTCCACAGAGTTCCCTCTTACATCTGAGTCCACAGAGTTCCCTCTTACATCTGAGTCCACAGAGTTCCCTCTTACATCAGAGTCCACAGAGTTCCCTCTTACATTAGAGACTCCCCTTACAGAAGGTTAGATAAACAGTGTCACCCTCTTCAGGGAAATGGGCTGTTGGTCCTTCCTTAGTTTTGGTTCAACAGCATAAACATTGATCGTTAATTCACGCTAAAAAGGTTAAGTGAATTTTCAGAGAGAGATTTTGTCTGTGTAATAGGAACAAAGTCTGGTCTTTATTTTAACCTTTTATGTTTAACAGTAGATCACATATGCCTGTTGAGAAGGCCAATATAGTGGAACCTGGGATTACGAGCATAATCCGTTCCAGGAGAATGCTCGTAATCCAAAGTACTCGCATAACAAAGCGAGT
Organism: Lithobates septentrionalis; assembly: GCA_037952835.1. Lineage (NCBI taxonomy): Eukaryota > Metazoa > Chordata > Amphibia > Anura > Ranidae > Lithobates > Lithobates septentrionalis. The sequence goes on along the minus strand of JBBDGP010003543.1, from coordinate 100,527 downwards.
TTTCCCATTGAAGTCAATGGAAACGAAAATAATTAGTTTCCGCATTGACTTCAATGGGATGCAATACCGCATGCGGCCAGAGGCGGGGGGTGCCAGAGAGCCTTGGAAACGGTTGAAAAGGCCCGAGGACACTTCAGCTGACCTCGGCAAACCTTGGAAAGACTTCCTACCTGAGATTTGCCGAGGTCAGCCGCGCTGTCCTCGGGCCTTTCCGTGCATTTCCGAACGGCGCTGATCGGCTGCGATCGGCGACTTTTGGCTCTGCTCGGCTCTGGCGCCCCCCCACCTCAGGCCAAAAGCGGTACTGCACACGCTTTGACCTGAATCGTGCTTGTTTTGCGAGACAACACTCGCAAACTGAGTTACGATTTTTAAAAATACAGTGCTTGTATTGCGAAACGCTCGTTAAACGCGTTACTCACAATCCGAGGTTCCACTGTATATCCCATGGAAAAATATTCTACGGTGGATCAGTTTTGAGATGTTTACTTTAAAGATGAACTCCAGGCATATACAGGGCCTTGAAAAAGTAATCATACCCCTTGACATTTTCCACATTTTGTCATGTTACAACCAAAAACGTAAATGTATTTTATTGGTTTTCTTTTTTTCTGGATGTCTCTACCAGCTTTGCACATCTAGAGAGGGACATTTTGGGATGGAGAGCATCTGTGAACAGCAGTTTTCAGGTCTTGCCACAGATTCTCAATTGGATTTAGTTCTTTGACTGGGCCATTCTAACACATGAATATGCTTTGATCTAAACCATTCCATTGTAGCTCTGGCTGTATGTTTAGGGTCGTTGTCCTGCTGGAAGGTGAACCTCCGGCCCAAGTCTCAAGTCTTTTGCAGACTCTAACAGGTTTTCTTCTAAGATTGCCCTGTATTTGGCTCCATCCATCTTCCCATCAACTCTGACCAGCTTCCCTGTCCCTGCTGAAGAAAAGCATCCCCACAACATGATGCTGCCACCACCATGTTTCACGGTGGGGATGGTGTGTTCAGGGTGATGTGCAGTGTTCGTTTTCCGCCACACATAGCGTTTTGCTTTTAGACCAAAAAGTTCAATTTTGGTCTCATCTGACCAGATCACCTTCTTCCACATGTTTGCTGTGTCCCCCACATGGCTTCTCACAAACTGCAAACAGAACTTCTTATGGATTCTCCCCCCTGAGCTGTGGATCTCTGCAGCTCCTCCAGAGTTACCATGGACCTCTTGGCTGCTTCTCTGATGAATGCTCTCCTTGCCCGGCCGGTCAGTTTAGGTGGACGGACATGTCCTGGAAGGTTTGCAGTTGTGCCATACTCTTTCCATTTTCGGATGATGGATTGAACAGAGCTCCATGAGATGTTCAAAGTTTAGGATTATTTTTTATAACCTAACCCTGCTTTATACTTCTCCGCAACTTTATGCCTGACCTGTCTGGTGTGTTCCTTGGCCTTCATTATGCTGTTTGTTCATACTGTTTTTTACTGAGATTAAATTACACACAGGTGGACTCTATTTACTAATTAGATGATTTCTGAAGGCAATTGGTTCCACTAGATTTTAGTTAGGGGTATCAGAGTAAAGGGGGCTGGAAACAAATTCCTTCCACTTCACAATTATGTGCCACTTTGTGTTGGTCCATCACATAAAATCCCAATAAAATACATTTACGTTTTTTGGTTGTAACATGACAAAATGTGGAAAATGTCAAGGGGTATAAATACTTTTTCAAGGCACTGTATAGAAGACACTAATGTATGCAGCTCTGTATCATTAATGTCTGACTTACCCTCCCCACCTAAGGGTCCAAATTAACCCTCCCTCCTACCAGTCTTTATGCCCTTCCCCTTCCCCCTGTGGGCCCAAATCAGCACTCTCCCCTACAACCCTTCAGTCTTTCCACATCCCCTTGAGGGCCCAACTCAATACTCCTACCTACCGCTCCTCAGTCCTTCCCCCTACACACTGAGGGCCCAACTCAGTGCTCCCCCCTAACACCCATCAGTCTTTTCCCCTCCTCCTTGAGGGCCCGCCTCAATGCTTCTACCTACCGCCCCTCAATCCTTCCCCCTACACCCTGAGGGCCCAACTCAATGCTCCTACCTTCCCCCTACACCCCTTTACATCAAGGTAAAGGGGTTCACTGATGTAAGAGGGGAGTGAGGACACAGGTATAAGCGGGGACCCTTATATCAGTGCCCCCCCCCCCCCACTGCCCCAAATGTTATAGCGATTGCAAGGAGGAAGGGGGGGGGGGAGAGGAGGCCTGGGTCATTCTTCCCACTGACCACCAATGTAAGGAGCATTCTCCCCACTAGCCACCAATGTAAGGGACATTCTTCTCACTGATCACCAATGTAAGGAACATTCTTCCCACTGATCACCAATGTAAGGAACATTCTTCTCACTGATCACCAATGTAAGGAACATTCTTCTCACTGACCACCAATGTAAGGAGCATTCTTCCCACTGATCACCAATGTAAGGAACATTCTTCTCACTGATCACCAATGTAAGGAACATTCTTCCCACTGATCACCAATGTAAGGAACATTCTTCTCACTGACCACCAATGTAAGGAACATTCTTCCCACTGATATCCAATGTAAGGAACATTCTTCCCACTGATCACCAATGTAAGGAACATTCTTCTCACTGATCACCAATGTAAGGAACATTCTTCCCACTGATCACCAATGTAAGGAACATTCTTCCCACTGATTACCAATGTAAGGGACATTCTAGCCCCTTGACCATCCCTTTAATGTACCATGAGCTCTAGATATAGTAAATATAAGTAGGGTTTCCCTGAGACCAGAAAGTTATTGCAAGGGTTCCTTATGTTTAAAAGGTTGAGAAAGGCAGAGCTGGAGGCTCCACCAAACCTAGTATACACATAGAAATGTTTAGAGGTGGGTAGTCAAGGTGGAGATGATGTCCACAATCGCAGACTAGAAGGTCTGGATTTTAGGAAATCCTTAAAATATATGTGTAATGTCCTGAAAGCATTGTCAGCAATGAGGGGGCACATATAGGTACACTTTCATCGGCCTGGATAGTCTTAAGTGGACTATATGAAGTATTTTAAGAGAATTACATCCGGCATACAGGACAAGAGAAGTGGTACTGTGCAGAGTCCATATATACAGAATAAGAACAGATACCAAGAATAAAACCTAGAATACAGGACAAGAGAAGTGGTACTGTGCAGAGTCCATAGATACAGAATAATTCCGCGTACACACGAGCGGACTTTTCGGCAACAAAAGTCAGACGGCCATTCCGACGGACTTTTGAACGAACGGACTTGCCTACACACGATCACACCAAAGTCCGACGCATTCGTACGTGATGACGTATGACCGGACTAAAATAAGGAAGTTGATAGCCAGTAGCCAATAGCTGCCCTAGCGTGGGTTTTTCATCTGTTGGACTAGTATACAGACGAGCGGATTTTTCGACCGGACTTGAGTCCGTCGGAAAGATTTGAAACATGTTCTAAATCTAAAGTCCATCAGATTTTTGACTGGAAAAGTCCGCTGAAGGTCTGATGAAGCACACACACGATCGGATTGTCCGTCGGACCAGTTCGGTCGAAAAGCCCGCTCGTGTGTACGCTGCATAAGGATAGATACTGAGAATTACACCCCACACACAGGAGAAGAGAAGTGGTACTGTGCAGAGTCCATGCTGCTAGATGCAATACAATTTTTTGGAAGTTTGCACCCCTTTAAGACTGTACATACAGGGCTGAGGTAGAAGAGGCACCTACCTTGGGTGCCATGCAGCAGGGGGTACAGCTAGGGTAGGAGTCTCCCCTGCTTCATCATCGCCCAGCAGTGTGCTACACTGTGCAGGTCTGAGCTGATATCCCAGTCCTGCAGATTACACTGGGAGATCACGGCTTTCCCTGTGTAACTGGTGGGATCTGCTTTATCATAAGAGTGACAGCCGCTCGGCTCTGTACTCCGAGCTCCGTGTGTTCCTGATAAACCAGATCACAGCACCCGGCTATCCCCAGACTGACAATGCTGCTGCCGGCTGTGCCTCCTGTGCTCCTTCATCCAAAGTGGAGTTGCGCTTTAATACAGGAGGTGTGTTACTGGCCAGATCACTAGGTAAAAATAAAGAAAAGAAAAAAAAAAAAGAAAAATGAAAACGAATGCAGCCACCACATCTAATGATTGGTAATCTGCAATATATCACATTTCTGGTTTTGGGTTGAATACCGCCGTAATGTGGATCTCTCTCAGATAAACACAGCGGGATTGTTTCGGCGTGCTGTATACAGCAGCGGAGGATGGTATACGCTCTGGCTCATCCGCACGTCTTACATCATTCCTTTATTTATTTATACAAAGAGGAATTCCAGTCAATAAGAAAAAAAAAAAAATCAGCGTTCGGCAGTGGCTTCCCTAGCAGAGTGTTCGTTTTCATGCTGCGTGTGCGCTCTGTGCCTGGTACTGCTCAGTGTGATGCTCCATGCAGGTCCAGTTTGGAGCTTCTTTGTGATTTATACACTTATTTTTGCATTTTAATCCCTGTAATACTTTTCCAGCCTTTTCTGGAACTTTTTTGTTTAAAAGTTTAAATCAGTATTTTTTGCTACAAAATTACTTAGAACATCCCAAACATATTACATTATATATATATATATATATATATATATATATATATATATGTATATATATATATATATATACACAGTTGTGCTCATAAGTTTACATACCCTGGCAGAATTTATGATTTCTTGCCCATTTTTCAGAGAATATGAATGATAACACAAAAACTTTTCTTTCACTCATGGTTAGTGTTTGGCCGAAGCCATTTATTATCAATCAACTGTGTTTACTATTTTTAAATCATAATGGCAACAGAAATTACCCAAATGACCCTGATCAAAAGTTTACATACCCTGGTGATTTTGGCCTAATAACATGCACACAAGTTGACACAAAGGGGTTTGAATGGATATTAAAAGGTAACCATCTTCACCTGCAGGGCCGATCCTGGGCGGGTGCAGGGGGTGCACCGCACCCCAGCGCTGTCATCTGCCTGCAGAAGAGGGGCGCCGAAGCTGACTGTAACCAGTGACGTCAGTCAGAGACCGCGGCCGCCCCAGCATTCACAGCGCACGGCGGCCACCCCAGCATTCAGAGCGCGCTGCCTCCGAGGCTTGTGAACAAGCTCCGCCCACCTCTGCCATGTTCTTTAGACAGCGTGGCTATGAGGGAGTGGAGCAGAGCGTGTCTGTAGAGAGAGAGCTGCTCAGCTGCCAGTGCCTGCCTTGCTGTGAGTGACTCCCTGCACTGCACCAGGCCGGTCAAGGAAGTAAGTGAATAAGTTGTGCCCATTAATAGCAGCCACTGTGCCCATCACAAGCTGCCACTGTGCCCATCAAACGCCCACTGTGCCCATCAAAAGTTGCCATTGTGCCCATCAAACGCCCACTGTGCCCATCAAAAGCTGCCACTGTGCCCATCAAACGCCCACTGTGCCCATCAAACACAGCCACTGTGCCCATCAAACACAGCCACTGTGCCCATCAAACGCCCACTGTGCCCATCAAACACAGCCACTGTGCCCATCAAATTCAGCCACTGCCCATCAAACGCAGCTACTGTGCCCATCAAAAGCTGCCACTGTGCCCATCATACACAGCCACTGTGCCCATCAAATTCAGCCACTGCCCATCAAATGCAGCTAATGTGCCCATCAAACGCAGCCACTGTGCCATCAAACACAGGCCACTGTGCCCATCACATGCTGCCACTGTGCCCATCAAACGCAGCCACTGTGCCCATCAAACGCTGCCACTGTGCCCAATAAAAGCAGCCACTGTGCCCATCAAACGCTGCCACTGTGCCCAATAAAAGCAGCCACTGTGTCCATCAAACGCAGCTACTGTGCCCATCAAACACAGCCACTGTGCCATCAAATACAGCCACTGTGCCATCAAACACAGCCACTGTGCTCTTCAAACGCAACCACTGTGCCCATAAAACACTGCCACTGTGCCCATCAAACACAGCTACTGTGCCCATCAAACACAGCCACTGTGCCATCAAACACAGCCACTGTGCCCATTAAAAGCAGCCACTGTGCCCATCAAACGCTGCCACTGTGCCCATTAAAAGCAGCCACTGTGCCCATCAAGTGGGATGCTATGCGATTTCATGTGTGTAATGTGTGTGTGTAATGAGTCATGGGGAAAGCAAAGGAATTGTCAAAGGATCTGCAGGAAAAGGTAAATGAACTGTATAAAACAGGAAAGGGATATAAAAAGATATCCAAGGAATTGAGAATGCCAATCAGCAGTGTTCAAACTCTAATCAAGAAGTGGACAATGAGGGGTTCTGTTGAAACCAAACCACGGTCAGGTAGACCAACTAAAATTTCAGCCACAACTGCCAGGAAGATTGTTCGGGATGCAAAGAAAACCCACAAATAACTTCAGGTGAAATACAGGACTCTCTGAAAACATGAGGTGTGGCTGTTTCAAGATGCACAATAAGGAGGCACTTGAAGAAAGATGGGCTGCATGGTCGAGTCACCAGAAGAAAGCCATTACTACGCAAATGTCACAAAGTATCCCACTTATAATACTCCAAACAGCACAGAGACAAGCCTCAAATCTTGTGGCACAAAGTCATTTGGAGTGATGAGACCAAATTGAGCTTTTTGGCCACAACCATAAACACTACATTTGGAGAGGAGCCAACAAGGCCTATGATGAAAGGTTCACCATTCCTACTGTGAAACACGGAGGTGGATCGCTGATGTTTTGGGGATGTGTGAGCTACAAAGGCACAAGAAATTTGGCCAAAATTGATGGCAAGATGAATGCAGTACGTTATCAAAAAATACTGGAGGAACATTTGTATTCATCAGCCAGGAAGCTACGCATGGGACGTACTTGGACATTCCAATAAGACAATGATCCAAAACACAAGGCCAAGTCGGCCTGTCATTGGCTACAGCAGAATAAAGTGAAGGTTCTGGAGTGGCCATCTCAGTCTCCTGACCTCAATATCATTGAGCCCCTCTGGGGAGATCTCAAATGTGCAGTTCATGCAAGACAGCCCAAGAATTTACAGGAACTGGAGGACTTTTGCCAAGAGGAATGGGCAGCTTTACCATCTGAGAAGATAAAGAGCCTCATCCACAAATACCATAAAAGACTTCAAGCTGTCATTGATGTTAAAGGGGGCAATACACAGTATTAAGAACTGGGGTATGTAAACTTTTGATCAGGGTCATTTGGGTAGTTTCTGTTGCCATTATGATTTAAAAAGAGTAAACACAGTTGACTGATAATAAATGGTTTCAGCCAAACACTAACCATGAGTGAAAGAAAAGTTTTTGTGTTATCATTTATATTCTCTGAAAAAATGGCCAAGAAATCATAAATTCTGCCAGGGTATGTAAACTTATGAGCACAACTGTATATATCCCCCATTTCACGCTTCCAACTTTGCCTGGTCTTCATTTCCGGGGCGTATATACTGTATATAATTTTAGCAGAGACCCTAGAGAATAAAATGGTGGTCGTTGCAATATTTTATGTCACACGGTATTTGCGAAGCGGTCTTTCCAACCCAATTTTTTTTGGAATAAATACACTTTAGTGAATTTTAATATGAAAAAAACCCACCATAGATAACTACATTTTATTTTGGGTAAAATATAAAAGATGATGTTACGCCGAGTAAATAGATACCAAACATGTTACACTTTAAAATTGCGCACTCTCGTGGAACGGCGACGAACTACGGTACTTAAAAATCTCCATAGGCGACGCTTTTAAAAATGTAAAAGAGTTACAGAGGAGGTCCAGCGCTAGAATTATCGCTCTTGCTCTGACGTTCGCGGCGATACCTCACATGTGTGGTTTGAACGCCGTTTACATATGCGCGCGCGACTTACGCATGTGTTCGCTTCTGCGTGTGAGCATGAAGGGACGGGGGAGCTTTACATTTTTTTTCTTTTATTTATTTTACTTTTCATTTTTTCATTTTTACACTGTCCCTTTTTTTAATCACTTTTATTCCTATTACAAGGATAGTAAACCTCCCTTGTAATAAAAATAAGGCATGACAGGTCCTCTTTATGGAGAGATCTGGGGTTCTATAAGACCTCAGATCTCTCATTTACCTTTAAAAGCAAAAGATCTGTGAAGCCCGGGAGAGACCCGATGCCGGCGGTAGCTCAGCAGTAAAGTTTTTTTTTTTTTGGTAAAGCAAAAGTTAAAAAAAAAAAAAAAAGAATTTACTCTGGCTCGGGAACCCGAAAGTGATGTCATGACGTCGCTCCGGTCCTCCAAGGGCATAGACATGAGTAGCGGCAAGTATTTAAAGTGGTTGTAAACCCTTCCGTGTATCCAGTGACGTGACCGGCCTCAGGATATACACAGAGATCAAACAAATCCTCCTAAATAAGTTGTACCTGTTTACCTGCAGTCTCCTCTTCTCTACATCCATTCAAATTTCTGGATTTTTACAGCTTGTCTGAGCTTTTAGAAAAAAAGGGAGGAGCCGAAATGACACCCTCCTGTGAATAATGACCTCGGAAGCTTTGTGTATAATAAACCCCCAACGTCTCTGTAAAGTGTACCGGTCACCTACCCGTACTATACTATATTGCCAAAAGTATTGGGACACCTGCTTTTACACGCACATGACCTTTAATGACATCCCATTCTTAGTCCTGTAGTGAATAATAAGTACCATATTTATCGGCGTATAACACGCACCCTAAGTTTAGGAGAGAATTTTAAGGAAAAAAACTTTTAGGAGGGAAGTTTAGGGAAAAAAAACTTACATTAAAATGCCCATCAATGCAGCCTCATCAGTGTTCATCTGCAGCCTTGTTAGTGTCATTGCAGCCTTTTCAGTGTCAGTGCAGCCTTGCCCCAGTGTCCATTGCAGCCTTGTCAGTGCAGCTTTGCCCCAGTGCAGCCTTGTCAGTGCAGCTTTGCCCCAGTGCAGCCTTGTCAGTGCAGCTTTGCCCCAGTGCAGCCTTGTCAGTGCAGCTTTGCCCCAGTGCAGCCTTGTCAGTGCAGCTTTGCCCCAGTGCAGCCTTGTCAGTGCAGCTTTGCCCCAGTGCAGTCTTGTCAGTGCAGCTTTGCCCCAGTGCAGCCTTGTCAGTGCAGCTTTGCCCCAGTGCAGCCTTGTCAGTGCAGCTTTGCCCCAGTGCAGCCTTGTCAGTGCAGCTTTGCCCCAGTGCAGCCTTGTCCCTAGTGTCCATGCTTGCCGCCGCCGACATACACATGTAGTTTTAAATATGGCGCCGCGGAGTTCGGAGGGACTCGGCGGCGCTCGTTCAGTGACTGCTCGGAGCCGAGATACACATAGTCGAGTGTATTCGGCTCTTTCCGGCGCCGCTCACAGTCATGCCCAGTCCCGCCATTGGACCTGTGTTATGTCCATCATAGGGCGGGACTGGGCGGGACTGTGAGCGGCGCCGGAAAGAGCCGAATACACTCGACTATGTGTATCTCGGCTCCGAGCAGTCACTGAACGAGCGCCGCCGAGTCCCTCCGAACTCCGCGGCGCCATATTTAAAATGACACGCTATGTGAATGTCGGCGGCGATCGCCGCCGATAGATCACAATTAACGTGGATCGGCGTATAACACACACCGACGATTTCCCCCTGATTTTAAGGGGAAAAAAGTGCGTGTTATACGCCGATAAATACGGTAAGTTGTGCCTTTTTAAGGACAGGTTTCCCGCACAATAATTATTATTAAGTCATTTTTAATGAGGATATTTTTAAGATACAAAATCAATCTATATGACACAGTCTGTGCTTGTGAAACTTATTCACGGAGACGTGTGAGCATACGAAACAGCCATTTATTGGTTGACAAAAACAAATAATCACATGAAATTAAGATACCGATTGCGTTACATGAACGTCTTGAAAATCAATAAAAAAACTTGCAAAAATGGGCGTACCGTCCCTTTGACATAATACCACCATGATAACTTCTCGGTAGAATCAATAACCTTGTGAACTTGACAATTAAACAGAACGTCGGTATTTCACACGTACAACCGTTACTATGCTGCAGGTAAATAAGTGGTTAATAATGTGAAAAATAAATTAGACGTTTGTTTTGTCAATAAATGTGGCAACTATGCAAAAAGAAAAATATAATGAAAAATTTGAATCTTTAGAGAAAAAACTACAAGGCGGTTATTGATTCAGGAAAATGATTATCAATTGTATAATATTCAATACATCAATATTTGAGAGAACATACAAGATAAAATCAACATGACATAATTACCCATTCCAGGATGGCTACAGTTCCTATTGGCGGGTTACCAGAGTTAAGATGGCCGCCGTAGTTTCAAAATAGATACTCTTAATGAGGATTTACTTCTTGTGACCTCCGAGTTCTAAGTATTAGTTGTTGAGGAATCTTCATGAATGTAAAGATATGTATTCATGTGGGGTGCATGAGTGTCAGTGTGGGAGTGTGTGTATCTCCCAGTGTCCCCCCCTCAGGGTGGATCCCTGAGCTTCCTTCTGAGCTCTCCCCCGAGCTCACTTCCTCCCCATCTTTTTTCTCTCTCTTTCTTTCCTTTTTTTCCTGGCATCTTACTTGCCTCTAAATACCATTTCAGATAATAAGACCATAAAAATTATAATGGCTCTGCCCAAAAAGGACGTGGCCTTCTTTCCTATTGGTTATAAACTTAATCATTTACCTTTCTCGTAAATTTAGTGAGTTCAAATAATACCACCTTCAACCACCAGGTGTCTCACATATGTTTTGAGTCTATCCTTTTAAAGAGGAGTTCCACCCAGGGGGTCCATTAAAAAAAAAAAAATTAAAAGTCAGCAGCTACAAATACTGCAGCTGCTGACTTTTAATTGTCCCTGGGTCCAGCGATGCGGGGGATCGAAGCCCCGCTCGCCCCCCCCCTCTGCTCGTCGGCGCCGGCATTTCAACTGTGGGCGGCGGGCTGAGGCTTCACAGCCTGGCACCCACTGCGTATGCGCGAGCGGCGCCGCGCACCGTGATTGGCCGCTCAATCACCTGGGACCTGTAATGAGTCCGAGATGATTGACAGGAGGGAGGGAGCAGAGCCGAGCCCTTCCTGTGCCGAGGGGGAAGTGATGTCACCAGCCCAGGCAAAGGAAGAGGCAGACTACGAGGGGCCACCTAGCAACAGGCATTTAGAGGTAAGTAAAAAAAAAAAAAAATCCAAATGTTTTTTGTTTTTTTTTTAGAATTTTTCAGGTATTTTTGTTTTTTTGGTTGGAACCCCACTTTAAGTTAATATGTTCTATTTTCATAATGTGTATGATGGTAAGGATTAGTATATACACCTTTAAATATTCTGGTAATCGGTCTAATGTAGAATACACTCAGTATAAGTTTGATTAGTCACCATTACATAACTTGGTTATATATATGTATCTCTATAAATGTATGTCTATAAAAACTGGTCTATCTATGAAATACACACATTGTTATATATATTAATCAATACTACCTAAAAATGATTATCTATATGGATACCTGTATAACTTCTGGTCTCTCCAATGAATATTCGTTTATCTAAGCATAGGCTACAGTCTTATATATAAATATGGATGAATGAATGTACTATATGAAACAGCAATTAACCCATCAAAGCAGCGCTATTTTCAGTCCTCAATGCTGACTGATAAAACAAAGTCTTTGTAAATGCAAGCAAAACACATGCAGACAGGTAAATTCCAACAAAGACACAGCGGTTGGAGCTCGGCCTGGATTCTCTTATATGAATAGTAGATCTGATGAGTGCACCTTTCACCATCTATTGGGACACCTTGTGCTGCACACACCCCATAGGGGTTCAAACTCACCGGAGCCAGGAGGTTAACAAGCCTTGGATCAAATCCTCTCTCTGTTTACTCCCGAAGTCCTCCAGGGTTGATGATCAAATAACAGCAACAATGTCCACATGTAAAAAAAGAGACCCTGAATAGTCCAGTACCGTTTTGATAATTTATTGTAAGTCTCAAATCAGAGAAAAAAAAAAAACTAATAAAGTATATACACTGTAAAAATCAGTGGGCGCAGTTCCTTACAAAGGATAGCCTTCTAGCTTTCAGTTGGTTGGTAATAGTGGATAACTCAAACTGCTTCTCTCAAAGCACAAGGGTACTGGTTGCAGACTGGATGGATGTTACACACTCACAGCTGATCAGTCCTTCATTACACTAATATACAACTACAAGCATGGAGCGCACTGCGTGTCAACCAGGCACAGCTGATCTGCACTTCCTCCCTCTCGTGTCTGAAGCTTCAGGCTAAAAGCACACTGCGTCCTCACGTGATAACGGTTGCCGTGGTATCGTGCTCTGACTAGTTTCGTCAGGAAGACTTTTTCAAAGAGCATGACTACACGGCTTGTTGAACAAAATTTATCTGAAAACCAGGGGGTGGGGCACAACCAACACTCCGCCCTAATGAGTTAATACTTGGCAAGCACTAGGTCTGATTGGAAGGTGCGTCCCTATCTTAAACTGGGAACGTATCCATACTCCAACCAACCAAAAGCTGCAGGCTGCACATTTAAATGACACCGCAGTCTATTTATCCCAGAATCTTGCATTACATCTGCAAACTCCCAACTCCTTGTGAGAAACAGTGCCTATGTCCTGGATTAAAACGAAACATCTCCTCTTCCATATATTCCAGGTGCAACTGAAGAGAGAGAGTCGCTTAACCCCCAAACATTATTAAGCTATATGGATGTCGCAGTGTAGTGACCAAGTAATTAAAATACCCATAGTTCCTCACCCGATATAATTATCATATTAAATCAGATAAGTTTATCACATTGCGACATAAAATTGACATAAAATTAACAAAAAATAAAAATGTTACATACAAAATCGCATATAATCGCAGCAACATCGGAACTTGTGATAAAATCACGAAAATAATAATGACTAAAATCTAATCAGATTAAAATTACCTGACATACCTATTGACATAAAATTAACAAAAATTAAAATGTTACATGCAAAATCGTATATAATCACAGCAACCTCGGAACTTGTGATAAAATCACAAAAATAATAGTGGTTAAAATCCAATCAGATTAAAATTAACTGCACAATCTAAAATTCTACATAGATAGAAAGCGGAAGTTGATAAAAGATTCTCTGGTACCGCTCTGTATCACATAGTTCCATATTGTACATACACAATAAAAAAATATGTAATCCAAACGGGGCATAGTTATTAAGTTATTAAGTTATCTATACAGAAAACAGATCAAGATCTCAGAGTGAGGAACCCCTCCATTAAAACTCTAATACATTGTGTAATCGTCCACTCTAGTGAACCTAAAAATCGCTGATAAAGCAATTAATATCGAGTTCAATATTTAACCCTTTCGGGCTAAGAGTGTCAGTTAAAAAAATCCATTGAGTTTCTTTTTTTGATAAATTCCTTATTATATTACCCCCCCTCCAAGATTGTTTGATGTGATCAATCCCCCAAAATAACAGTCCAGCAGGATCTTGTCCGTGATGTAATTTGAAATGCAGGGATACGTTATGGTCTTTATAGCCAATAGTAATGTTGTGCACATGCTCAGCGATTCTCACTCTTAAAAGACGCTTAGTGCGACCTATGTACATTAATCCACATGGACAACGCAGGGCATACACTACATGTGATGTATTACATGTTATAAAGTGCTTAATTTCAAATTCCCTATTGTTGAAAGTTGCAGTGAATTTTTCTATTTTTCTCATAGGTCTCGCCACCATTCTGCACGCTTTGCACTTCCGGCACGCAAAAAAACCATTTTGTTCCCAGAAGGTTGGATTTCTCCCGGGGGGATCAATAATCTTTTTGACTATAACATCCCCAAAGCTTGGCGCCTTACGGTAAATGAACTTGGGCTTGTCAGGTAGAACACTTGCCAGTGTCCTATCCAGACAAAGGACATGCCAATGCTTATGGAAAATATTCTCCACCTCCTTGTACTGTGAGTGGAAGGGAGATATGAAACTCCATTCATGATCTACGTTTTTTTCCATCCTGGGTGCATCTCTTAAACAATGATCTTGAGGGAGAGACCTAATCTCCTCAATAATAGGGTCTAAAAACTGAGGTTTATACCCTTTTTCCACAAACCTATTTTTTAATACTGTAACCTGTTGGTCAAAATCCTCTAATTCGGAGCAATTTCTCCTGACCCTCACTATTTGGCCCTTGGGCACATTCTTCAACCATAGCGGATGGTGACCACTATGCACTGGAAGATAACTATTTCTGTCGGTGGGTTTGAAGAACACTTTCGTTTGTACTCTGTCACCAACTCTGTAGATGTTCACATCTAAAAAGTGTATTTCCTCAGTGCTCCACTGGCTCGTAAGTCTGATATTATGAGTATTGTTGTTCAAATGAGACATATAATCTTGAAGTGCCAGTTCTGAACCTGCCCATATCAATATCAGGTCATCAATATAGCGTTTGTAATATAAGAGTTCTGGTCGTCTGTCTCTAAAAATCTCTTTATCCTCCCATTCACCCATAAAGAGGTTAGCGATGCTGGGCGCGAATTTCGCGCCCATTGCAACGCCCCTCTTCTGGGTGAAGCAATGATGGTCAAACCAGAAGTAATTGTGAGAGAGACAGAAGTCTAACGCATCTCTAAGAAATATTTTTTGTCTCAGAGGCAGATCTTCCCTTTTACTCAATGCCCAATTGAGTGCTAGTAGAGCATCCTCATGTTGGATAATAGTGTATAAGCTGGTCACATCAGATGTGACCAGATACACCTCATTTTTCCCTGCTAAGCTGATTTCTTTCAGATCCTGTAATAAACTCTTAGTGTCTTTCAAATAGGCTCTGGTTGTGGTTACACTTTTTTGTAGGAATATGTCTAAATACTGTCCTAATCTTGAGGTGACCGAATCAATCCCATTAACTATGGGTCTAGGGGGGGGATTGGTCGAATCCTTGTGGATTTTCGGAAGGGTGTAAATAGTAGGGGTGCGACTACTGCTGGGGAACAGAAATCTTTTTTCTTTGTCCGTAAGGACATGTGAGCGATAGCCAAAATCAATCAGCGTTTTTAATTCGGCTCTGTACTGAGGGGTTGGATCCTTACCTAGCATCTCGTATGTATCTTTATCTGACAACAATTCAGACAGCTGAGTGGTGTAGTAGTCCTTTGACATAATCACCACTCCCCCTCCCTTGTCAGCAGGTCTGATTATTATGTCCTTTCTCGCTTCAAGTGACTCAATGCCTTCCTTAATATATCTCGGGTTCACTTGTTTTTTTTGGTTTTAACTGATCTAAATCTCTTAAAATAAGACTTTTAAAAACCTCCAAATGGTGGGAGCCATTATTGGGGGGATTGAATAAGGACTTGTTTTTTAAACCCACTATCCACCGCCAGTGCTGAGACCCCGCTCAGACTGGTTGGGTTCGAGTTTTTATTTAAAAAATGTTTTTTAATACTCAGCCTCCGCACATATTTATGTACATCTATATAGGCATCGAACTTGGTGAGTGGTCTATTAAGGCCACATTTTAGTCCCTGATGTAGGATGTTAGTTTCTTTATGTGTAAGCGGTGTATTACTAAGATTAAAAATACCTCCTAATCTGTTTCCCTCCTTCTTTTTTTGGACCCTGTGTCCTGCTCTACATCCCCTGGCTCGCTTTGTCTTGGGTTTTGTTGTTGAGGTGGGTTTCTTTCCCAGTGGTAAGGGTCCTTCCACTGATTTTGTTTGTACGTGGATGTTGTTGGTGGGTAGTAATGGTAGGGAGGTCTGGATCTGTGGGGTGGAAAACCCCTGCCTCTCCTCTGACCCCCCCGGCCTCTCCCTAAAAAAGGGCGCGGAGACGAATAGCTATGCACTGTATTCTGGTCCCACAATGGTTCAAACCTATTACCAACTGGTACCTGGTATGCATGATCATAAATTGAGGAATGGGAAGTCCTAACAGTCCCACCCCTCCCTCTATTGCCCCTACTCTGGTTACCAACTCCCTTAGCTGGAGTGCCAGGGCGTAGATGAGTGGGGATATTCTGCTTTTTTTGCTGTAATACCACCTCTCTCCTCTGTGCAGAGGTCTGCTGAGTAGGTTGTTGTGTAGTATGTTCAGAATGTGTTGGTTCACTATCCTGTGATTCACCCTCCAAATGGGTGGGCCTTGCGGTATTTTGCCAAAAGTAGATAGCATTAGTCCGGAAGTCCTTAAGGTCCCTATAAAACTTTTTTAACTTCTTTTTCTGAGAGTCTTTATCTATTTTTTTGAATTTTTTGGTAATTTTTTCATCAAAAGAAATATATTGTTGCGAATCTTTTATTGGTTCCAACTGTTGCTGTAATTCTTTTATTATAGTTTCTAATTTAGTCATCTTTTTCTTTTTCCTTTCTAAAACTAATTGTTGCAATTTTAGTCCGACCCCATTTAATGAAAAAATTACCAAAAAATTAGAAAAAAAAAAAATAGATAAAGACTCTCAGAAAAAGAAGTTAAAAAAGTTTTATAGGGACCTTAAGGACTTCCGGACTAATGCTATCTACTTTTGGCAAAATACCGCAAGGCCCACCCATTTGGAGGGTGAATCACAGGATAGTGAACCAACACATTCTGAACATACTACACAACAACCTACTCAGCAGACCTCTGCACAGAGGAGAGAGGTGGTATTACAGCAAAAAAAGCAGAATATCCCCACTCATCTACGCCCTGGCACTCCAGCTAAGGGAGTTGGTAACCAGAGTAGGGGCAATAGAGGGAGGGGTGGGACTGTTAGGACTTCCCATTCCTCAATTTATGATCATGCATACCAGGTACCAGTTGGTAATAGGTTTGAACCATTGTGGGACCAGAATACAGTGCATAGCTATTCGTCTCCGCGCCCTTTTTTAGGGAGAGGCCGGGGGGGTCAGAGGAGAGGCAGGGGTTTTCCACCCCACAGATCCAGACCTCCCTACCATTACTACCCACCAACAACATCCACGTACAAACAAAATCAGTGGAAGGACCCTTACCACTGGGAAAGAAACCCACCTCAACAACAAAACCCAAGACAAAGCGAGCCAGGGGATGTAGAGCAGGACACAGGGTCCAAAAAAAGAAGGAGGGAAACAGATTAGGAGGTATTTTTAATCTTAGTAATACACCGCTTACACATAAAGAAACTAACATCCTACATCAGGGACTAAAATGTGGCCTTAATAGACCACTCACCAAGTTCGATGCCTATATAGATGTACATAAATATGTGCGGAGGCTGAGTATTAAAAAACATTTTTTAAATAAAAACTCGAACCCAACCAGTCTGAGCGGGGTCTCAGCACTGGCGGTGGATAGTGGGTTTAAAAAACAAGTCCTTATTCAATCCCCCCAATAATGGCTCCCACCATTTGGAGGTTTTTAAAAGTCTTATTTTAAGAGATTTAGATCAGTTAAAACCAAAAAAAACAAGTGAACCCGAGATATATTAAGGAAGGCATTGAGTCACTTGAAGCGAGAAAGGACATAATAATCAGACCTGCTGACAAGGGAGGGGGAGTGGTGATTATGTCAAAGGACTACTACACCACTCAGCTGTCTGAATTGTTGTCAGATAAAGATACATACGAGATGCTAGGTAAGGATCCAACCCCTCAGTACAGAGCCGAATTAAAAACGCTGATTGATTTTGGCTATCGCTCACATGTCCTTACGGACAAAGAAAAAAGATTTCTGTTCCCCAGCAGTAGTCGCACCCCTACTATTTACACCCTTCCGAAAATCCACAAGGATTCGACCAATCCCCCCCCTAGACCCATAGTTAATGGGATTGATTCGGTCACCTCAAGATTAGGACAGTATTTAGACATATTCCTACAAAAAAGTGTAACCACAACCAGAGCCTATTTGAAAGACACTAAGAGTTTATTACAGGATCTGAAAGAAATCAGCTTAGCAGGGAAAAATGAGGTGTATCTGGTCACATCTGATGTGACCAGCTTATACACTATTATCCAACATGAGGATGCTCTACTAGCACTCAATTGGGCATTGAGTAAAAGGGAAGATCTGCCTCTGAGACAAAAAATATTTCTTAGAGATGCGTTAGACTTCTGTCTCTCTCACAATTACTTCTGGTTTGACCATCATTGCTTCACCCAGAAGAGGGGCGTTGCAATGGGCGCGAAATTCGCGCCCAGCATCGCTAACCTCTTTATGGGTGAATGGGAGGATAAAGAGATTTTTAGAGACAGACGACCAGAACTCTTATATTACAAACGCTATATTGATGACCTGATATTGATATGGGCAGGTTCAGAACTGGCACTTCAAGATTATATGTCTCATTTGAACAACAATACTCATAATATCAGACTTACGAGCCAGTGGAGCACTGAGGAAATACACTTTTTAGATGTGAACATCTACAGAGTTGGTGACAGAGTACAAACGA
The DNA here is from genome assembly GCA_037952835.1 of Lithobates septentrionalis. Classification (NCBI taxonomy): domain Eukaryota; kingdom Metazoa; phylum Chordata; class Amphibia; order Anura; family Ranidae; genus Lithobates; species Lithobates septentrionalis. The sequence continues at coordinate 82,084 of JBBDGP010003543.1, read as the reverse complement.
AAGTGTTCTTCAAACCCACCGACAGAAATAGTTATCTTCCAGTGCATAGTGGTCACCATCCGCTATGGTTGAAGAATGTGCCCAAGGGCCAAATAGTGAGGGTCAGGAGAAATTGCTCCGAATTAGAGGATTTTGACCAACAGGTTACAGTATTAAAAAATAGGTTTGTGGAAAAAGGGTATAAACCTCAGTTTTTAGACCCTATTATTGAGGAGATTAGGTCTCTCCCTCAAGATCATTGTTTAAGAGATGCACCCAGGATGGAAAAAAACGTAGATCATGAATGGAGTTTCATATCTCCCTTCCACTCACAGTACAAGGAGGTGGAGAATATTTTCCATAAGCATTGGCATGTCCTTTGTCTGGATAGGACACTGGCAAGTGTTCTACCTGACAAGCCCAAGTTCATTTACCGTAAGGCGCCAAGCTTTGGGGATGTTATAGTCAAAAAGATTATTGATCCCCCCGGGAGAAATCCAACCTTCTGGGAACAAAATGGTTTTTTTGCGTGCCGGAAGTGCAAAGCGTGCAGAATGGTGGCGAGACCTATGAGAAAAATAGAAAAATTCACTGCAACTTTCAACAATAGGGAATTTGAAATTAAGCACTTTATAACATGTAATACATCACATGTAGTGTATGCCCTGCGTTGTCCATGTGGATTAATGTACATAGGTCGCACTAAGCGTCTTTTAAGAGTGAGAATCGCTGAGCATGTGCACAACATTACTATTGGCTATAAAGACCATAACGTATCCCTGCATTTCAAATTACATCACGGACAAGATCCTGCTGGACTGTTATTTTGGGGGATTGATCACATCAAACAATCTTGGAGGGGGGGTAATATAATAAGGAATTTATCAAAAAAAGAAACTCAATGGATTTTTTTAACTGACACTCTTAGCCCGAAAGGGTTAAATATTGAACTCGATATTAATTGCTTTATCAGCGATTTTTAGGTTCACTAGAGTGGACGATTACACAATGTATTAGAGTTTTAATGGAGGGGTTCCTCACTCTGAGATCTTGATCTGTTTTCTGTATAGATAACTTAATAACTTAATAACTATGCCCCGTTTGGATTACATATTTTTTTATTGTGTATGTACAATATGGAACTATGTGATACAGAGCGGTACCAGAGAATCTTTTATCAACTTCCGCTTTCTATCTATGTAGAATTTTAGATTGTGCAGTTAATTTTAATCTGATTGGATTTTAACCACTATTATTTTTGTGATTTTATCACAAGTTCCGAGGTTGCTGTGATTATATACGATTTTGCATGTAACATTTTAATTTTTGTTAATTTTATGTCAATAGGTATGTCAGGTAATTTTAATCTGATTAGATTTTAGTCATTATTATTTTCGTGATTTTATCACAAGTTCCGATGTTGCTGCGATTATATGCGATTTTGTATGTAACATTTTTATTTTTTGTTAATTTTATGTCAATTTTATGTCGCAATGTGATAAACTTATCTGATTTAATATGATAATTATATCGGGTGAGGAACTATGGGTATTTTAATTACTTGGTCACTACACTGCGACATCCATATAGCTTAATAATGTTTGGGGGTTAAGCGACTCTCTCTCTTCAGTTGCACCTGGAATATATGGAAGAGGAGATGTTTCGTTTTAATCCAGGACATAGGCACTGTTTCTCACAAGGAGTTGGGAGTTTGCAGATGTAATGCAAGATTCTGGGATAAATAGACTGCGGTGTCATTTAAATGTGCAGCCTGCAGCTTTTGGTTGGTTGGAGTATGGATACGTTCCCAGTTTAAGATAGGGACGCACCTTCCAATCAGACCTAGTGCTTGCCAAGTATTAACTCATTAGGGCGGAGTGTTGGTTGTGCCCCACCCCCTGGTTTTCAGATAAATTTTGTTCAACAAGCCGTGTAGTCATGCTCTTTGAAAAAGTCTTCCTGACGAAACTAGTCAGAGCACGATACCACGGCAACCGTTATCACGTGAGGACGCAGTGTGCTTTTAGCCTGAAGCTTCAGACACGAGAGGGGGGAAGTGCAGATCAGCTGTGCCTGGTTGACACGCAGTGCGCTCCATGCTTGTAGTTGTATATTAGTGTAATGAAGGACTGATCAGCTGTGAGTGTGTAACATCCATCCAGTCTGCAACCAGTACCCTTGTGCTTTGAGAGAAGCAGTTTGAGTTATCCACTATTACCAACCAACTGAAAGCTAGAAGGCTATCCTTTGTAAGGAACTGCGCCCACTGATTTTTACAGTGTATTTACTTTATTAGTTTTTTTTTTTTCTCTGATTTGTGACTTACAATAAATTATCAAAACGGTACTGGACTATTCGGGGTCTGTTTTTTACATGTGGACATTGTTGCTGTTATCTGATCATCAACCCTGGAGGACTTCGGGAGTAAACAGAGAGAGGATTTGATCCAAGGCTTGTTAACCTCCTGGCTCCGGTGAGTTTGAACCCCTATGGGGTGTGTGCAGCACAAGGTGTCCCAATAGATGGTGAAAGGTGCACTCATCAGATCTACTATTCATATAAGAGAATCCAGACCGAGCTCCAACCGCTGTGTCTTTGTTGGAATTTACCTGTCTGCATGTGTTTTGCTTGCATTTACAAAGACTTTGTTTTATCAGTCAGCATTGAGGACTGAAAATAGCGCTGCTTTGATGGGTTAATTGCTGTTTCATATAGTACATTCATTCATCCATATTTATATTTCTATTTTTTATTAAGTGGCTGCTGAGAGATATCTCACTCAGAATATGGTGACATCAGGTTAAATCACTGCGGTTTATTACAATCATTATTTTCCATCTTCATATACTGAATATCCTTTAGCGCTGAGATAGGAGGATTGGAGTAGGGCGTATTGTCTCCTTTTTGTTTGTATACAGTCTTATATAGTTATAATCATAATTATATGTTTTTCCTAATACCAATTAGTTCCTTAAAGCGGAGTTCCACCCACTTTTACAACTCTTCAGCATCCCTCACTAAACTGTGCACTGTAAACAAATTGGATATTTTTAAATTTTTTTTCTCAGCACCTACTGTATATCTGCTGTATTCATTTTTCACTTCCTCCTTCCTGGCCGCGGCCCATCGCATCATTTCCTGTTTGCAATGCCTTCTGGGAAGGGGGGGGGCGGCAACTTCCTCTGACACTGCCGTTGCTATGGAAACCTGACCTGAAACCTATCACACTGCTTGTGCTGCACTGAGCATGTGCGAAATCTGCAAGGTCCATAAAGACATGGATGAGCAAGTTTGGGGTGGAGGAACTTGACTGGCCTACACAGAGTCCTGACCTCAACCCGATAGAACACCTTTGGGATCAATTAGAGCGGAGACTGTGAGCCAGGCCTTCTCGTCCAACATCAGTGCCTGACCTCACAAATGCTCTTCTGGAAGAATGGTCAAACATTCCCATAGACACTCCTAAACCCAGTGGCGGTTGGTGGTTTTTTTGGGGGGGGGGGGGACAGAAAACAATTCGACCCACGTCATACCTGGTTGGTCGGCTCACGGACGCCACCCACCCTGTCCCCCTCTGGGTCACGGGCACTAACCCCCAGGCCCGCATTTACCCCATCTCACGGGCAGCTGCTTCCTCTGAGTCTCCTCCCTCCTTCTGGCGGCCAATCCGATCGATCTCCTTTCGGCCAATCGGGTGACGGTTCTCAGGACACTCAAATTCACTATTGGCACAGAGCTGGGTGGGCTTCGGGCGCAGTGATCTGTGCCCGAGCCCACTCTTTTTTGAAGCCTATTAGAGCCTCTAATCACGTGCTTCAAAAATTTTTTTTAAAAATACCCCAATTGTAATCCAGGCGTCCTGCATGTAGATTAGGTGTCCGGACACATGGATAAGGGGGGCAGCGCCTGTGCGCCCCCTATGGACAGTCCACCACTGCCTAAACCTTGTGGACGGCCTTCCCAGAAGAGTTGAAGCTGTTATAGCTGCAAAGGGCGGAGCCAACTCAATATTGAACCCTACGGAACTAAGACTGGGATGCCATTAACCACTTCAGCCACGGAAGATTTCCCCCCCCCCCCTTCCTGACCAGAGCACTTTTTCTGATTCGGCACTGCGTCGCTTTAGCTGACAATTGCGCGGTCGTGCGACATTGCTCCCAAACAAAATGACATCCTTTTTTTCCCCACAAATAGAGCTTTCTTTTGGTGGTATTTGATCACCTCTGCGTTTTTTTTTTTTTTTGCGCTATAAACAAAAAAAGAGCGACAATTTTGAAAAAAACACAATATTTTGTACTTTTTGCTATAATTAATATCCCCCCCCCCTTTTTTTTTTTAAAAAAGACAATTTTTTCTCAGTTTAGGCCGATATGTATTCTTCTACATATTTTTGGTAAAAAAAATCGCAATAAGCGTATATTGATTGGTTTGTGCAAAATAGGGGATAGATTTATAGCATTTTTATTATTATTTTTTTTTTACTAGTAATGGTGGCGATCTGCGATTTTTATCGGGACTGCAACATTATGGCGGACACGTCGGACAATTTTGACACATTTTTTGGGACCATTGGCGTTAATACAGCGATCAGTGCTATAAAAATGCATTGATTACTGTATAAATGTCACTGGCAGGGAAGGGGTTAACACTAGGGGGGGCGATCAAGGGGTTAAATGTGTTCCCTGGGAGGTGTTTCTAACTGTGTGGGGGGGAGGGGACTGACTGGAGGAGGAGAGAGATCGCTGTTCCTGATCACTAGGAACAGCAGATCTCTCTCTACTCCCCTGTAGAGAGTGATTAGGGAGTGATTCTAACTGTAGAGGGAGGGGACTCACAAGGGGAGGAGACCGATCGGTGTTCTTCTATACTGGGAACACACCATCGGTCTCCTCTCACCTGACAGGACGTGGATCTGTATGTTTACACACACAGATCCACGTTCCCTGCTCTGTTATCGGGCAATCGCAGGTGCCCGGTGGACATCGCGCCCGCCGGGCATGCGCATCGGCTCCCGAGCGGCACGCGCGCCCCCCAGATGGCCGGGAAGCCCAAGACGTCATATGACGCCCGCCCAGGATGGGAGATCCCTCCTGCGGACGACATATGACTATGGGCGGTATTGAAGTGGTTAATATCAATTTATTTGATGCCACCCCTCGCCTCCAGTACTTTTCCAGAACCTCTCCCATCCTCTGGAGCTCCTCACCCCAAACTGTCCAGCTATCTTCTAATATCCTGCCTCCACCTAACAACTGAACTTTTAATTTCTCCATCCACCCATTTTGCCAATTATTTTCCTTGGTATCTCTTGAACCTTCCATTTCGATTCTAAGCTCTCATGGTGGGCCTTAACAGCAGGTTCTGTGTAGAAAGCATGCTCAATACACACTTCCAGCACACGGCAAGAGCTGTCACCCACAGCTCTCTAGTCACCAATCACAGTCAAGAGCTGGTGACAGCCAATCACAGTTGTCACATGATCTTCGCCTTTGCCCTCCTGGCGTCAGCAATGGGGTTAAATATTGTGGCTGTACACTGTGATATGTCATTTACGCAACCAACAGGTCCACTTTAGCCTCTTGTAAGCAAACAAGAGAGGGCGCCACCATCTAAGTGTAAGCTGTTAACGACTTATACTGTACTTAGATGGTGGCGCCCTCTCTCATTTGCTTCCATATGTACATTCGTTTTACTCAGGACCTTGTCCAGGGGAGCCACAAGCATCCCCTACAGCAGGGATATGCAAATTAGTGGACCTCCAGCTGTGGCAGAACTACAAGTCCCATGAGGCATAGCAAGACTCTGACAGCCACAAGCATGACACCCAGAGGCAGAGGTATGATGGGACTTGTAGTTTTGCAACAGCTGGAGGTCCGCTAATTGCATATCCCTGATCTACAGTGACTGCTTAACAATTCTGCACGTTTTCCTTTTAGCCTTATCTTTTTTATGGGGACCCGCAGCACCATTTCTACTTTAGCCTCTTGCCATCCGCACATCGCATATGTGTGGCAGCAAAGATGGCTGGTTTTAAAGCCCACACATCGCACATATACACTCACCGGGCACTTTATTAGGTACACCTGTTCAATTGCTCGGTAACACAAATTGCTAATCAGCCAATCAGCAACTGGCAGCAACTCAATGCATTTAGGCATCTAGACGTGGTGAAGACGACTTGCTGAAGTTCAAACCGAGCATCAGAATGGAGAAGAAAGGGGAATTTAAGTGACTTTGAATGTGGTAGGGTTGTTGGTGCCAGACGGGGCTGCTCTGAGTATTTCTGGGATTTTCACTCACAACCATCTCTCGGGGTTTACAGAGAATGGGCTGGAAAAAAAAAAGAAAATATCCAGTGAGCGGAAGTTGTGTGGAGGAAAATGCCTTGTTGAGGTCAGAGGAGAATGGGCAGACTGGTTCCAGATGATAGAAAGGCAACAGTAACTCAAAAAAAAACATTTGTTACACCCAGGGTATGCAGAATACCATCTCTGAACACACAACACATCGAAACTTGAAGCAGATGGGCTACAGCAGCAGAAGACCACACCGGGTGCCACTCCTGTCAGCTAAGAACAGGAAACTGAGGCTACAATTCTCACCAAAATTGGACAATAGAAGATTGGAAAAACGTTGTCTGGTCTGATGAGTCTGGATTTCAGCTGTGACATTCAGATGGTGGGGTCAGAATTTGGCGCATGGATCCATCCTGCCTTGTATCACCGGTTCAGGCTGGTGGTGGGGGGGTAATGGTGTGGGGGATGGGGTATCACCGGTTCAGGCTGGTGGTGGGGGTGTAATGGTGTGGGGGATGGGGTATCACTGGTTCAGGCTGGTGGTGGGGGTGTAATGCTGTGGGGGATGGGGTATCACTGGTTCAGGCTGGTGGTGGGGGGGTAATGGTGTGGGGGATGGGGTATCACTGGTTCAGGCTGGTGGTGGGGGGTGTAATGGTGTGGGGGATGGGGTATCACCGGTTCAGGCTGGTGGTGGGGGGGTAATGGTGTGGGGGATGGGGTATCACTGGTTCAGGCTGGTGGTGGGGGTGTAATGGTGTGGGGGATGGGGTATCACCGGTTCAGGCTGGTGGTGGGGGTGTAATGGTGGGGGGGGGATATTTTCTTGGCACACTTTGGGCCCCTTAGTACCAATTGAGCATCGTTTATACACCACGACCTACCTGAGTATTGTTGCTGACCATGTCCATCCCTTTATATGACTACAGTGTCCCCATCTTCTGATGGCTCCTTCCAGCAGGATAATGCACCATGTCACAAAGCTCCAATCATCTCACCACTGGACAATGAGGTCCCTGTCCTCCAATGGCCTCCACACTCACCAGATCTCATCCAATACAGCACCTTTGGGATGTGGTGGATTTGGAAATTGGCATCATGGATGAGCAGCCGAGAAATCTGAAGCAGCTGTGTGATGTTATCAGGTCACTATGGAGCAAAATCTCTGAGGAACGTTTCCAACACCTTGTTGTATCTATGCCACCAAGAATGAAGGCAGTTCTGAAGGCAAAAGGGGGTCCAACTTGGTACTAGCAGGGGGTACCTAATAAAAGTGGCCGGTGAGTGGATGTCCATGGGCAGCAGAGCGTTCTGTGCCGAGAGTGCGCTCCCAATGCAAAGACAGATCTCGGTCTCTGTTAAGGATTGGTAGCCAGCGGGATTGGCCCTCGATCACATGACCACTCTGACAGCCAATGATAGTGGTCACAAGATCAGCTGATTTACCCCATGACCCTGTTAAAGGGAAGCTGGCTGGGAAGGGGTTAAGGTCTGTCATACCGCTTTTCGCAAAAGAAAATATTATTTTTGATGCTTGACCTGGCAGAGCTCACCAACCATAACCGGCTAAGTTTTTGTTTAATTTGTCTGCTGTCTCCAGCTTTATAAATGTCTCTCGTGTCTCCAGCATAAGAACAATAATCATGGAAGATTAGAAGTCATTTCGGAACACTCGACTTACTTGAAGAACGTTTTCTGCCTTGTAAAACAAACAAGCGATGGGAATAAAGGAGAAGGACCATTAACGAGCTGGCGATGATGCCACTTTTAAACATCCCTGGGGGCGAGGTGACAAAGAATTATTGAGGGAAGGGCACCATCATTTCACTGCCGATCTCAGTTCTGCTTTATCTTTTGCCTTAAAAGGGCTTTTTCCATCATTTAGGCCTGGTTTTCCCATAGTGACAAATATGTTTCATGGGAAGCAAGATCGCATTGTTAAAGAGAAGAGCAAAACAATCTGGAATTAAATCATATTTTTTAAAATTTTGCCCGTTTTGTTGTGTAGTCACCAATGGGAAAAATCTGACGCTTTGACATCTTATTTTTCCATTGTACTAAACATCAGATCTACTATGCTAATGGCCAAAGGATTGTGGATATCTGACCATCGCATCTATGAACTTGGTGGTCATCCCATTCTAAAGCCATGGTCAATAATATGGGGTTGGCCTCCCTTTGCAGCAGTAACATCCTCCACTCTTCTGGGAAGGTTTTGTACAAGGTTTTGGAACGTGTCTGTGATAATTTGTGCCACTGAGCCAAAAGAGTATTTGTGAGATCAGGTCCTGATGCTGGGTGAGAGGATGTTGAATAGGGTTGAGGTCAGGTAATCATGATAGATTGTGAACCATTCCTTTGTAGATTTTGCTGTATGTTTGGGATCATTGTCTTGTTGGAAGATAAATCTCCGTCCCAGTTTCAGGTCTTTTGCAGACTCCAACAGGTTTTCATCCAGAATGGTCCTGTATTTGGCTGCATCCATCTTCCCCTCAATTTTAACCATCTTCCCTGTCCCTGCTGAAGAAAAGCAGGCCCAAACCATGATGCTGCCACCACCATGTTTCACGGTGGGGATGGTGTGTTGAGTGTGATGAGCTGTGTTGCTTTTACGCCAAACATATCGTTTTGCATTGTGGCCAAAAAGTTAGATTTTGGTTTCATCGGACCAGAGCACCTTCTTCCACATGTTTGGTGTGTCTCCCAGGTGGCTTGTGGCAAACTTTAGACGAGACTTTTTATGGATATCTTTGAGAAATGGCTTTCTTCTTGCCACTCTTCCATAAAGGGCAGATTTGTGCAGTGTACCTCAGCTGTAGTTCTCTGCAGTTCATCCAGAGTGATCATGGGCCTCTTGGCTGCATCTCTGATCAGTCTTCTCCTTGTCTGAGCTGAAAGTTTAGAGGGACAGCCAGGTCTTGGTAGATTTGCAGTGGTCTGATACTCCTTCCATTTCAAAATGATGGCTTGCACAGTGCTCCTTGGGATGTTTAAAGCTTGGGAAATCTTTTTGTATCCAAATCCGGCTTTAAACTTCTCCACAACAGTATTACGGACCTGCCTGGTGTGTTCCTTGGTCTTCATGATGCTCTCTGCGCTTTCAACAGAACCCTGAGACTATCACAGAGCAGGTGCATTTATACAGAGACTTGATTACACACAGGTGGATTCTATTTATCACCATCAGTCATTTAGGACAACATTGGATCATTCAGAGATCCTCGCTGAACTTCTGGAGTGAGTTTGCTGCACTGAAAGTAAAGGGGCCGAATAATTTTGCACGCACCACTTTTCAGTTTTTTAATTGCTAAAAAAGTTTAAAATATCCAATAGATTTCGTTCCACTTCACAATTGTGTCCCACTTGTTGGTGATTCTTCACAAAAAATTAAAATTTTATATCTTTATGTTTGAAGCCTGAAATGTGGCAAAAGGTTGAAAAGTTCAAGGGGGCCGAATACTTTTGCAAGCCACTGTATATATATATATATATATATATATATATATATATATATATATATATATATATATATATATATATATATATATATATATATATATATATATATATGCATTTTATATTGCCCACCTATTTTTGTCCCTGTCCCCCCATGTGCCCCACCTAAATATGAAAGCTGGAGACGCCACTGCCCCGGATCCTCGTCATCTGCCTCCTTACGGCAAGGCCTCTGATTGCCAACGGGTGTGACGTCGTTGCGAGTGAGGGGGGCAGGTTTGTTTGCCCCCCCCCCAAGATATTGAACACCAGCCGCCACTAAAGAGGGGACCCCCAAATGGGCTTTTCACATAATCTCCCTTAGTCCATTCTTCAACCCACTAACAGGAATCCCACCTCTGCTCACTATGCAGTACAGAGAGGACCTCCCCTAAAAGAGCCCCTGCGGGTGTTGATACAAGACCAGTCATCATTTGCAATCAAGACCTCTGCTACCCCTATTTCCCCAAAACTGCCCTAACTGACTTGACCCTGAATCATTTAGAAATTCTTCAGAAATTCACCCTGGAATAATGTTTGAAATATACTGTATAGTCTCTATGGGTTTCTTTAGAAAGTCTTTTTTAGTCGCAGTTATTTCACGCCTCTCCTCAACAGGGAAAGCAATGTTGAAACGAGTCACCGATTGCAATCATGACCTCTGCTACCCTGTTTCCCCTGAAACTGCCCTAATAAGCTTGTGTAGCCAGGGTAAGAATGGCGATTGAGTGAAACACTGGCTGCATCTGCTCTCTGTAGCTGCTGCCCTGCGGTGCTGTTATATCACCCAGAAGAGGGAGCTGCTGAGCAGGAAGAGCTCAATAGCCTGAGTCAGGCAGCACTGCACTGTGGGAACTGTAGTCCAGAGGAGAGAACCTGTACTTTAATCTAGAGCTTTTGAACTGCATTTCCCAGAGTTAGATTGCCAGGAGGAGGGGAAAAGGCTGCATTCTCTCAGGCTGTACAGGACACAGCTTTCTTTTGCCATGAAGGAGCCCAGAGAGTGAACAGTGCTGTCCAGTGTGCAGCATCACTGCTGCGTAACAGTGGCCTGAGCAGGTTGCGGAGTGCTAAGTCCCAATGTGCCAACAGCCAGCGTCACCTGGGTGCAGAGCAGAGAGTGGACTAATCGCTGTGTGTGACCGGATGGTGAGTGGCAATATTGCTGGCACTGGTGAACTGCTGCTGTGGGGATTTACTATCTGCAACTAGAGAGACTGAGCCCTTTAGGAACTAGCCATGCAGCCATCTAGCAACCTTATTGCTGCCTGCAGGCTTGACTGGGACTATTCTCATGTGCATCAACAGTACAATGGGGTCCCAATGCTAACCAGCTGAAGAGTTAGGACTAAAGACTGCCCCTTTACAGCTGCTACACAGAGACCTTTACCAATTCACTTTTTGTACTGTTGTTCACTACTGATAATGCAAATCTTGATAAAGTTCTGTATTTCTGTGCTTTGTAATGCAATGTGTAGGGAGTCAGCAGACTGCCCAAGAGTTATGTCTGCTTACTCTCAGGTGTCCATAGCTCTGCCCCCTCTTGGTGATCCATAAATACAACGGGAGGGCTCAACGAGAGGGCTCAGGGCCTCTCTCTCTTCCACATGGGACTACAGAGGAAGGACTGCTGCACCATGACAGAGGAAGGACTGCTGCACCATGTAGTCCTGCTGGAGCACATGGCCCCCTTTTGTGCTGCCCTGCTGGGATTTTCCCTGGAGCTAGGAACCTACCACTACTGGACTTAAGTTAAATTGACTTTTCTCTTGGGCAAGATATGAGCTTAGCAGCATACATTCGATAGTTAGGGTTAGACTCTGCTTTAGGTACGTTGTGCTGTTGAACTGTGTTATTGAATGCTCAGTAAAGTTTCATCAACTGTTATCTTTTTAATCATTTTTTGTTTATTTTATATGGTTGTCTCATCTATATACCGAACCCATTATATTAATTGTTAGTTTATGGGTTTGCTTCTTCCTTTTCAAATACAATAACAGCTTATAAATATAATACACTCATACTTTTAGGAATGTATGGGTTTCTATATAGCTTTTACTGTTTGATATTATTCCACTCCAATTGTTTTTATGTCTGGCGATCTCAGGTCCATGGAATATATGCTTTTGTGCCTATGTATAATTACAGTGCACGTCCCTTATGGACGTCCTCTTGTTTCCTCCCCCCTTACGGTATATATGTCTGACCTCCTGGTTGGTCAGTTAGATCTGGAGAAACAGCGGAGGCTGTGAAACGCGTCATCTGATTGGTTACTCTAACTTCCAGTCCTCGTAGCTTGCGTTCCACGCTGACAAGCAGTTCCGGTTTCGGTTTCCGGTTTACGTACGGCCACAGAGAATCACAACGTGCTTGACATCCTAACCTACTGAACATCCACAGAGGCTTCACCGCTACTCCAGCGGCTTACCATCTGCACCACTGTGACCAGTAAGCTTTCCAGCTTACGGACTGCATCTTGGACCGCCAGATGACCTCGCACGCTGCACCTTGGACCCTTTACTTATGTGCTTGATACCAGTTCCCTTTTGTGAGTAGCCATTTGGCTTATTTTGTTTATTAAATGATTACTAAAATACTGCACTGAGTCTGGCGCACCTTGTCCTTTCCTTTTTTGTTTTCCAGAGTTGTGCTTCCACTCCCAAGGTTGCAGCCATCAGTGTAACTTGGAACTTATACTAGAACTGTTTATATTTGAACTGAACTTTTTCATAATTTTCTTCCCACACCTCTCCTCTTCCCCTCACATTTATTGTATTTCATCTGGGATTTTATTATAACTACTGCCCAGTTGGTTCTGGCGCCATCTCCCCCCATTTTTCTACTGTTTTAAATTTGGGGTTATCGCTCTCATACTGGTCACTGGAAGTTCAACATGGCACTTCATTGCAAAGAACTCTCTGAGGATCTGAACAAAAGAATTGTTGCTCTACATAAAGATGGCCTAGGCTAAAGGAAGATTGCCAAGAACCTGCAACTGAACTGCAGCACGGTGGCCAAGACCATACAGCGGTATAACAGGACAGGTTCCACTCAGAACAGGCCTCGCCATGATCGACCAATGAAGTTGAGAGCACGTGCTCAGCGTCATATCCAGAGGTTGTCTTTGGGAAATAGACGTATGAGTGCTGCCAGCATTACTGCAGAGGTTGAAGGGGTGGGGGGGTCAGCCTGTCAGTGCTCAGACCATACGCCGCACACTGCGTCAATTTCGTCTGCATGGCTGTTGTCCCAGAAGGAAGCCTCTTCTAAAGATGATGCACAAGAAAGCCTGCAAACAGTTTGCTGAAGACAAGCAGACTAAGGACATGGATTACTGGAACCATGTCCTGTGGTCTGATGAGACCAAGATAAACTTATTTGGTTCAGATGGTGTGAAGCGTGTGTGGCGGCAACCAGGTGAGGAGTACAAAGACAAGTGTGTCTTGCCTACAGTCAAGCATGGTGGTGGGAGTGTCATGGTCTGGGGCTGCATGAGAGCTGCCGGCACTGGGGAGCTACAGATCACTGAGGGAACCATGAATGCCAACATGTACTGTGACATACTGAAGCAGAGCATGATCCCCTCCCTTCAGAGACTGGGCCGCAGGGCAGTATTCCTACATGATAACGACCCCAAATACACCTCCAGGATGACCACTGCCTTGCTAAAGAAGCTGAGGGTAAAGGTGATGGACTGGCCAAGCATGTCTCCAAACCTAAACCCTACTGAGCATCTGTGGGACATCCTCAAATGGAAGGTAGAGGAGTGCAAGGTCTCTAACATCCACCAGCTCTGTGATGTCATCATGGAGGAGGGGAAGAGGACTCCAGTGGCAACCTGTGAAGCTCTGGTGAACTGCATGCCCAAGAGGGTTAAGGCAGTGCTGGAAAATAATGGCGGCCACACAAAATACTGACACTTTGGGCCCAATTTGGACATTTTCACTTAGGGGTGTACTCACTTTTGTAGCCAGCGGTTTAGACATTAATGGCTGTGTGTTGAGTTATTTTGAGGGGACAGCAAATTTACACTGTTATACAAGCTGTACACTCACTACTTTACATTGTAGCAAAGTGTCATTTCTTCAGTGTTGTCACATGAAAAGATATAACTATTATTATTATTATACAGGATTTATATGGCGCCAACAGTTTGCGCAGCGCTTTACAACATAAGGGCAGACAGTACACTTACAATACAAATCAATACAGGAGGGATCAGAGGGCCCTGCTCGTTAGAGCTTACAATCTAGAAGGGAGGGTCAAGTGGAAACAAAAGGTAATAACTGTGGGGGTGAGCTGATGGAGAAAATGAAAATACAGTTGTTGTTAGGTGTGGGTAGGGTAGGCTTCTCTGAAGAGAAGGGTTTTCAAGGATCGTCTAAAAGCTAATAGAGTAGGAGATAAGCGGACAGATTGGGGTAAGGCATTCCATAGGATTGGAGAGGCTTTGGAAAAGGCCTGGAGGCGAGCATGGGAGGAGGTGACGAGGGAGCTAGAGAGCAGAAGGTCTTGAGAGGAGAGAAGAGAACGAGTAGGTTAGTATTTAGAGACTAAGCTAGTGATGTAGCTGGGGGCGAAATTGTGGATGGCTTTGTACGTAGTTGTTAGTATTTTGAATTTAATTCTTTGGCCGAGCGGAAGCCAGTGGAGGGATTGACAGACAGGGGTAGCAGACACAGAGCGATTGGTAAGGTGGATGAGTCTGGCAGCAGCATTCATGATGGATTGAAGGGGGGATAGACTATGTAGAGGTAAGCCAATGAGAAGGGAGTTGCAGTAGTCGAGGCGAGAGATGACCAGCGAGTGAATTAAGAGCTTTGTTGTGTCATTGGTTAGAAAGGGGCGTATTTTAGAGATGTTGCGGAGGTTGAGGCGGCAGGATTTGGACAGTGATTGGACGTGGTGCTTAAAGGAGAGTTCAGAGTCCAGGACTACACCTAGAAACTTGGCATGTGGGGATGGGCTTATAGTTGTGCCATCGATTTTGACAGAGAGATCAGGGGAAGGGGCATATGGGGGAGGAAAAATTATAAGTTCAGTTTTGGATAGATTGTTTGAGGAAGTGGTGTGACATCCAGACTGATATATCTGATAGGAAATTAGTGATAGGTGAGGAGACAGAGGGAGTGAGCTGAGGGGTAGAGAAATAGATTTGGGCGTCGTCAGCGTAGAGGTGGTATTGGAAGCCATGGGAGGCCATCAGCTAACCCAGGGAGGAGGTGTAGATTGAAAATAGTAGAGGTCCAAGAACAGAACCTTTGAGGACGACCCCAACAGAGAAAGGAAGAGGAGAGGAGGAAGTAGAGTTGTAAGAAACGCTAAAGGTGCGGTTGGATAAGTAGGAAGAGAACCAGCGAAGAGTACAGTCACGGAGACCAAAGGCGTGGAGTTTTTTTGAGGAGGAGGGGGTGGTCAACCGTATCAAAGGCAGCAGAGTGGTCCAGGAGTAGGAGTACAGAATAGTGTTGATTGGTTTTGGCCGTTAGTAGATCGTTGGCTATTAGATCGAAGGCTATTATCAGCAAGGTGGACGTTGTAGACCAGACGTTCGAGGAGTTTGGATAAGAAGGGGAGCAAGGAGATGGGGCGTAGGTTGTTAGGATCGGATGGGTTTAGACCAGATGTTTGAGGAGTTTGGATAGGAAGGGGAGCAAGGAGATGGGGCGTAGGTTGTTAGGATTGGATGGGTCCAGTGAGGGCTTTTTAAGTATGGGTCTGGCAAGTGCATGTTGAGAGATGGGGAAGAGCTGTTTACAAAATTTACAAAAATGTGAGGGGTGTACTCACTTTTGTGAGATACTGTATATAATGTATCCAAAAAAACCAGGGCCTGTAACACACACATGGGGATGAAGTAGGGTTGCCACCTCATCCATTTTTAACCAAACAAATATTAATTACACAGGTTCTGTGGCTGATTAAGGTGGCCCTCTGATTCCTACTGTATCAAATTGTATTTGTACTGTCTACCCTCAAGTTGTAAAGCGCTACGTAAACTGTTGGCGCTATATAAATACTGTATAATAATAATAATAATAATAATAATTAAACTCACTTTGTGCCTTATCTGCATTTAATTAGCCTCAGAACCTGTGTAATTCATATGTGTTCGGGTTTAAAGGGATGAGGTGGCAACCCTAGGATGAAGAGGAGGGGCACTACACTTAGGAACGAAAGCATTTCGAAATTCTTCAGAAATCCGTCAAGGAACAATGTTTGAAAGATTTGGTTCTCATGGGAGTTCTGTAGAAAGTCAATTTTTGGTTGCAGTTCCTTCACGCTCACGATGTTGAAACCAGATGCGTGTTGGGTTGTGACCAGCTAAAATCATCAACCCATGACCTCTACCGTTACTGATCAGCAGGAAGCGGCCATGGAAATGTCAACACAGAGTAACACCATCAAAAAACTGAGAGGATGTGTGTACACGCCGAGTCAGGAAATAATTGTATTTCCCATCATTTGATACACAAGCCCCTCTATAAATGAATTAATGAGCTTCGGGGGGGGCCTACACCTCTCCAATCAGACTTCGATTAGGAGGTCTCATTAGCTTTATAACGCATTCCTCATTAGGCAGGAATGTAACATGTCATCGGAAAGTGAAAATTTCAGGATGTTGCCAAAGGAATGGAACCGGTGAGAAATACCTTAATTAAAAAAAAAAAAAAAATCTTTAGTTAATTTCTCGGGAGTGGAGAGAGCCAAACAAAATATCAAATTAAAGGCAATGGGGCAGCTTTTCCTTTAATCACCCCAACTACATTAGAAAACTACGGAAGATAAGAACGTGGAATTCGGATAAGATGCGATGTTTCCATACGCTGCCAATGGGAGGGACGGGCTTGTTACAGATCGGAAAACATTGGAATTTTATGTAGAATGTTTCCAACATTTCCTTTCCTGAAGACAGCCATTTACTAGCTACCGTGTAATGAATATTTTTATATTTTGGCAACCTCCAGCTGCAATGCAAAATAAAACGTACAGCAGCGGTACTGTTACCATTGCTAAATGCTCAAAGGCTCTTGGTTGTTAGGGAGCTGGCGTCCTAGCAACCAGTGACTCATCCCTGCCAGCCCCCTTCAGCTGTTAGACAGGGATTCCTGGTAGACATGTGCTGTTCGGTTTTTGTTCCGAATCGAAATTCGGACAAATTTTTCGTTATTCAGAAATTCGGATGTATCTGAATTTCCGAATGACAATAGTAATAGTACAATAGTAATGAATTTACACAAATCCAAAAATAACGAAACAAAATTTAAGATGAAATTCAAATTCGAATTTCCAAAGAGAATAAAATAGAATAGAAAATAAAGGACTAGAATAGAAAAGAATCGAATAGAAAAAAAATTATAGAAAATAATTGAGTAAAACAGAACAGAATACAAAATACAAGAATTAAAAAAAAAAAAATAGAAAATAAAGGGATAGAATAGAATAATAAAAAAATAGAATAAAATAGATTATAACCATATTCTGAAATTCTAATTTCAAATAGAATAGATTTGAATTTGAATAGAATAGAAAAGAATAGAACAGGAAATAAAGAAAAGAATATAATAGAAAAGAACAGAAAAAAACAATAAAATTGAATGAAATAGAATATAACCTTCTTCCGAAATTGGAATAGAATTAATTCAAATTTAAATAGAATAGAAAAAAATAGGATAGAATGGAAAATAATAGGATAGAATTGAAAAAAGAATAGGATAGAGTTTAAAAAAGAATAGGATAGAATAAAAAAAATAGAATAGAATAGAAAGAATATAACCATTTTCCAAAATTTGAATAGAATAGATTCAAATTTGAAAAGAATAGAAAACAATAGATTAGATTAGAATAGAAAATTAAAAAAAAATGTAATAGAAAAGAATAGAATAGAAAAAAAAGCAATAGAATAGAAAGAACATAACCATTTTCCAAAGTTCAAATTTCAAATAAATTTGAATTTGAATAGAAAAGAATAGAATAGGAAAAAAAAAGAATAAGAATAGTATTATAAAAACAATAGAATAGAAAGAATGTAACCATCTTCTGAAATTCGAATTTCAAATAGAATAAATTTGAATTTGAATAGAAAAGAATAGAAAATAAAATAGAAAAGAATAGAATAGAATAAAATATAAGAGCAGTAGAATAGAATAGAAAGAATATAACAATATAACCATTTTCCAGGATTTGAATTTTGAATAGAATACATTTGAATAGAATAGAAAATAATACAATATATTAGAAAGGAAAAGAATAGAATAGAATAGAAAAAAACAATAGAATAGAATGGAAAAGAAAAAATATAACCATCTTCCAAAATGTTGAATAGAATAAATTTGAATGGAATTCGAATCGATTCAAATTTTTCAAATTCGGTCAAATTGAGTTCTATTCGGCCAAATTTGGAATATTCGAATCTGAATAAACTTAACAAATTCTGAAAAAAATGTCATGCTGCCCATTTGCCTTGCTCCACTTCCATGTGACAGAAAACTTTCTAGAAGGCAGGGGAGAGCAATCAAACCTGCAGCCCGTGAGATCCAGAACAGTGATAAGGAATCAACAACTGCTCCAATGATTATAGAGAAGAAAGATAACTAAATTTAGCTAACATCCTAGCAACTTAATTAGGAGGGTGCTACATAAGGGGGTCCCCAGATCTTGCCCCCTCATAAGGGGGTCCCCAGACCTTCCCCCCATGCAAATGTGTACAGGGTAAATAGCCAATATTGAAATAAACACACACAGAGTTTTTTTAAATTAACCACTTGACCTCCGGAAGGTTTTACCCCCCTTCATGACAAGGTCATTTTTTGCTATTTAGCACTGCGCTACTTTAACTGGTAAGCCCCAAACCCGGTAGAAAGGCCGCGTTGTACAGGTAGTAGTTAAAAAAAAGCCCCATGATATAAATCAATCACGTTGTCCAGCGATGCAGATCCATCTCAAACATGATGTCTGACATTCAGTGCCGGGACAAGGTCATCTAGAACTCAGCCCCAGGGCAAAAATGCCAAACTACCCCCCCCCCCTCAAGATGTATGAGCATTGTGTGTTAGCAAAAACCCCCCCTCCCAAAAAAATCGAGCACTAATCTGCATGGTTACCCCCTAAGCATAAATCCTCCCTCCTTCCAGTACAAATCTGCCCCCCTGCTGAAATAATCCACCCTCCCAGCACAAATCTTTGTCCCCGCCATCCCCCCAGCTTAAATTCTCTCTCTTCCCATATGCCCCCATCACAACCCCCCCCCCCCCCCAAGAAAAAAAAAACCCTCCTAGCACAACAAATCATTTGCCCCTCAAATTTCCCCTTCGAGCACAAATCCTCTTCCACCTACCCCAAATCCCCCTCTCCCAGGACAAATTCCCTTCCCCAATGCCCCGTCCTAGCACAAATCCCCCCCCGCCCAAGAACATTTTCCTTTTAGCACAAATACCCCCCAATCCAGGAGCAGCTGGTGTTTATTTTTTTGGGGTGGGGGGCAAACAATGCACCCACAGCCACCCCCCCCCCCGGTCAGTCGGGTCACCAGCACAGACCCCCACCCCCCCTCCACTGTGGGTCAGTCGGGTCAATCGCACTTCCCCAAGCCCCCCCCAGTCGGTCGGCTCTGCATTTACCCCATCTATGGCTTGGGCAGCGCTTCCCTCCGGGTCGACGGGTGGCGGCTTCTCCTGCATCTCCTTACGGTGGCCGTGCATCTCCTCCGTACTCCGCCTAGGCCAAAAGGATTGCTTCTCCTTTTGGCCAATCAGGACCTGCTTCCTGATTGGCTGGGAGGAGAATCAGTGTGACAACAGCGAATATTAATTGTCACACAAGTGGGTGGGCTCAGGGCTCTAATCACGTGCTTCAAAAAGAATAGAACCCCCTATTGAAATCCATGCGTCCGGGGCCCTGCATGTAGATTGGGGGGTCGGGGGGGGGGGGGCGGATGCATGGATAGGAGGGGCGCCACTGCCCCAATCATCCCTACAAGCACAAACCACCACCCCCCCCCCCAAAAAAAAAATCTGCCTCCTAGCCTCCCACCTATACCATATTACCTTTTCTAGCACAAACTCCCCAAATCCCCCTTCCCAACACAAATCCCTCCAAATCATCGCTCCCCTAAACTTTTGTCCCCTCCCACTCACTAAATTCCCTCTTCCAACACAAACCACCCCCCCCCCCCAATCTCCTCATGGTGCCCCCATACCTCCCAACATGGGAATGAGGGACACCTACTAGCAAATGTATGTAGGCACAGGACACACCCCCTGCCACACCCCATTAAAGGAGAATTAACCCCCCAAAAAAGGTTAATTAAATCCACAAGTGCTTTTTTTTTACCACTACTATTCCTTTATATCGGCTTTTAAAATGTACAAATGCAACAATTTAGAAATCAGATGAAAGGTTTAGCACTGGGAAACACTTTTTGAAAGATAAAAAGTGCATTTTATATACATCTATATAGATCAGACCAAAATGAGGGACAAATGAGGGGGAAAGAGGGACAGAGAGACATTTCTCCAAATCAGGGACAGTCCCTCGAAATCAGGGACAGTTGGGAGGTTTGTGCCCCCCACCTCACATGATACCACAGTGCCCAGAAAAGCCTCCCCTCCTGCCCACCCCTTGTCCTGGCACTGCCGGCACTCACTGACCCGTTGGAAAAAAAATGTTTTTTAAAAATGATATTAATACAAGTGACATGGTAGCTGCGGAAATCTTACATTGCATGCTCAGAGATAGCAACAGATTGTTACAGATGTTCTTTTATTTCCGATTTTGTGAAGACTTCCAGTAAATCCTACAAAAATTGTAAATAAAATTGTAATGTCTAAACCAGATTTCTGATCACGGAGCAGTGTGAGATCAAACTCCTTCCAGCAAACATTGCAGGTACAGCTCGGCCCCGCTAGAGGAGGTCCATGAAAAGGTCACGGTGTGCACATGACGGCTGGTTCAGGTGTTTGACCTCCTGGATCATGAATAGGGAAGGGTCACGGTCAGAGACAATTTGGGAAACAGGCGCGGGAAGTGACGGTGGTGTGCTTTTATAGACCTGTTGTTTCCTCGCCAACCCGAGGCCTCCGCATTGTCTTTACACACGGTGATAATGGCTGTCCGTATGCCAGATACGAGTCCGGTCACTTCCTGGGGTTCCTAACCTCAAAAGCCGCCAGCTGTGGTCATCCGCAGGGGGGAAGGGTCTTCGGTGCTTCAAAACAGCCCCGTTGTTGTCAACATTTTAATCAAATGTTCAGAATTCAGAGGGGGGAAAAAACTATTTAAATCATCTTCAGTAAAGGTTAGATTAGTATTTGGCCCATGGAAGTCTAGGGTTCCTCCTGAGGTTCCAGCAAGCAATGGAGAATTAATTTCCCACGTACAATGACCACCGATGCACGGGGGCAATTTCGCCACTTAGAGCCCTTTCACACTGGGGCGGGGGCGGCATCGGCGGTAAAACGCCGCTATTATTAGCGGCGTTTTACCGTCGGTATTCGGCCACTAGCGGGGCGGTTTTACCCCCCGCTAGCGGCCGAGAAAGGGTTAAATACCACCGCAAAGCGCCTCTGCAGAGGCGCTTTGCCGGGGGTATAGCCGCGCCGTCCCATTGATTTCAATGGGCAGGAGCGGTAAAGGAGCGGTATACACACCGCTCCTTCACCGCTCCGAAGATGCTGCTGGCAGGACTTTTTTTACCGTCCTGCCAGCGCATCGCTCCAGTGTGAAAGCCCTCGGGGCTTTCACACTGGAATGCAAGCAGCGGCACTTTCGGGTCGGTTTGCAGGCGCTATTATTAGCGCAATAACGCCTGCAAACCGCCCCAGTGTGCAAGGGCTCTTACGGTCACCTTTACATTGACCACTTATTTGTACTGGCTTGGTTCCCTTTATGTTGCTACCAGTGGCGGCTCGTCCATAAGGGGTCCCCCCTAATCCATGCACCCGGCCCCTAACCTACATGCAGGGCACCGGACGCATGGATTCAAATGGGTTTTTTTTTTTTTTTTTTTAGGAGCACATGGTTAGAGCCTGAGGTTTTAATTGGCTTCAAAAAAGGGTGGGCTCGGGGCGCTGAGCACTGCGCCCTGAGCCCACCCACTTGTGTGACAATTAATATTCCCTGTTGTCTTCCTGATTCTCCTCATGGACAATCAGGATTGGCCGTCAGGAGAAGCCATCCTATTGGCCGCCAAGGAGGAGGAGGGAGGAGACACAGGGGAAGCCGCCCTGATGCCGAGGGGAAGGTGACGCAGGGCGACCTAGATGGGGTAAGTGGATTGCCACCCCCCCCCCACAAAAAAAATATACCACCAGCCGCCACTGGTTGCTACTATTCATTTAATTTCAAAAATTGCACATGGGTGCTCAACCTGATGCCCTCCAGCTGTTGCGGAACTGCAAGTCCCATGAGGCTTTGCAATGCTGACAGTTACAAGCGTGACTCCCAAAGCATCGCTGTATAGGAAGCACAGCTGTTATGAATGACATTCATTCATAACAGCTTTGTTGACATTGTGATCGCATAGATCACATGATCACCAGGCCGAGTACTGGAAAACGCAATCCGCTCCAGCCTGCCCATACCGCCTGCTCGCAGTAAATATACTGTGGGCAGGTGGCAACTGGTTCAAGTGGGAGTCCACCTAAAAAAAAAAATATTAAAAGCCAGCAGCTACAACTACTGCAGCTGCTGACTTTTAATAAATGGACACTTACCTGTCCCAGGGTCCAGCGATGTCGGCAGTTGAAGCCGATCAATCGCTCGGGTCTCGGCAGCTGCCGCCGCCATCCTCGGTGAGGGAATCAGGAAGTGAAGCGTTGCGGCTTCACTTCCCGGTTCCCTACTGCGAATGCGCGAGTTGCGCTGCACGTCCTAAGTGGTCCCTGCTATCTCCTGTGACCTGTGTGTTTCCCAGGAGACAGCGGGGGAAGGGGGGTGCGGGAAGGGGCGTGACTCCCGCAGGAGTCTATCCCCGGAAGTTGGTGCAAATACCTGTATTTGACAGGTATCTGCACCCCCCTCCCCCCTGAAAGGTGCCAATTGTGGCACTGGAGGGGGGGAGGAATCGGATGAGCGGAAGTTCCACTTTTGGGTTGAACGCCGCTTTAATTGGATGAGGGATTTTTTGGTGCCAAGAACAACATGCCACAAAAGTTGCCACAAAAAATACACTGTATCCTTTATTACATTTGCGGAGATAAAAAGCTAAAATCTAAAAATTCAAGGAGAGATTGTTGCATTATATTACTAGTGCCTGTATGCTCGGTTGTATATCTGGGTGTTTGAATTGTGTTGCTGCCCCCTGGTGTTCTCTGTACTTGCAGCGGGTGGCTGACAGAGAACGGGACAGTTAATCTTATTGCATGTAGATTAGTGTAAGTGTGTGGAATTATTTTAATCTGCCATAGGCAGGGGCAGATCTCACATTGCTTTGGCATGCCTTGTCCCTGTACCATTTCTACCCCAGGTCCATGACAGATGCTGGGCTTGCTCCAGTCGTCCTTCCCCAATGACACTCCGTACCCCTGGTATATGACAGATGCTAGGCTTGCTCTGGCCTCCCTTTTCCCTGGACCCTCTGTACCCCTAGTCTGTGACAGATGCTGGGCTTACTCTGGCCTGCCTTGTCCCTAGACCCTCTGTATCCCTGGTCTGTGACAGATGCTAGGCTTGCTCTGACCTCCCTTGTCCCTAGACCCTTCCTACCCCTGGTCCATAACAGATGCTGGGCTTGCTCTGGCCTTCCTTGTCCCTGGACCTTCTGTATCCCTGGTCTGATGCTGGGCTTGCTCTGGCCTCCCTTGTCCCTGGAAACTCTCTATCCCTGGTCTGTGACAGATGCTGGACTTACTCTGGCCTCCCTTGTCCCTGGACCCCCTGTACCCCTGGTCTGTGACAGATGCTGGGCTTTCTCCAGCCTTCCTTGTCCCTGGACCCTCTGTACCCCTGGTCTGTGACAGATGCTAGGCTTGCTCTGGCCTCCCTTGTCCCTGGACCCTCTCTATCCCTGATCCATGACAGATGCTGGGTTTTGATCTGGCCTTCCTTGTCCCTGGACCCTCTGTACCACTGGTCTGATGCTGGTCTTGCTGGCCTCCCTTGTCCCTGGAAACTCTCTATCCCTGGTCTGTGACAGATGCTAGGCTTGCTCTGGCCTCCCTTCTCTCCGGACACTCTCTATCCCTGGTCTGTGACAGATGCTAGGCTTGCTCTGACCTTTCTTGTCCCTGGACCCTCTCTACCCCTAGTGTGCGAAAATTCTGGGATTGATCCTACCTCATTTGTCCTTGGACCCTCTGCCCCCCTAGTCCGTGACAGATGCTGGGCTTGCTCTGTCCTCCCTTGTCCCTGGGCCCATTGTAACCCTTGTCCCTGAAACATGCTGGGCTTGCTCCAGCCTCCCTTGTCCCTGGATCCTCTGTACCATGGTCAGTGACTGATGATGGGCTTGCTCCAGCCTCCCTTCTCCCTGAACACTTTGTATCCCTGGTCTGTGACAGATGCTGGGCTTGACCTGGCCTCCCTTGTCCCTGGACCCTCTCTACCCCTGGTCTGTGACAGGTGTTGGCCTTGCTCCAGCCTCCCTTGTCCCTGGACCCTCTGTACCCCTTGTCTGTGACAGATGCTAGGCTTGCTCTGGCCTCCCTTGTTCCTGGACCTTCTCTACCCCTGGTCCGTAAAGGATGCAGGGCTTGCTCTGCCCTTCCTTGTCCCTGGACCCTCTGTACCCCTGGTCTGATGCTGGACTTGCTCTGGTCTCCCTTGTCCCTGGACCCTTTGTACCCCTGGTCTGTGACAGATGCTAGGCTTGCTCTGGCCTACCTTGTTACTGGACCCTCTGTACCCCTGGTCCATGACAGATGCTGGGATTGCTCTGGCCTCCCTTGTCCCTGAACATTCTGTACCCCTGGTCATTGACAAATGCTGTGCTTGCGTTGGCCTTCCTCGTCCCAGGACCCTCTGTACCCCTGACCCATGATAGATGCTGGGCTTGCTCCAGCCTCCCTTGTCCCTGGATCCTCTGTACCCCTGGTCCATGACAGATGCTGGGCTTGCTCTGGCCTCCTTTGTCCCTGGACCCTCTGTGCCAGTGGTCTGATGCTGGGCTTGCTCTGGCCTCCCTTGCCCCTGGACCCCAGTACCCCTTGTCTGTGACAGATTCTAGGCTTGATCCAGCCTCCCTTGTCCCTGGATCCTATGTACCCCTGGTCCATGACACATGTTGGGCTTGCTCTGACCTCCTTTGTCCTTGAACCCTCTGTACCCCGGGTCTGATGTTGGGCTTTCTCTGGCCTCCCTTGTCCCTGGACCCTCTGTACCCCGGTCTATAAAAAGATGCTAGGTTTGCTCTGGGAATTCTTGTCCCTGGGTCCTCTGTACCCCGGTCTGTAAAAATCCTGGGATTGCTCCAACCTCCCTTGTCTCTGGACCCTCTGTACCCCTGGCCCATGACTGATGTTGGGCTTGCTCCAGCCTCCCTACTCCCTGGACCCACTGTACCCCTAGTCCGTGACAGATGCTAGGCTTGCTCTGTCCTCCCTTGTCCCTGGACCCTCTGAAACCCTAGTCTGTGAAAGATGCTGGGCTTGCTCCAGCCTCCCTTGTCCCTGGACCCTCTGTAACCCTGCTCCGTGAAAGATGCTGGGCTTGCTCCAGCCTCCCTTGTCCCTGGACCCTCTGTAACCCTGGTCCATGAAAGATGCTGGGCTTGCTTCGGCCTCCCTTGTCCCTGGACCCTCTGTACCCCTGGTCCGTGGGTGATGCTGGGCTTGCTCTGGCCTCCCTTGTCCCTAGACCCTCTGTACCCCTAGTCCGTGACAGATGCTGGGGTTGCTCTGGCCTCTCTTGTCTCTGGGCCCTCTCTACTGCCGGTCTCTGAAAATGCAGGGCTTGCTCCAACCTCCCTTGTCTTTGGACCCTTTGTACCCCTAGTCAGTACCTGATGTTGGGCTTTCTTCACCCTCTCTTCTCCCTGGACGCTTTGTATCCCTGGTCTGTGACAGATGCTGGACTTGCTCTGGCCCCCCTTGTCCCTGGACCCTCTCTACTCCTGGTCTGTGACAGATGCTGGGCTTGCTCTGGCCTCCCTTGTTCCTGGACCATCTGTACCCCTGGTCCATGACAGATGCTTGGCTTGCTCTGGCCTTCCTTGTCCCCAGACCCTCTGTACCCCTTGTCTGATGGCGGGCTTGCTCTGGCCTCCCTTGTCCCTGGACCCTTTGTAACCTTGGTCTGTGACAGATGCTAGGCTTGCTCTGGCCTTCATTGTCCCTGGACCCTCTCTACCCCTGGTCTGTGAAAATGCTGGGATTGCTCCAACCTCCCTTGTCCCTGGACCCTCTGTACCCCTGGTCAGTAAAAGATGCTGGACTTGCTCCGGCCTCCCTTGCCCTGGATCCTCTGTACCCCGGTCCATGACAGATGCTGGGCTTGCTCCAGCCTCACTTCTCCCTGGACTCTCTGTACCCCTGGTCAGTAAAAGATGCTGGACTTGCTCCGGCCTCCCTTGTCCCTGGATCCTCTGTACCCCTGGTCCATGACAGATGCTGGGCTTGCTCCAGCCTCTATTCTCCCTGGACACTCTGTACCCCTGGCCTCTGACTAAAAAGCCTTATTGATGACCTGCCTCTGTTCCTGAGGCTACCGAAGCTTCCCAGTTTTAAAGATCCAGAAAAGGAACACAGAAACGTATAAATAAATACAAAACAGAATCTCCGAAGAGGTTTTTCAGGCTCACATGCACAGCAGATGACACATAAAGAGAGTTTATGAAAACAATCCAGAGCAGAAGATATAAACCAGACAAGAATGAGGCAGTTTGTGTGTGTACAGGCAGAGAGCCCAGCACTCCGCACAGCCCGCGGATCCTCCGAAGGAGCAAACAGTGAGCCAGAGAATTCACAGCATAGTTCAGTCCCCCATCGCGGCCCTGCGCAGTGCTTCTCTGTCTACTTCATGGGGATAAAGGGGAGGCCACTATCCAAATAATAATAATAACTTTATATGGACAGCACAACGGGGACGTCCCCATTCCTACATCTCCAGAAAAGTCTGTACCGACTGATATCTTAATCCTATAGATCCAAAATATGTATACACTGTACATCCCAATTGCAAGAATGTATACACTCAGCGCAGTGGTCACTTTAAGAGATCTGTATGTCCCATTGGGCCGCACCGTGGCTCAGGGGCACTTTTACCCCCTTCCTGCCCAGGCCAATTTTCAGCTTTCAGCGCTGTCGCTGTTTAAATGACAATTGCGCGGTCATGCTACGCTGTACCCAAACAGAATTTTTGTCATTTTGTTCCCACAAATAGAGCTTTCTTTTGGTGGTATTTGATCACCTCTGCGGTTTTTATTTTTTGCTAAACAAATAAAAAAAGACCGAGAATTTTGAAAAAAATAAAAGTTTTGCTTTTGTTTCTGTTATAAAATTTTGGAAATAAGTAAGTTTTCTCCTTCACTGACGGGCACTGATGAGGTGGCACCAATGAGCGGGCACTGACAGGCACCGACGATGGGCACTGATATGCGGCACTGGTAGGCGGCCCTGATGCGCACTCATGGGTGGCACTGGTGCGCACTGGTGGGCACTGATAGGTGATGCTGATGGGCACTGAAAGGCTGCAAAGATGGGTACTTATGGGTGGCACTGATAGGCGGCACTGCTGGGCACAGATGGGCATTGATACATGGCACTGATGGGCATTGATATGTGGCACTGATGGGCACTGATGGGCATTGATACGTGGCACTGATACGCGGTACTGATATGCGGCACTGATACGCGGTACTGATATGCGGCACTGATAGGCATCCCTGGTGGCACTGGCAGTGGTAGGCATTGTGAGTGGGCACCGATTGGCAGCTGCCTTGGCACAGATTTCCCTGGTGGTCTAGGGGGGGCATACCTGGTGGTCCAGTGTGGATGGCCATACTGGTGGTCCTGGGTGGCATGATGGTGGTCCTGGGCGGGATCCGAGGGGGGGGCTGCGCTGATAAACAATCAGCGCAGACCCCCCCTGTCAGGAGGGCCGCCGATCGGCTGTCCTCTACTCGCGTCTGTCAGACGCAAGTGAGGAAAAGCTCGCTCACCGGCTCTTCCTGTTTACATCGTGATCAGCCGTGATTGGACATGGCTGATCACGTGGTAAAGAGCCTCCGCCGGAGGCTCTTTACCGAGATCGGTGGAGCGGTGTGTCAGACTGACACATTGCTCCACCAATCGCCGCGATGCGCGCCCCCACGGGCGCGCCGGAGGCTGTTATCCTGAAGGAAGTCACATGACGCCCAGTCAGGATAACCGAACCACCGCCCGGCCGTCATTCTGCTATAGGCCAGGCAGGAAGTGGTTAAATGACAATTGCGCGGCCATGCAACACGGCACCCGTATGACATTTGTATCATTTTTTTCACACAAATAGAGCTTTTTTTTGGTGGCATTTAATCACTGCCCGGTTTTTATTGTTTGTAATATAAATGAAAAAAAGACCGAAAAGTTTGCAAAAAATTCAGTTTTCTTCGTTTCTGTTACAAAAATTTTGCAAATAAATAATCTTTCTTCGTAAATTTAGGCCAAAATCTATTCTGCTACATTTCTTTGGTGAAAATAACCCAAATCAGTGTAAATTATTTAGTCTGTAGGAAAGTTATAGAGTCCGCAAACTACAGTATATACAGTATCTCACAAAAGTAAGTACACCCCTCACATTTTTGTAAATATTTTCTTCCATCTTTTCATGTGACAACACTGAAGAAATGACACTTTGCTACAATGTAAAGTAGTGAGTGTACAGCTTGTATAACAGTGTAAATTTGCCGTCCCCTCAAAATAACTCAACACACAGCCATTAAAGCGGAGCTCCGCCCACCGCTGCAAAAATGAAAAGCCAGCAGCTACACATACTATATACACATACTATATACACATACTATATACATACTATATACACATACTATATACACATATTATATACACATACTATATACACATACTATATACACATACTATATACACATACTGCAGCTGCTGGCTTTTAATAATCGGACACTTACCTGTCCTGGAGTCCAGCAATTTCGGCACCGCACCTGTAGGGTGCATGCCGCCCCCATTGAAAGTAAGGGAACCCGGCAGTGTAGTCTTGTGGCTTCACGTCGGAAACCCTACTGCGCATGCGCGAGGCTCCGCTCCTCTCTCCTACTGGCCCGGTGACCGGGGAAGGAGGAGCCAGCCTGAGCGGTGACGCAAATATCCGCGGCTGAGGCTCCCGGAAGTGGGGACAGGATAAACAAAATAAATCCTACAATTTTGAAAAAAATAAATAAATAATTGTTGCCTTCTGCTATAAAACATATCCAATAAAAAAAAATGTAAAATATCTAATTTCATTATAAATTTCGGTATTTATATGTATTCTGCTACATATTTTTGGTAAAAAAAAATCCCTATAAGAGACAATTTTGAAAAAAAAAACAATACTTTTTCCTTTTTGCTATAATAAATATCCTAAAAAAAAATGTCTTCATCAGTTTAGGCCAATATGTATTCTTCTACATATTTTTTGGTAAAAAAAAAAAAAAAATCGCAATAAGCTTATATTGATTGGTTTGCGCAAAAGTTATAGCGTTTACAAAATAGGGGATAGATTTATGGCATTTTTATTGTAATTTTTTTATTTTACTAGTAATGGCGGTGATCAGCAATTTTTAGTGGGACTGTGACATTGCGGCGGACAGATCGGACACATTTTTTGGGACCATTGACATTTATACAGCGATAAAAATGCACTGATTACTGTATAAATGTCACTGGCAGGGAAGGGGTTAACACTAGGGGGGCGATCAAGGGGTTAAATGTGTTCCCTGGGAGGTGTTTCTAACTGTGGGGGGGACCTGAATGGAGTAGGAGAGAGATCGCTGTTCCTGATCACTAGGAATAGACGATCTCTCTGTACTTCCCAGTCATATGGAGATATGTTAGTTTACGATGACAGATCCCCATTCTGGCTCTCTGTGGAGCGATCGCGGGTGGCCGGCGGACATCGCTCCCCCACCGTGCAGAGGACGCACGCGCCGGCTATAGCTGTAAAACGGACCGACGTACAGATAGGGCGATTCGCGGGAATGAGCCGACCTGCTGCAGCATAATGAGAAATATAAAAAATAAAAAACGACGTCCACCCGAAACAACGGATGTCCCACCTGGCCGTCATTTGACTACAGGCCCGGGCGGGAACTGGTTAAAGAGATGCCGGTAGGAAAATTGTCCCTAGTATGTGTGTATGTGTGTGTGTTCAAAGTCACTGCACAGCAGGGTTCAGACTGGGAGAGGGAGAAGGAGCATGTGTCATGGTTTGAGAAATAGCATGCTGATAGGAGGAGAGATCGGAGTAGCAGCAAGGCTAGGTCCACACCTTTGCGTTTCGCGCCCTTTCCAAACATCCACAGGAACGCGTTTCCCTATAGAGAGATGTGCGGCGATGCCATTAATTGCTACAGGCAACCCCACGCATCTGATAACGCATGCGTTTCCGCGCACGCCAAATTGCACGGTGCCAAACCATGCGGATCGATGCATCACATTTTTTTTGAAAAGGGTCAGGGAGATTTCTTTGCCGCGTTTCTTGCCGTGTAGGGTATTATAATGAATGGGCTGCCTACACACAACGTGTGGGTACGCACAGATCATGTGAGAGCGATCGATTGAACCTGTAAGTGTAAACCTAGCTTAAGTCGAACGTATTAATGTTCCGCTTCTGCTCAGAGGAAGTGTGTTGAATGATCCCGGCCAGATGACTGAGGACATCTAGTGGTGGAAAGTATTTACTGCAGGGGGGCAACTCAGGACTAAAGCTTGCAGCAAAAGCATCTTTTTTTGTACCCTTTAATAGGATATTTATTATTATTATTATATGGGGGTTCTGATTGCAGAAGCTAGCTGCCATAACCCCGGAATCCTCTTCTTCAGCGGGCGGCCGGCTTTCAGATAAAAGTGGTCTCAGTGGCGGATTCGCTGCAAGATCACTCCCTCCCGCCATGCTCCGGTCGGCTCCGCCGCTTACCATCGGCAAAATGGCACGGGTGCGCAAAACGACGTACCCGGACGTCACTCCATCATCGGCAGTTAGCGGGCACGCACACGCCTGCCGAGGGGGCGTGCCCGCAAACTCCATGACCGCCGGTGGCCCGCGATCGTGGCGCGGAGAGGCAGAACAGGGAGATGACTATGTAGACAAGGCATTTTCCTATTCTGCCTAGCAACATGACAGAGATCTGCTGCTCCCAGTGATCTCAGTCATGTTGTAGTGAGCCCATCCCCCCCCACAGTTAAAACACGCCCAGGGAACACACTTAACCCCTTGATTGTCCCCTAGTGTTTAACCCCTTCTATGTCAGTGACATTTACACAGTAATCAGTGCATTTTTATAGCACTGATCGCTGTATAAATGTCAATAGTGTGCAATTGGCCGCCGCAATCTGATAAAAATCGCAGATCGCCGCCAATATTAATAAACATAAAAAAATAATAACAAAAATGCCATAAATCTATCCCCTATTTAGTAGATGTGATAACTTGTGTGAAAACCAATCAATATACGCTTATTGCAATTTTTTTTTTTTACCAAAAATATGTAGAAGAATACGTATCGGCCTAAACTGAGGAAGAAATTCGTTTTTTTTTAATACATATATATTTTTTTATATATATTTTTTAGGATATTTATTATAACAAGTAAAAAAATATTGCTTTTTTTTCAAAATTGACGCTTTTTTTTGTTTACAGCGCAAAAAATAAAAACCGCAGAGGTGATCAAATACCACCAAAAGAAAGCTCTATTTGTGGGGGAAAAAGGGGACGTAAATTTTGTTTGGGTACAGCGTCGCACGACCGCGCAATTGTCAGTTAAATCGACACAGTGCCGTATCGCAAAAATAAAAATGGCTTTGATCAGGAAGGGGGGTAAATCCTTCTGCGGCTGAAGCGGTTAAAAAGACAGTGTAAAAATAAAAAATAAAAAGTAAAAAAAAAATAATGAAAAACTTTTACGCGCCCCGTCCCGTCGAGCTCGTGCGCAGAAGCGAACGAATAAGTAAGTCACTCCCTGCATATGAAAACTGTGTTCAAACCACACATGTGCGGTATCGCCGCGATCGTTAGAGCGAGAGCAATAATTCTAGCCCTAGACCTCCTCTGTACCTCAAAACATGCAACCTGTAGAATTTTTTTTAACGTCACCTATGGAGATTTTTAAGGGTCAAAGTTTGTCGCCATTCCACGAGCGGGCGCAATTTTGAAGCGTGACGTGTTGGGTATCAATTTACTCGGCGTAAAATTATCTTTCACAATATAAAAAAAAAATTGGGCTAACTTTACTGTTGTCTTTTTTTAATTAAAAAAAAAAGGTGTTTTTTTCCCCAAAAAAATGTGAGACCGCTGCGCAAATTCGGTGTGACATAGACGACCGCCATTTTTTTTCTCTAGGGTGTCTGGGAAAAAATATATATAATGTTTGGGGGTTCTAAGTAATTTTCTAGCAAAAAAAAAAAAAATCTGATTTTAACTTGTAAACACCAAATCTCAGAAAGAGGCTCGGTCCTTAAGTGGTTAAAAATAAATCTGAAATTTATATTGTAAAGCGCTGCATAAACTGTTGGCGCTATATAAATCCTGTATAATAATAATAATTGTGGAAGTGCTGACCCTAAAACATCTAACCTGCCATCGCACACAATGCCTGCTGACCTTCCCAACCACCATCTTCAGTGGGGGCATCATCCAGGATCACCATCTGAACAGCGCAGAGGTGACGCAATTTATGTAAATCCCGGTGTCTCTGCAGTTCACAAATGTCTGACACAGATCTGCCCCTGCTGCAGCCTCTCTCGAATTAGTGATTTGCTATAAAATGATCATTGCAGTGTAGAAGGGGACACACCATTGCTGTGTACTTTGCTGCCATCTAGTGGATGCACACTATATTGTCAAAAGTATTAGGACGCCTGCCTACATGAAGTTTAATGATATCCCAGTCTTAAGCTGGCCATACACCATACAATTTTCCTGTTCAATTTTCTTTAGATTTACCTTCAACTATGTAGTACAAGGGCCTGCCTGATTGCATCCAAATTGAAAGTGTTTAGGTTTGACCTCCTATTATATGGTTTTGGTAAATCTAAAGGAAAGTTGAACAGGAAAATTGAATAGTGTATGGCCAGCCTAAGTCCATAGGGTTCAATATTGAGTTGGCCCACCCTTTGCAGCTATAACAGCTTCAACTCTTCTGGGAAGGCCGTCCACAAGGTTTAGGAGGGTGTCTATGGGAATGGGTGGTCCACATTCTCACGGTAGGGGGCAGTGTGTTTGTACCCGCTGGTGGAGGATTCCTCACAAGATTTCTTCTTCACCACTCAGAAATCACATATTCTGGATTCCTCTTATTATGAACTTTTGTCTTCAAACAACCTCAATTATTTAGCGCTGCACCCTTTTCCTGTTATGTGTCATTTTTTCCACCAGTATATTGTGTAAGCTGCTTGTCATTTTTATTCGTATGCGCAGGTTTATTGTTATTTTTGTGTCTATGGGAATGTTTGACCGTTTTTCCAGAAGCGCAATTGTGAGGCCAGGCACTGATGTTGGAGGAAAAGGCCTGGCTCGCAGTCTCCGCTCTAAATTATCCCAAAGGTGTTCTATCGGGTTGAGGTCAGGACTCTGTGCAGGCCAGTCAAGTTCCTCGGCTCCAAACTCGCTCATCCATGTCTTTATGGACCTTGCTTTGTGCACTGGTCCAAATCATTTGGGGGAGGGGGGGGGGAGATTCTGGTGTGGGGTTATTTTTTAAGGGGTTGGGCTTGTGCATGTAAAAGCAAGTATCCCAATACTTTTCAAAATATGGTGTAACTATTGCAATCAGTATGTACTTTGCTGCCATCTAGTGGATGCATCTCACACTTTTGCACTCGGTGTGTACTTTGCTGCCATCTAGTGGATGTATCTCAGACTTTAAAGACCGCTGCGCAAATACAGTGTGACAGAAAGTATTGCAACGACCGCCATTTTCTTCTCTAGGGTGTTAGGGAAAAAAAATAATGTTTGGAGGTTCTAAATAATTTTCTAGCAAAAAAAACAAAACTGTTTTTAACTTGTAAACAACAAATCTCAAAAAGAGGCTCGGGGCTTAAGTGGTTAAGAAATTTTCTGTATCACTTCTTATTACTTAACTGTTAGATTTTATGAGATGAAGGGGAAAAAAAAAAAAGAAAAAAAAACCGGCCTAACATATCGGCCACCGCGATTTCTAAATATCGGCATCGGCCAGAGAAAGACCCATATCACTCAACCTCTAGTCCTGACCTCAACCCGATAGAACACCTTTGGGATGAATTAGAGTGGAGACTGCGAGCCAGGCCTTCTCATCCAACATCAGTGCCTCACAAATGCTCTTCTGGAAGAATGGTCAAACATTCCCATAGACACACTCCTAAACCTTGTGGACGGCCTTCCCAGAAGAGTTGAAGCTGTTATAGCTGCAAAGGGCGGAGCCAACTCAATATTGAACCCTACGGACTAAGACTGGGGTGCCATTAAAGTTCATGTGCATGGAAAGGCAGGTGTCCCAATACTTTTGACAATATAATATATATATATATATATATACGCAGTTGTGCCCATAAGTTTACATACCCTGGCAGAATTTATGATTTCTTGCCCATTTTTCAGAGAATATAAATGATAACACAAAAACTTTTCTTTCACTCATGTTTAGTGTTTGGCTGAAGCCATTTATTCTCAATCAACTCTGTTTACTCTTTTTAAATCATAATGACAACAGAAAGTACCCAAATGACCCTGATCAAAAGTTTACATACCCTGGTGATTTTGGCCTGATAACATACATGCACACAAGTTGACACAAAGGGGTTTGAATGGCTATTAAAGGTATCCATCCTCACCTGTGATCTGTTTGCTTGTAAATACAGTGGCTTGCGAAAGTATTCGGCCCCCTTGAACTTTTCAACCTTTTGCCACATTTCAGGCTTCAAACATAAAGATATAAAAATTTTTATTTTTTGTGAAGAATCACCAACAAGTGGGACACAATTGTGAAGTGGAACGAAATCTTATGGATATTTTAAACTATTTTAGCAATTAAAAAACTGAAAAGTGGTGCGTGCAAAATTATTCGGCCCCTTTACTTTCAGTGCAGAAAACTCAGTCCAGAAGTTCAGCGAGGATCTCTGAATGATCCAATGTTGTCCTTAATGACTGATGGTGATAAATAGAATCCATCTGTGTGTAATCAAGTCTCTGTATAAATGCACCTGCTCTGTGATAGTCTCAGGGTTCTGTTGAAAGCGCAGAGAGCATCATGAAGACCAAGGAACACACCAGGAAGGTCCGTAATACTGTTGTGGAGAAGTTTAAAGCCGGATTTGGATACAAAAAGATTTCCCAAGCTTTAAACATCCCAAGGAGCACTGTGCAAGCGATCATTTTGAAATGGAAGGAGTATCAGACCACTGCAAATCTACCAAGACCTGGCTGTCCCTCTAAACTTTCAGCTCAGACAAGGAGAAGACTGATCAGAGATGCAGCCAAGAGGCCCATGATCACTCTGGATGAACTGCAGAGAACTACAGCTGAGGTGGGAGAGTCTGTCCATAGGACAACAATCAGTCGTACACTGCACAAATCTGCCCTTTATGGAAGAGTGACAAGAAGAAAGCCATTTCTCAAAGATATCCATAAAAAGTCTCGTCTAAAGTTTGCCACAAGCCACCTGGGAGACACACCAAACATGTGGAAGAAGGTGCTCTGGTCCGATGAAACCAAAATCCAACTTTTTGGCCACAACGCAAAACGATATGTTTGGCGTAAAAGCAACACAGCTCATCACACTCAACACACCATCCCCACCGTGAAACATGGTGGTGGCAGCATCATGGTTTGGGCCTGCTTTTCTTCAGCAGGGACAGGGAAGATGGTTAAAATTGAGGGGAAGATGGATGCAGCCAAATACAGGACCATTCTGGATAAAAACCTGTTGGAGTCTGCAAAAGACCTGAAACTGGGACGGAGATTTATCTTCCAACAAGACAATGATCCCAAACATACAGCAAAATCTACAAAGGAATGGTTCACAAATAAACGTATCCAGGTGTTAGAATGGCCAAGTCAAAGTCCAGACCTGAATCCAATCGAGAATCTGTGGAAAGAGCTGAAAACTGCTGTTCACAAACGCTCTCCATCCAACCTCACTGAGCTCGAGCTGTTTTGCAAGGAAGAATGGGCAAGAATTTCAGTCTCTCGATGTGCAAAACTGATAGAGACATACCCCAAGCGACTTGCAGCTGTAATCGCAGCAAAAGGTGGCTCTACAAAGTATTAACGCAAGGGGGCCGAATAATTTTGCACGCCCCACTTTTCATTTTTTTATTAGTTAAAAAAAGTTTCAAAAATCCAAAAGATTTCGTTCCACTTCACAATTGTGTCCCACTTGTTGGTGATTCTTCACAAAAAATAAAAATTTTATATCTTTATGTTTGAAGCCTGAAATGTGGCAAAAGGTTGAAAAGTTCAAGGGGGCCGAATACTTTCGCAAGCCACTGTAGTGTGTGGGTATAAAAGGTCAATGAGTTTCCGGACTCCTGACAGACCCTTGCATCTTTCATCCAGTGCTGCACTGACGTTTTTGGATTCTGAGTCATGGGGAAAGCAAAAGAATTGTCAAAGGATCTGCGGGAAAAGGTAGTTGAACTGTATAAAACAGGAAAGGGATAAAAAAGGTATCCAAGGACTTGAGAACGCCAATCAGCAGTGTTCAAACTCTAATCAAGAAGTGGAAAATGAGGGGTTCTGTTCAAACCAAACCACGGTCAGGTAGACCAACTAAAATTTCAGCCACAACTGCCAGGAAAATTGTTCGGGATGCAAAGAAAAACCCACATAGAACTTCAGGTGAAATACAGGACTCTCTGAAAACATGAGGTGTGGCTGTTTCAAGATGCACAATAAGGAGGCACTTGAAGAAAGATGGGCTGCATGGTCGAGTTGCCAGAAGAAAGCCATTACTACACAAATGTCACAAAGTATCCCGCTTATAATACGCCAAACAGCACAGAGACAAGCCTCAAATCTTCTGGCACAAAGTCATTTGGAGTGATGAGACCAAAATTGAGCTTTTTGGCCACAACCATAAACAGTACATTTGGAGAGGAGTCAACAAGGCCTATGATGAAAGGTACACCATCCCTACTGTGAAACACGGAGGTGGATCGCTGATGTTTTGGGGATGTGTGAGTTACAAAGGCACAGGAAATTTGGCCAAAATTGATGGCAAGATGAATGCAGAATGTTATCAAAAAACACTGGAGGAACATTTGTATTCATCAGCCAGGAAGCTGTGCATGGGACGTACTTGGACATTCCAACATGACAATGATCCAAAACACAAGGCCAAGTCCACCTGTCATTGGCTACAGCAGAATAAAGTGAAGGTTCTGGAGTGGCCATCTCAGTCTCCTGACCTCAATATCATTGAGCCCCTCTGGGGAGATCTCAAATGTGCCGTTCATGCAACACAGCCCAAGAATTTACAGGAACTGGAGGCTTTTTGCCAAGAGGAATGGGCAGCTTTACCATCTGAGAAGATAAAGAGCCTCATCCACAAATACCACAAAAGACTTCAAGCTGTCATTGATGTTAAAGGGGACAGAGATCTACTGCTCCCTGTGATCTCTGTCATGTTCTAGTGAGCCCATCCCCCCCACAGTTAGAACACCCCCAGGGAACACACTTAACCCCTTGATCGCCCCCTAGTGTTTAACCCCTTCTATGTCAGTGACATTTACACAGTAATCAGTGCATTTTTATAGCACTGATCGCTGTATAAATGTCAATAGTGTGCAATTGGCCGCCGCAATCTGATAAAAATCGCAGATCGCCGCCAATACTAATAAAAAAAAAAATAATAATAACAAAAATGCCATAAATCTATCCCCTATTTAGTAGACGTGATAACTTTTGCGAAAACCAATCAATATACGCTTAATGAATTAATGATATATATATATATTTTTTTACCAAAAATATGTAGAATACGTATCGGCCTAAACTGAGGAAGAAATTCGTTTTTTTTACATATATATATATCTTTATATATTTTTTAGGATATTTATTATAACAAAAAGTAAAAATATTGCTTTTTTTTCAAAATTGTCCCTTTTTTTGGTTTATAGCGCAAAAAATAAAAACCGCAGAGGTGATCGAATACCACCAAAAGAAAGCTCTATTTGTGGGGGGAAAAAAGGATGTAAATTTTGTTTGGGTACAACGTCGCACGACCGCACAATTGTCAGTTAAAGCGACGCAGTGCCGTATCGCAAAAAAAAAAAAATGGCTTTGATCAGGAAGGGGGGGGGGGGGTAAATCCTTCCGCGGCTGAAGTGTTTAAAAAGACAGTGTAAAAATAAAAAAAATAAAAAGTAAAATAAATAATAATAAAAAAAAACTTTTACGCGCCCCGTCCCGCTGAGCTCGTGCGCAGAAGCGAACAAATACGTAAGTCGCTCCCTGCATATGAAAACAGTGTTCAAACCACACATGGGAGGTATCGCCGCGATCGGTAGAGCGAGAGCAATAATTCTAGCCCTAGACCTCCTCTGTAACTCAAAACTGGTAACCTGTAGAATTTTTTAAACGTCGCCTGTGGAGATTTTTAAGGGTAAAAGTTTGTCGCCATTCCATGAGCGGACGAAATTTTGAAGCGTGACGTGTTGGGTATCAATTTACTTATCTTTCTCAATTTAAAAAAAAATTGGGCTAATTTTAAAAAAAAGGTGTTTTTTCCCTCAAAAAAAAGTGTGAGACTGCTGCGCAAATTCGGTGTGACATAGACGACCGCCATTTTTTTCTCTAGGGTGTCTGGAAAAAAAAATTATATAATGTTTGGGGGTTCGAAGTAATTTTCTAGCAAAAAAAAATCTGATTTTAACTTGTAAACACCAAATCTCAGAACGAGGCTCGGTCCTTAAAGTGGTTAAAAAGAAATCTGTAATTTATATTGTAAAGTGCTGAGTAAACTGTTGGCGCTATATAAATCCTGTATAATAATAATAATAATAATTGTGGAAGTGCTGACACTAAAACATCTAACCTGCCATCGCACACAATGCCTGCTGACCTTCCCAACCTCAGCTTTACCCTATTCTCGCCATGGAAGAAAATCTGACTTTAGGGGTGCTGTAAACCAATCAGAACCACAGAACTAATGACAAATATTCAAACACAATAAAGGGAGCACCAATGTCGGCAAACGGCAACAGCATCAAACTCCAATGAAAAGGTGCTTTCAGTTCTCCAGAAGGCCAGCACCGTCTTTGTTGGAGGCATCATCCAGGATCACCATCTGCTCTCTGAACAGCGCAGAGGTGAGGCAATCATGTAAATCCCGGTGTCTCTGCAGTTCACAAATGTCTGACACAGATCAGCCCCTGCTGCAGCCTCTCTCGAATTAGTGATTTGCTACAAAGTTAAAATGTTGCAAGTGTAAAATGATCATTGCAGTGTAGAAGGGGACACACCATTGCTGTGTACTTTACTGCCATCTAGTGGATGCACACTATATTGTCAAAAGTGTTGGGACGCCTGCCTACATGAAGTTTAATGACATCCCAGTCTTAGTCCGTAGGGTTCAATATTGAGTTGGCTCCGCCCTTTGCAGCTATAAAAGCTTCAACTCTTCTGGGAAGGCCGTCCACAAGGTTTAGGAGGGTGTCTATGGGAATGAGTGGTCCACATTCTCACGGTAGGGGGCAGTGTGTTTGTACCCGCTGGTGGAGGATTCCTCACAAGATTTCTTCTTCACCACTCAGAAATCACATATTCTGGATTCCTCTTATTATGAACTTTTGTCTTCAAACAACCTCAATTATTTAGCGCTGCACCCTTTTCCTGTTATGTGTCATTTTTTTCCACCAGTATATTGTGTAAGCTGCTTGTCATTTTTATTCGTATGCGCAGGTTTATTGTTATTTTTGTGTCTATGGGAATGTTTGACCGTTTTTCCAGAAGCGCAATTGTGAGGCCAGGCACTGATGTTGGAGGAAAAGGCCTGGCTCGCAGTCTCCGCTCTAAATTATCCCAAAGGTGTTCTATCGGGTTGAGGTCAGGACTCTGTGCAGGCCAGTCAAGTTCCTCGGCTCCAAACTCGCTCATCCATGTCTTTATGGACCTTGCTTTGTGCTCTGGTCCAAATCATTTGGGGGAGGGGGGGATTCTGGTGTGGGGTTATTTTTTAAGGGGTTGGGCTTGTGCATGTAAAAGCAAGTGTCCCAATACTTTTCAAAATATGGTGTATCTTAGAGACTATTGCAATCAGTATGTACTTTGCTGCCATCTAGTGGATGCATCTCACACTTTTGCACTCGGTGTGTACTTTGCTGCCATCTAGTGGATGTATCTCAGACTTTAAAGACCGCTGCGCAAATACAGTGTGACAGAAAGTATTGCAACGACCGCCATTTTCTTCTCTAGGGTGTTAGGGAAAAAAAATAATGTTTGGAGGTTCTAAATAATTTTCTAGCAAAAAAAACAAAACAGTTTTTAACTTGTAAACAACAAATCTCAAAAAGAGGCTCGGGGCTTAAGTGGTTAAGACATTTTCTGTATCACTTCTTATTACTTAACTGTTAGATTTTATGAGATGAAGGGGAAAAAAAACAAAAGAAAAAAAACCGGCCTAACATATCGGCCACCGCGATTTCTAAATATCGGCATCGGCCAGAGAAAGACCCATATCACTCAACCTCTAGTCCTGACCTCAATCCGATAGAACACCTTTGGGATGAATTAGAGTAGAGACTGCGAGCCAGGCCTTCTCGTCCAACATCAGTGCCTCACAAATGCCCTTCTGGAAGAATGGTCAAACATCCCCATAGACACACTCCTAAACCTTGTGGACGGCCTTCCCAGAAGAGTTGAAGCTGTTATAGCTGCAAAGGGCGGAGCCAACTCAATATTGAACCCTACGGACTAAGACTGGGATGCCATTAAAGTTCACGTGTGTGTAAAGGCAGGCGTCTCAATACTTTTGACAATATAGTATATATATATATATATATATATATATATATATATATATATATATATATATATATATACATACAATTGTGCCCATAAGTTTACACACCCTGGCAGAATTTATGATTTCTTGCCCATTTTTCAGAGAATATGAATGATAACACAAAAACTTTTTTCACTCATGGTTAGTGTTTGGCTGAAGCCATTTATTATCAATCAACTCTGTTTACTCTTTTTAAATCATAATCACAACAGAAACTACCCAAATGACCCTGATCAAAAGTTTACATACCCTGGTGATTTTGGCCTGATAACATACATGCACACAAGTTGACACAAAGGGGTTTGAATGGCTATTAAAGGTATCCATCCTCACCTGTGATCTGTTTGCTTGTAAATAGTGTGTGGGTATAAAAGGTCAATGAGTTTCCGGACTCCTGACAGACCCTTGCATCTTTCATCCAGTGCTGCACTGACGTTTCTGGATTCTGAGTCATGGGGAAAGCAAAAGAATTGTCAAAGGATCTGCGGGAAAAGGTAGTTGAACTGTATAAAACAGGAAAGGGATATAAAAAGATATCCAAGGAATTGAGAATGCCAATCAGCAGTGTTCAAACTCTAATCAAGAAGTGGAAAATGAGGAGTTCTGTCGAAACCAAACCACGGTCAGGTAGACCAACTAAAATTTCAGCCACAACTGCCAGGAAAATTGTTCAGGATGCAAAGAAAAACCCACATAGAACTTCAGGTGAAATACAGGACTCTCTGAAAACATGAGGTGTGGCTGTTTCAAGATGCACAATAAGGAGGCACTTGAAGAAAGATGGGCTGCATGGTTGAGTCGCCAGAAGAAAGCCATTACTACACAAATGCCACAAAGTATCCCGCTTATAATACGCCAAACAGCACAGAGACAAGCCTCAAATCTTCTGGCATAAAGTCATTTGGAGTGATGAGACCAAAATTGAGCTTTTTGGCCAAAACCATAAATGCTACATTTGGAGAGGAGTCAACAAGGCATATGATGAAAGGTCCACCATTCCTACTGTGAAACACGGAGGTGGATCGCTGATGTTTTGGGGATGTGTGAGCTACAAAGGCACAGGAAATTGGGTAAAAATTGATGGCAAGATGAATGCAGAATGTTATCAAAAAACACTGGAGGAACATTTGTATTCATCAGCCAGGAAGCTGCACATGGGATGTACTTGGACATTCCAACATGACAATGATCCAAAACACAAGGCCAAGTCCACCTGTCATTGGCTACAGCAGAATAAAGTGAAGGTTCTGGAGGGGCCATCTCAGTCTCCTGACCTCAATATCATTGAGCCACTCTGGGGAGATCTTAAACGTGCCGTTCATGCAACACAGCCCAAGAATTTACAGGAACTGGAGGCTTTTTGCCAAGAGGAATGGGCAGCTTTACCATCTGAGAAGATAAAGAGCCTCATCCACAAATACCACAAAAGACTTCAAGCTGTCATTGATGTTAAAGGGGGCAATACACAGTATTAAGAACTGGGGTATGTAAACTTTTGATCAGGGTCATTTGGGTAGTTTCTGTTGTCATTATGATTTAAAAAGAGTAAACACAGTTGATTGATGATAACTGGCTTCAGCCAAACACTAACCATGAGTGAAAGAAAAGTTTTTGTGTTATCATTTATATTCTCTGAAAAATGGCCAAGAAATCATAAATTCTGCCAGGGTATGTAAACTTATGAGCACAACTGTGTGTGTGTATATATATATACATATATATATATATATATATATATATATATATATATATATATATATATATATATATACATACATTCTGTCACACGCTCCCGATGCTCGTGGGGGTGGATTTCCCAAATGGGCAGAACTTTGCAGGGCGTGTTTACACAACCGAAGGGTGTGTTTAGCAATGTTGATGGGCGGGTTTGAAATTGCTTGTGTTATTTATGTAACATTGAACTACCCGCCCTTATCAGATCTGGCCATCATTGTAAAACTCCTTCAGTTGTGTTATCACACTGCCCCTTGCAGAGTTGCACGAGCATCAGGAGCGTGTGACAGAATGTACTATTAATTGCGCATGCGCCGTGTACAGCTCATGAACAGCTGTTCATGTTCGGAGACATTCGGCATCTGCTTTGTCCTCCGTACTGCGCAAACGCTGCGCCTGCACAGTAAAGGGCGGACACTATCCGATGGGGGGTCATTTCTCGACAGGACAACGGCACTGGTGAGGGACCTCCCAGCCAATTCCTTTGGGGAACCCAGAAATGCACAAAGCGGCTGGGATGGCTTCACACAGAGGAGATGGAAGAACATCCGTTCCCTTGATCTCCTCTGAATGATGAATGAACCCGGAGGTGACGATGATTTAATCACTTCTGGTTTCAGAGCCGTCATTCCATGACAGCTAATCAAGCACAATCTGTGTTTGTTTAGCTGCTTTGGAGGGCAGGGGAGACATTGGGAGTGGGGGGTTGGAGGGGTCAGTTAGATCTTTGATGTCTCCATAAAGAGTACCTGTCACTTACTCAAAGTTATATAGGGGGCTTGTTAGCCTCATTGAAATAGCAATAAAGTTAAATGTAAAAAAAAAAATGCAAAAATGTAATTAAATACAAATAATTAATTCATTTAATAATTAATTTAATTATTTCATAAAAATAATTGAATAAAAAAAATATAATAATTAAAAGCACCCCCGACCCCACGCATATACGCAATGCATTC
The DNA here is from genome assembly GCA_037952835.1 of Lithobates septentrionalis. Lineage (NCBI taxonomy): Eukaryota > Metazoa > Chordata > Amphibia > Anura > Ranidae > Lithobates > Lithobates septentrionalis. The sequence continues at coordinate 38,498 of JBBDGP010003543.1, read as the reverse complement.
AGTAATAAAGAGTACCTGTCACTTGCCCAAAGTTATCATGTAGGGGGCTTATTAGCCTCATTGAAATAGCAATAAAGTTAAATGTAAAAAAAAAAAAATGCAAAAATGTAATTAAATAAAAATAATGCAGGGGCGTGGCCGCGACATGAACGTGTGAGGACGTGCTGAGGAAAAGCTCCATGAAGCCCACAGCATCTACCGCACCCGCAGCAGCTTTCCTGGGGAGAATTTAACCCCAAAGTCTGCCATCCAGATGCCGGACATCTCCGCAGCCCCAGCGGACCTCTAGGAAACCGATCCGGCTCCCTGGATCTATACTTTTCAGAGCCGCGCCGCGCCGCACCGCTCCAGGGACATCCAAGATAGCGCCACCTGGTAAATACCAGGCTGCACGTGCAGCCTCCCCTTTCCCCTCTCCACAGCTACCATCTCCCTCACTCCCTCCACCTGCCTCACCTACCAGCTCAGCCAGCTCCACTCCCCCTGCAACTATGGAAGAAGTAATAGGGGACACAGATCTAAGGGCCCATACCCTCGCCCTCCCCACAAAAGCAGACCCAGAACTGTTTGTCAACAGGGTTGAGAAGGCCTTTAGGCAGGATATTGAGGCCTTGCAAGGGGATACAGCACATATTAGGGGTAGAGTGGAGGACCTGGAGGCACAATAGGAAGTAGTTACACCTGCCCTGCAAGCTCTCCATGAACGCTGTAAAACACAGGACCGCCGGATTAACTCTTTGATTGACCAGATGGATGACTTTGAAAACAGAAGTCGCAGAATTAACATCCGCATCAGAGGCATGCCTGAAGCTACTGGCCCCAGGGACATAGTACCCTCCATGCAAGGACTTTTTAAACAGGTCCTAGGCCGAGCCGCACCAGACCACATAGCTGACGCGTCATCACGGTGCGTGCCGCTGCTGCCTATCGTGACATCACACGCCCCGACTCCCGGCCGCCGCTCATGCGCAGTGCGGCACCGCACTTTCGGCCGCCGCTCATGCGCAGTGCGGCGCCGCACTTTCGGCCGCCGCTCATGCGCAGTGCGGCGCCGCACTTTCGGCCGCCGCTCATGCGCAGTGCGGCGCCGCACTTTCATGGGGGACTCGGGGCTAATAATGATAAAATAGATGGCCGAGACTCGGGGCTTTTCGGGGTCACATTCGGGGCTTCAGCCACGGCTAGCCACCCCCTCCCGACGCCCCTGCCACATAGAGATAGATACGGCTCACAGGGCCCTCCGTCCACCCTCAGATGATCCGGATAAGCCACGGGGCATTATCTGCAAATTACACAAGTATTCCCTGAAGGAGAGCATAATGTTTTACGTCAGAGGTATCCGCCACGTGGACTTTGATGGAGCAAAGCTGTCCTTTTTCCGGGACCTCTCCAGACGCACCTTGATCCAACGCCTGGCCCTTAAGCCGCTACTTGAGGCCCTGCAGGACCCAAAGCTGACCTACAGCTGGGGCTTTCCGTTTCACCTGTCAGTAACCAAAGATGGCCGACAGGTTGTTCTACGCACCAGAGAAGAGCTGCCGCAGTTCCTGCAACACCCGGGCCTACCCGCCATTGACATCCCGGACTGGAGGTCCGCTCCGGAGATACCACTTCCCGCACGCCCTCAGCCCTGGTGCACTTCCCGTCGCAGAGGCCGGAACAGGTGCAAGTCTGGAGAAGATCCCCACCGGGACACATTATATTCCCCTCCGAGGAGATCCTGAAAGACTCATGTGAACTGAATATCTAACCTCTGTTTCTGTTTACAGGATCCCCCCTTTACCCTCTTTAGGGTGTAGTAACATTTAATACAGCTTAAATGTTTGGGACCTCACATTTGGGATCCCACGCTGCTCGCTGACCTCCACCCTTCTATTGACCAGATGGTCAGATGGAGGTTCCCGACTAGCAGTGGTTGGTTATTTTGGAGGGCCTCTATGGAGTCCTCCCTGTTGATTGTCTTATATGGTTTGCAGGTTTTTTGTTCTTTAAGTTCTCATGTTTGCTTTCTGTCTCCTCAGCACTTACTGACTCATGAATTGACCTTCTGCAGGTCTGTTGTTCCTCCTGATCGGGGATGGGGACCCTTCTATGACTTCACCACCTTAAGGGTTCCCTGAAAGTGGTATTGCACAACGTCCTAGGGTTGGGATCGCCTAATAAACGCAGTAAGTTGTGTCTCGAGACCAAACGCATGGGGGCACAGATTCTTTTATTGCAAGAGACACACGTTCGCACTGACTCAGTCCCCCGCCTCCCTAACCATCTATACTCCCAATGGTTTCTCAGTAACTCTCCTCGAGCTAAATCAAGCGGAGTGGCAATAGCCATACATAAAAAATGCCCATTTGTCCTGGTAGACCAGTTGACTGACCCAAATGGGAGGTATGTTTTTATCAAGGGCACCATCCTAGGCCGTAAATTTACCTTTGCAACCGTGTACGCTCCAAACACCCACCAACTCACCTTCCTAGATACTCTCTTAGAGTCCCTCTCCCACTTCAGAGGAGGGCCAATTGATTTTGGGGGGGGGGAATTTCAATGTCAGCCCCGATTCTAGGATGGACACATCTGCAGGACATTCCACCCACTCATTTGCCTTCCTCAAACATTTCAGAAAAACCCTACAGTCTCATCACCTTGTCGATTGCTGGAGATGACTCCACCGACAAAGATTTTAGCTACTACTCGGCAACTCATGGTCGCATGGTGCAGTAATCGCCTGAAATACCTGGGGGTTTATCTCACTCCCCTTTGCTCTCAGTTATATAATAATAACTACACCCAACTATTATCCACTATAAAATCAGATCTGCATAGATCAGGACAGGGAAACCTTTTCATGGATGGGCCGAGTCAATGTGTTAAAGATGAACGTGCTACCTCGCATTCTGTTCTACCAACAAATAGTGCCTATTTCCTTACCCAGGTCTTTCTTCTCGAGCCTCAACAGTGCGTTTTTAAAATATATCTGGCAGGGGCGAGGTTCTCGGCTGGCACTTCGCACCTTACAGAGACCAAAGCGGCTGGGAGGCCTGGGTGTCCCAGATCTTCGCATGTATTATGAGGCGATCGCCCTACAACGGATACTGGATTGGCACCACGGGGTAGCCACTAAGGTTTGGGTATCGTTAGAAAAATTTCTGGCAGGCCGCAACTTATCTCATGCTCCCTGGCTAACCCAGGCATATAGAGGCCTATCTTCCTATGTTTCCCCACTGACAGCCCATGCATTAAAGCTATGGGATACCCTAAACAACTCAGGACAGTTGGCACCTCCATACTCCCCATTGACCCCCCTGGGCGGATTTCCCTGGTTTGCCCCAGGGGAACGTCTTTCTTTCGCATTTGGACGGCAGATGATGAGGTTCAGGACCAGGGATTAATCCCGTTGGAGGCACTCAGATCCCAATACGGTAGATTCCCATTCGATGGATGGAGATATGGGCAGCTTCAGCACTTCGCACATGGTTTACAACAAGCCATACGCTCCCCCACATCTTCCACCCCTTTTAGAAAACGCCAATCCAATCCCCCACTCTATATCTGTCCTCTACGAGCTACTGCTAAAACGGGCACCCCTGGGGAAACCCATATATATTCGGGACTGGGAAAGAGATTTAAATCATGAATTCACTGACATGCAGCTAGACCACCTATACCGTCTTACTCATTCCAGTTTGGTAGATACAGAAATGCAAGAGAATGGGTTCAAGGCAGAGGCGTAACTAGAACCTTCAGGGCCCCGGTGCAAGAAATAATGATGAGCCCCCCTCCTTCCATCCGAGCTCCAGGCTTCCAATTTTGGGAGGGTATCCATGGACATTCTCCCAAAACCGTGCTTCCCGCATGCCCCCCTGGGACGTGCATCCAATCACAGTGGTCCTTTACCATGTGATGTCAGCTAATCACATGTAAATAGATTTGCCGGTTATCCGCAGCCCTTCCCTCCCACGCTGTGTCTGTGTCAGGAAAGGACTGCCATTAACTGTCAAGAATGTCAGTAAATTGTTTACACTGATAATCAGTGCCCCAATCATCAGTGCCATGTATCAGTGCCCATCAATGCCGCCTATCAGTGCCCATCAATGCTGCCTACAAGTGTTACCTATCAGTGCTCATTAATGCTGCCTATTAGTGCCCATCAAATCTGCCTATCAGCACCACCTATCGGTGCTTATTATTGCAACGTCCATCCGTGCCACCTATCGGTACTCTTCAATACTGCCCATCAGTGCCCATCAATACTGCCTTAGCTCTGCCTATCAGTGTTCCTCAGTGCCCATCCGTGCAGCCTATGAGTTCTGCCTATCAGTGCTCATCAATGCCTCCTATCAGTGCAGCCAATCAGTGCCCCCTAGTGCCTTCTCAGTGCCCCTATCAGTGCCTCCCTTCAGTGCTCATCAGTAAATCCCATTGGTGCCTCCTATCAGTGCCCCCAGTGCCTTCTCAGTGCCTCCCATCAGTGCCCCCTATCAGCGCCCCCTAGTGAATTCTCAGTGCCCCCTATCAGTGCCTCCCTTCAGTGCCCATCAGTAAATCCTATCAACGCCTCCCATCGGTGTCCCCTATCAGTGCCTCCCCTTCAGTTCTCATCAGTAAATCTTATCAGTGCCCCCTATCAGTGCCCATCAGAGTCCTCTATCAGTGTCCACCAGTGCCCTCTATCAGTGTCCATCAGTGCCCTCTATCAGTGCCCATCAGTGTCCTCTATCAGTGCCCATCAGAGTCCCCTGTCTTCTCAGGACAGCACGGCTCTGAGCAGAGAGCGTGTCTCTCCAGTGGCATCACTAGGGTTGGTGTCACCCGGTGAGGAAAAAATTGGTGTCACCCCCCTCCACCAACTATAGCCCCCCCCCCTATAGCCCCCCCTCAGTACAGACCCCCCTCCACTAACTGCAGACCCTCCTCTCAGTATAGACCCCCCACTAAGTACAGACCCCCCTCTTGCAGTATAGTTCCTCCTCACTAAGTACAGACCCCATCCATCAGTATAGCCCCCCCCCCTCATCGCAGACCCCCCATCTATCAGTATAGCCCTCCTCTATCACCATAGACCCCCATCTATCAGTGTAGACCCCCTTAGTGCAGACCCCCATCTATCAGTATAGACCCCCCTCAGTGCAGACCCTCATTTATCAGTATAGACCCCCCTCTATCAATATAGACCCCAGTGTAAACCCCCCTCCATCAGTGCAGACCTCCCCTCCCTCGTTGCAGTCCCCCCTCCATCAGTTCACAGTACAGACCCCCCCTCCATCAGTGCAGGCCCCCCCACAATGCAGGCCACCCCCCCTCCATCAGTGCAGACTCCCCCATCAATGCAGACCCCCCTCATTGCAGACCACCCCCTTCCATCAGTTCACACCCCCCTCCATCAGTGCAGACCTCCCCTCTGTCATTGCAGACCCCCCCTCCATCAGTGCAGCCCCCCCACAATGCAGACCACCCCCCCTCAGTGCAGACCCCCCCATCAATGCAGACCCCTGCTGTTAAATGAGAGACACGATCTCCGCTCAGAGCCCTGTGAAGAGCAACCCCGCTGGGCCCCCCCCGCCACAGTGGCGGAATGCCGGGCCCCGTCACAAGTGCGACTGTTGCGACCCCGGTAAATCTGCCACTGGTTCAAGGTACTAACTAGATGGTACAGAGTGCCCACTAAACTCACCAGAATATACCTGACCTCCTCAGCCACCTGTTGGCGGGAATGTTGGCAAAGGGGTTCCTTCCTACACATATGGTGGGAATACCCTAAGTTGAGACCTTACTGGCAAGACATCAGAACTCAAATAAGAGTGGAAAAAAAAAATGAAACAGCAAAAACATTTTTTTTTTTTTTTTTTTTTAATCTTTTGCTTTTAAAGGTAAAGAAGAGATTTGGGATCTTTTTGACCCCAGATCTCTCCATAAAGAGGACCTGTCATCCCTTATTTATATTACACGGGAGGTTTACATTTCTTGTAATAGGAATAAATAGAATACAGTGGAACCTTGGATTACGAGCATAATCCGTTCCAGGAGAATGCCTGTAATCCAAAGCACTCTCATATCAAAGCGAGTTGCCACATAGAAGTCAAAGGAAATGAAGATAATTCGTTCCGCATTGACTTCTATTGCATGCAATACCGCATGTGGCCAGTGGTGGGGGGGCACCGGAGAGCCTCGAAAATACTCGGGGACAGCTCAGCTGAACTTGGAAAGGCCCGGAAACACTTGGGAATGGAGTATTTCCGAGTGTTTCCGAGTATTTCCGAACGGCTCCGAACCATTCTGAGTGTCGCTGGCGCCCCCCTGCACCTCTGGCCAAATGCGGTACTGCACACCCCATTAGCTTGAATTCTGCTCATTTTGCGAGACAACGAGTCAGCATTAAAAAAAAAAAGTTGCTCGTCTTTCAAAACGCTCGTTAACCGCGTTACTCGTAAACCAAGGTTCCACTGTAAAAGTGGAAAAAAAAAAAATTAACCAGTGTAAAAATAAAAAGTAAAATAAATTTAAAAAAAAGAAAAGTAAAGCGCCCCCCCCCCCCACGCTTGCGTGCAGAAGCGAACGCATACGTATGTCGCGGGCTCGCATAGGTAAACGGTGTTCGAACCACACATGTGAGGTATCGCCGCGAACATTAGAGCAAGAGCAATAATTCTAGCGCTAAACCTCCCCTGTAGCTCTAAACTGATAACCCAGAAAGGCGTTTACAGCGTCGCCTATGGAGATGTTTAAGTATCGTAGTTTGTTGCAATTCCATAAGTGTGCGCAATTTGAAGCGTGACATGTTGGGTATCTATTTATTCGGCATAACATCATCTTTTATGTTATACAAAAAAATTGAGGTAACTATTGCGCTTTTTTTTTTTTTTATTTCATTAAAGTGTATTTTTTCCTAATAAATCACACTTGCAAAAGCGCTGCGCAAATACCGCGTGACATAAAAATTTGCAATGATCGTCATTTTATTCTCTAGGGTCTTTGCTAAAGAATATGTGTATATATATATATATATATATATAATGTTTGGGGGAAACTTTGTTGCGAACTTTTGTTCCTGCTGGAAGTGAATGGACACATTTTGTAACGCTCGGCAGCCTGCAGTACCGACTGTCCGCCGGCAGAGGGCGCGCTGACGTTAAAGGGCCGCGTCACGTGATAAGTCACGTCCACGTGACTGAGCCGGGAGCCCCGCCCACCAGTCATGGCGCGGCCGCAGCTTCTCTCTGTCCTGAGCCGTCCGTGGGTCCGCCGGCTGAGCGGCAGCTGCTGTCCGCTGAGGGAGCACCGGGGGCTGCTGCGGGTCCGAGGCCCGAACACCCCGGCCTTCCTGCAGGGGCTCATCACCAACGACACGGAGCGGCTGCGGGAGGGCGCCGTGTACGCTCACCTACTCAACCTGCAGGGGCGGAGTATGTTTGACGTCATCCTCTACAGGTAACGTAAAGCGTGAGTACGCCGAGCCGGGTCGGCCATCTTTACCTCTGGCAATGCTGCCAATTTTGACAAACTTTGTTGGTGTTATTGTGGGCGGTTGTGGTGGTGATGATGTGTTCAATGATAAAGTATATATATTTACTGACACCTATTGCCATTTATATTCAGGGGTTTAGAATTGTATGACTGCAGGTCCTCAGGTACACAAGCACCTATGGCAGTTTCTGGCTGTGGTGGTGCTGCCTAGGCAATGGTGACATAATCCTTCCAACGAGATCCCGGGAAAGCTGAGGCCTCCGATAAGGTGCAGGGGTGCAGGTGTGTGGTATGTACAGGAGTGCAGGGGTCGGGAGTGTGTCGGTATGTACAGGAGTGCAGGGGTCGGGAGTGTGTCGGTATGTACAGGAGTGCAGGGGACGGGAGTGTGTCGGTATGTACAGGAGTGCAGGGGACGGGAGTGTGTCGGTATGTACAGGAGTGCAGGGGACGGGAGTGTGTCGGTATGTACAGGAGTGCAGGGGACGGGAGTGTGTCGGTATGTACAGGAGTGCAGGGGACGGGAGTGTGTCGGTATGTACAGGAGTGCAGGGGACGGGAGTGTGTCGGTATGTACAGGAGTGCAGGGGACGGGAGTGTGTCGGTATGTACAGGAGTGCAGGGGACGGGAGTGTGTCGGTATGTACAGGAGTGCAGGGGACGGGAGTGTGTCGGTATGTACAGGAGTGCAGGGGACGGGAGTGTGTCGGTATGTACAGGAGTGCAGGGGACGGGAGTGTGTCGGTATGTACAGGAGTGCAGGGGACGGGAGTGTGTCGGTATGTACAGGAGTGCAGGGGACGGGAGTGTGTCGGTATGTACAGGAGTGCAGGGGACGGGAGTGTGTCGGTATGTACAGGAGTGCAGGGGACGGGAGTGTGTCGGTATGTACAGGAGTGCAGGGGACGGGAGTGTGTCGGTATGTACAGGAGTGCAGGGGACGGGAGTGTGTCGGTATGTACAGGAGTGCAGGGGACGGGAGTGTGTCGGTATGTACAGGAGTGCAGGGGACGGGAGTGTGTCGGTATGTACAGGAGTGCAGGGGACGGGAGTGTGTCGGTATGTACAGGAGTGCAGGGGACGGGAGTGTGTCGGTATGTACAGGAGTGCAGGGGACGGGAGTGTGTCGGTATGTACAGGAGTGCAGGGGACGGGAGTGTGTCGGTATGTACAGGAGTGCAGGGGACGGGAGTGTGTCGGTATGTACAGGAGTGCAGGGGACGGGAGTGTGTCGGTATGTACAGGAGTGCAGGGGACGGGAGTGTGTCGGTATGTACAGGAGTGCAGGGGACGGGAGTGTGTCGGTATGTACAGGAGTGCAGGGGACGGGAGTGTGTCGGTATGTACAGGAGTGCAGGGGACGGGAGTGTGTCGGTATGTACAGGAGTGCAGGGGACGGGAGTGTGTCGGTATGTACAGGAGTGCAGGGGACGGGAGTGTGTCGGTATGTATGTACAGAGTGCAGGGGACGGGAGTGTGTATGTATGTATGTATGTACAGAGTGCAGGGGACGGGAGTGTGTGTGTATGTATGTATGTATGTATGTACATACAGAGTGCAGGGGACGGGAGTGTGTGTGTATGTATGTATGTACAGAGTGCAGGGGACGGGAGTGTGTATGTATGTATGTACAGAGTGCAGGGGACGGGAGTGTGTATGTATGTACAGAGTGCAGGGGACGGGAGTGTGTATGTATGTATGTATGTACAGAGTGCAGGGGACGGGAGTGTGTATGTATGTACAGAGTGCAGGGGACGGGAGTGTGTATGTATGTATGTATGTACAGAGTGCAGGGGACGGGAGTGTGTATGTATGTATGTATGTATGTACAGAGTGCAGGGGACGGGAGTGTGTATGTATGTATGTACAGAGTGCAGGGGACGGGAGTGTGTATGTATGTATGTATGTATGTACAGAGTGCAGGGGACGGGAGTGTGTGTGTATGTATGTATGTACAGAGTGCAGGGGACGGGAGTGTGTGTGTATGTATGTATGTACAGAGTGCAGGGGACGGGAGTGTGTATGTATGTATGTACAGAGTGCAGGGGACGGGAGTGTGTATGTATGTACAGAGTGCAGGGGACGGGAGTGTGTATGTATGTATGTATGTACAGAGTGCAGGGGACGGGAGTGTGTATGTATGTATGTATGTATGTACAGAGGACGGGAGTGTGTATGTATGTATGTATGTATGTACAGAGTGCAGGGGACGGGAGTGTGTATGTATGTATGTATGTATGTATGTACAGAGTGCAGGGGACGGGAGTGTGTATGTATGTATGTATGTATGTACAGAGTGCAGGGGACGGGAGTGAGTATGTATGTATGTATGTATGTATGTACAGAGTGCAGGGGACGGGAGTGTGTGTGTATGTATGTATGTATGTATGTACAGAGTGCAGGGGACGGGAGTGTGTATGTATGTATGTATGTATGTATGTACAGAGTGCAGGGGACGGGAGTGTGTATGTATGTATGTACAGAGTGCAGGGGACGGGAGTGTGTATGTATGTATGTATGTATGTACAGAGTGCAGGGGACGGGAGTGTGTATGTATGTATGTACAGAGTGCAGGGGACGGGAGTGTGTATGTATGTATGTACAGAGTGCAGGGGACGGGAGTATGTATGTATGTATGTACAGAGTGCAGGGGACGGGAGTGTGTATGTATGTATGTATGTATGTATGTACAGAGTGCAGGGGACGGGAGTGTGTATGTATGTATGTATGTATGTACAGAGTGCAGGGGACGGGAGTGTGTGTGTATGTATGTATGTACAGAGTGCAGGGGACGGGAGTGTGTGTGTATGTATGTATGTACAGAGTGCAGGGGACGGGAGTGTGTATGTATGTATGTACAGAGTGCAGGGGACGGGAGTGTGTATGTATGTACAGAGTGCAGGGGACGGGAGTGTGTATGTATGTATGTATGTACAGAGTGCAGGGGACGGGAGTGTGTATGTATGTATGTATGTATGTACAGAGGACGGGAGTGTGTATGTATGTATGTATGTACAGAGTGCAGGGGACGGGAGTGTGTATGTATGTATGTATGTATGTATGTATGTACAGAGTGCAGGGGACGGGAGTGTGTATGTATGTATGTATGTACAGAGTGCAGGGGACGGGAGTGAGTATGTATGTATGTATGTATGTATGTACAGAGTGCAGGGGACGGGAGTGTGTGTGTATGTATGTATGTATGTATGTACAGAGTGCAGGGGACGGGAGTGTGTATGTATGTATGTATGTATGTACAGAGTGCAGGGGACGGGAGTGTGTATGTATGTATGTATGTATGTACAGAGTGCAGGGGACGGGAGTGTGTATGTATGTATGTATGTATGTACAGAGTGCAGGGGACGGGAGTGTGTATGTATGTATGTACAGAGTGCAGGGGACGGGAGTGTGTATGTATGTATGTACAGAGTGCAGGGGACGGGAGTATGTATGTATGTACAGAGTGCAGGGGACGGGAGTGTGTATGTATGTATGTATGTATGTATGTATGTACAGAGTGCAGGGGACGGGAGTGTGTATGTATGTATGTATGTACAGAGTGCAGGGGACGGGAGTGTGTATGTATGTATGTACAGAGTGCAGGGGACGGGAGTGTGTATGTATGTATGTACAGAGTGCAGGGGACGGGAGTGTGTATGTATGTATGTATGTACAGAGTGCAGGGGACGGGAGTGTGTATGTATGTATGTACAGAGTGCAGGGGACGGGAGTGTGTATGTATGTATGTACAGAGTGCAGGGGACGGGAGTGTGTATGTATGTATGTACAGAGTGCAGGGGACGGGAGTGTGTATGTATGTATGTACAGAGTGCAGGGGACGGGAGTGTGTATGTATGTATGTACAGAGTGCAGGGGACGGGAGTGTGTATGTATGTATGTACAGAGTGCAGGGGACGGGAGTGTGTATGTATGTACAGAGTGCAGGGGACGGGAGTGTGTATGTATGTATGTACAGAGTGCAGGGGACGGGAGTGTGTATGTATGTATGTACAGAGTGCAGGGGACGGGAGTGTGTATGTATGTATGTACAGAGTGCAGGGGACGGGAGTGTGTATGTATGTATGTACAGAGTGCAGGGGACGGGAGTGTGTATGTATGTATGTACAGAGTGCAGGGGACGGGAGTGTGTATGTATGTATGTACAGAGTGCAGGGGACGGGAGTGTGTATGTATGTATGTACAGAGTGCAGGGGACGGGAGTGTGTATGTATGTATGTACAGAGTGCAGGGGACGGGAGTGTGTATGTATGTACAGAGTGCAGGGGACGGGAGTGTGTATGTATGTATGTACAGAGTGCAGGGGACGGGAGTGTGTATGTATGTACAGAGTGCAGGGGACGGGAGTGTGTATGTATGTATGTACAGAGTGCAGGGGACGGGAGTGTGTATGTATGTATGTATGTACAGAGTGCAGGGGACGGGAGTGTGTATGTATGTATGTATGTACAGAGTGCAGGAGACGGGAGTGTGTATGTATGTATGTACAGAGTGCAGGGGACGGGAGTGTGTATGTATGTATGTACAGAGTGCAGGGGACGGGAGTGTGTATGTATGTATGTACAGAGTGCAGGGGACGGGAGTGTGTATGTATGTATGTACAGAGTGCAGGGGACGGGAGTGTGTATGTATGTATGTACAGAGTGCAGGGGACGGGAGTGTGTATGTATGTATGTATGTACAGAGTGCAGGGGACGGGAGTGTGTATGTATGTACAGAGTGCAGGGGACGGGAGTGTGTATGTATGTACAGAGTGCAGGGGACGGGAGTGTGTATGTATGTATGTATGTACAGAGTGCAGGGGACGGGAGTGTGTATGTATGTATGTATGTATGTACAGAGTGCAGGGGACGGGAGTGTGTATGTATGTATGTACAGAGTGCAGGGGACGGGAGTGTGTATGTATGTATGTACAGAGTGCAGGGGACGGGAGTGTGTATGTATGTATGTACAGAGTGCAGGGGACGGGAGTGTGTATGTATGTACAGAGTGCAGGGGACGGGAGTGTGTATGTATGTATGTATGTATGTACAGAGTGCAGGGGACGGGAGTGTGTATGTATGTATGTATGTACAGAGTGCAGGGGACGGGAGTGTGTATGTATGTATGTATGTACAGAGTGCAGGGGACGGGAGTGTGTATGTATGTATGTATGTACAGAGTGCAGGGGACGGGAGTGTGTATGTATGTATGTATGTACAGAGTGCAGGGGACGGGAGTGTGTATGTATGTATGTATGTACAGAGTGCAGGGGACGGGAGTGTGTATGTATGTATGTACAGAGTGCAGGGGACGGGAGTGTGTATGTATGTATGTACAGAGTGCAGGGGACGGGAGTGTGTATGTATGTATGTATGTATGTACAGAGTGCAGGGGACGGGAGTGTGTATGTATGTATGTATGTATGTATGTACAGAGGACGGGAGTGTGTATGTATGTATGTATGTACAGAGTGCAGGGGACGGGAGTGTGTATGTATGTATGTATGTATGTACAGAGTGCAGGGGACGGGAGTGTGTATGTATGTATGTATGTACAGAGTGCAGGGGACGGGAGTGAGTATGTATGTATGTATGTATGTACAGAGTGCAGGGGACGGGAGTGTGTGTGTATGTATGTATGTATGTATGTACAGAGTGCAGGGGACGGGAGTGTGTATGTATGTATGTATGTATGTACAGAGTGCAGGGGACGGGAGTGTGTATGTATGTATGTATGTATGTACAGAGTGCAGGGGACGGGAGTGTGTATGTATGTATGTATGTATGTATGTACAGAGTGCAGGGGACGGGAGTGTGTATGTATGTATGTACAGAGTGCAGGGGACGGGAGTGTGTATGTATGTATGTACAGAGTGCAGGGGACGGGAGTGTGTATGTATGTATGTATGTACAGAGTGCAGGGGACGGGAGTGTGTATGTATGTATGTATGTATGTACAGAGTGCAGGGGACGGGAGTGTGTATGTATGTATGTATGTACAGAGTGCAGGGGACGGGAGTGTGTATGTATGTATGTACAGAGTGCAGGGGACGGGAGTGTGTATGTATGTATGTACAGAGTGCAGGGGACGGGAGTGTGTATGTATGTATGTATGTACAGAGTGCAGGGGACGGGAGTGTGTATGTATGTACAGAGTGCAGGGGACGGGAGTGTGTATGTATGTACAGAGTGCAGGGGACGGGAGTGTGTATGTATGTATGTATGTACAGAGTGCAGGGGACGGGAGTGTGTATGTATGTATGTATGTATGTATGTACAGAGTGCAGGGGACGGGAGTGTGTATGTATGTATGTATGTATGTATGTATGTATGTACAGAGTGCAGGGGACGGGAGTGTGTATGTATGTATGTACAGAGTGCAGGGGACGGGAGTGTGTATGTATGTATGTACAGAGTGCAGGGGACGGGAGTGTGTATGTATGTATGTACAGAGTGCAGGGGACGGGAGTGTGTATGTATGTATGTACAGAGTGCAGGGGACGGGAGTGTGTATGTATGTATGTATGTATGTACAGAGTGCAGGGGACGGGAGTGTGTATGTATGTATGTATGTATGTACAGAGTGCAGGGGACGGGAGTGTGTATGTATGTATGTATGTATGTACAGAGTGTAGGGTTCGGGAGTCTGTATGTATTGTAACCTGGGGGACAGGTAGCAGGTACAAAGCTCCCTGGGATGAGCAGTCTTTCAGGCACAGATACCAAATCCAGTGAAATAGTGACAAACAGTGCAGTGTTTATTTGTGATATATACAAGTCTATATACAGGTGCTGTACAGTGTTCCAAAAAAAACAAATAGGAACAAAAATAGCCAAAACAAAACCTAGCCGTGTCTCGGCACTAACTAAACAATATTTACAGATCCTAACTACCAGGCTGAGCAAGCCTACAGCTTGTCAGCTTCCACATACCTTTTTGCTCTCCTACACAGAAGTTGTCTGAGTATCCCAGGCCAAGAGCAAGGGCTGTCTTGCTCAGGTGAGCTTAAATTAGCTTAAATCAGAGATCCCTGAACCTGTATGAGAGGAGCCTGGGAGATGTATAAACCCCGAACAGGACTTTTCCTGGCTCTCTCTGGGACGCTCTGCTACATATCCTCCCCCCTCTTGTTTCAACCCCAGGGTTGGAACACCTGTAGCCCAACAGGAGTGAACACGGGACAGGGCATCTACATTCCCCATCTCAACACCTGGCCTGTGTTTTACAGTGAATGAGTAATCCTGTAGAGCCAAAAACCACAGATTCACCCGTCTATTAGTCTCCTTCTTTTGGGCCATCCATTTCAGAGGAGCATGGTCAGTTATTAACTCAAACTGGCGCCCTAACAAATAGTACCTGAGTGCGTCCACGGCCCACTTTATGGCTAAACACTCCTTTTCAATGACTGCATACCTTTGCTCATGGTCATTGAGCTTTCTGCTTAGGTACACCACAGAGTGTTCTTCTGCCTTGTGTACCTGTGATAGTACTGCCCCGATACCAACATCAGACGCATCCGTCTGAACCAAAAAATCTTTGGAGAAATCGGGGGAGTACAGTACTGGTTGTGCACAAAGAGCCTTCTTCAGGACTTGGAAAGATTCCTCTGCTACTGAGGACCATTTCACCATTACAGAGTCTTTCCCTTTCGTAAGGTCTGTCAGTGGGGCAGCTATAGTTGCAAAATTTGGGATAAATCTTCTATAATACCCCGCAATACCAAGAAAGGCCCTGACCTGCTTCTTGTTTGCAGGACGTGGCCATTCCTGGATGGCTTCTATTTTATTCACTTGAGGTTTTATGACACCACGCCCAATAGTGTAGCCCAAATACTTGGCTTCCTCTAGACCAATGGCACATTTTTTTGGATTTGCTGTAAAACCTTCTTTGAAGAGGGAATCGAGGACAGCCTGGACACGGGGCAAGTGAGACTCCCAGTCAGTGCTATGTACCACTATGTCATCTAGATATGCTGCTGCATATTGTCGGTGGGGTCTTAGGGTCCTGTCCATGGCCTTCTGAAATGTGGCAGGGGCATTTTGCAACCCAAACGGCATTTTTTTATATTGAAAGGAACCCTCCGGGGTCACAAATGCAGTCTTCTCTTTGGCGCTACCAGTCAGGGGTATTTGCCAATAACCTTTTGTCAAGTCCAAAGTGGTCAGATAGCGAGCCTTGCCAAGTCGGTCTATAAGTTCGTCCACTCTGGGCATTGGGTACGTGTCAAACTTTGTCACTGCATTAAACTTCCTGAAGTCATTACAGAACCTCCAAGTGCCATCCGGTTTTGGGACTAACACGATGGGGCTAGACCAGTCACTATTGGATTCCTCAATGACATCTAGCTCCAACATTCTTTTAACTTCCTCGCTGATGTCCTTTCTCCTCGCTTCAGGAATTCGGTATGGTTTTAGCTTGACACGGACCCCAGGTTCAGTAACAATCTCATGCTGAACTGCTGAAGTCGTGCCAGGTAGCTCTGAAAATTTCTCTCTATTTCTTATCAGGAATTCTCTAGTTTCCTGCTTTTGAGAATATGACAGGGTGTCTGGAATCGTGACCTCAGGGATCAGAGGGGACTCAGTACCCTTAGGCGTTACCGGGAGGGACCTCGCAGTTAACGCCAGTCTATCCTTCCAGGTCTGTAACAGGTTTATGTGGTAAATCTGTTCGGGCTTCCTTTTTCCTGGTTGATATATTTTGTAATTGACCTCCCCAACTCTTTCAATTACTTCAAAGGGACCCTGCCACTTAGCCAGGAACTTGCTCTCAACAGTGGGAACTAACACCAGGACCCTATCACCAGGTGAGAAAACACGGAGTTGGGCCCCCCTGTTGTATATCCTCTGAGCTGTTTGGGCCTGCAGTTAGTGTTCTTTTACCATCGGCATGATTGCTGCAATCCTGTTCTGCATTTGAGCGATATGCTCAATGACACTTTTTTATGGGGTGTCTGCTCCCCCTCCCAAGTTTCTTTGGCTATGTCCAAGAGTCCCCGAGGGTGTCTCCCATAAAACAACTCAAAAGGGAGAGTACCCCGTGGAGGACTGGGGAACCTCCCTGATGGAAAACATCAAGTATGGTATCAGGAAGTCCCAGTTTTTCCCATTCTTGTCAACAACCTTTTTTAACATGCTCTTTAAAGCGGTTGTATACCCGCGTTTTTTTTTTTTTTTTTTTCCTATACCTGCAAGGGAAAAGGCATAATGAGCTAGTATGCACCGCATACTAGCTCATTATGATATACTTACCTTAGAACGAGGCGCCGGCATCTCATCCTGTCCACGCCGAGGGAGCTGACATCTCCCCTCGGCGTGTCTTCCGGGTATCGCGGCTCCGGCACTGTGAGTGGCCGGAGCCGCGATGTCGTCACTCCCGCGCGTGCGCGCAGGAGACTTCTGCCCGGCAAGCTCCGGAGTTTGCCGGGCTGTCAGCCGAGAATCCCCTGTGCGCATGCGCCGCTGGAGTCAGCGGCTCATTGCGAGGGGAATATCTCCTAAACCGTATAGGTTTAGGAGATATTTTTTTTACCTACAGGTAAGCCTTATTATAGGCTTACCTGTAGGTAAAAGTTAACAAAAAGGGTATACAACCACTTTAATGTTTTATTGAAGCGTTCCACCAAGCCATCCGCTTGAGGATGGTACACCGAGGTTCGCAATTGCGTCACCTTAAATAACTTGCACAGCTCTCTCTAGTTATTCGTGACATAAATGGGGTGCCCTGGTCTGTAAGGACTTCTTTAGGGATTCCAACACGACTGAACACCATAAACAGCTCTTTGGCAATGTTTTTAGCAGACGCAGTGCGTAAGGGAATGGCCTCTGGGTAACGGGTAGCATAATCCATGATTACGAGGATGTGCTGATGACCTTGGGCAGACTTGGGGAGTGGACCCACAAGGTCCATGGCAATCCTCTCGAAGGGCACTTCAATAATGGGCAAGGGCACTAAAGGACTTCGGAAGTGTTGTAGTGGGGCTGACATCTGACACACAGGACAGGATTGACAATAATTCTCAATATCCTTCTGTATCCCGGGCCAATAAAACCTGCGCAACACCCTTTCAGTAGTTTTCTCAACCCCTAAATGACCTCCTAGCAAGTGCCCATGGGCAAGTTCCAAACCACCCGTCTGTATGGCTTAGGGACCACCAACTGTTCAACCACTTCATCATTTTTTTTTTTACATACACGATACAGTAAATCCTCATTGCTGCTGAAATAAGGAAAACAGAGCCTGTCCCCTGATTCGACAGGTACATCATTAATCACCATTACATTTTCCTAGGCCCTGGCAAGGGTTGGGTCTTTTCTCTGCTCGGTACCAAAATTTTCCTTGTGTACATTAAGGCAGGGCTTGACAAATTTGCTTGGAATCTAGGAGCCAGCTAAAAAAGTTAGGAGCCAGGTTTTTTTTTTTTTTTTTTTTTTAAACGACCGACAGCTTTATTTTCAATATAAAAATTAACCAATCTTAAATTTACACAGACGACTAGAACGAATGTGACTGCTTTTATTTCCTGCCATGCAGGGACACAAGACCGCCATATTCCCGCTAAGGATCCAATCAGGTCCGCCTGAAAAACTGACAGGCGAACCTGATCAGACGGCCCGTGTGAAAGGGGCCAAGCAGGGAGATGACAAATAATAAATTCATTTTAATTAACCACTTCCTTCCTGCAGGACGACTATATACGTCCTGTCTTTGAAGAGAAATACCGTTGTTATGGTAGCAGCTAGCTACCATAACCCCGGTATCTTCTTCAAGAGCCGGCGGTTCTCTTTCAGATAAAAGTGGTCTCTGCAGCAGATTCGCAGCGAGATCACTTTTCGGTCGGCGGCAGGAGAGGGCCCCCCCCTACTGCCGCGCTCCGGTGCCCTTCACCGCTTACCGTGGCCGTCGATAACGGCGGAGGCGATCCGGATCTGTCCCTGGCCTGACATGGAGACGAGTGAGAGGAAGATGGCCCCCCCGCCCATCTCCAAGTCATTGCAGGGCGGAAGCCACGTCAAATCGTCACTTCCACCCATAGCTCTTAAAAAGGGACATTTTATTATTTTTTTTCAAATGACAATTTTTTTTTTTTTTTTTTTTTTTTTAATGCATTTTAGTGTAAATATGAGATCTGAGGTCTTTTTGACCCCAGATCTCACATTTAAGAGGTCCTGTCATGCTTTTTTTTCTATTACAAGGGATTTTTACATTCCTTGTAATAGGAATAAAAGTGACTTTTTTTTTTTTTTTTTAAAGAACAGTTAAAAAATAAAAGTTAAAATAAATAAGAAAAAAAAAATTTAAATGTGCCCCATCCCTTGTAATAGAAATAAAAGTGAAACAATTTTTATTTTTTTTAAAAACAGTGTAAAAATAAAAAGTAAAATATATAAGAAAAAAAATAATTTTTTTAAACGCGCCCCGTCCCGCCGAGCTCGCTTGCAGAAGCGAACGCATATGTGAGTAGCGCCTGCATATGAAAGCGGTGTTCAAACCACACGTGAGGTATCGCCACTATCGTTAAAGCGAGAGCAATAATCCTAGTCCTAGACCTCCTCTGTAACTTAAAACATGCAACCTGTAGAATTTTTTAAACGTCGCCTATGGAGATTTTAAAGGGTAAAAGTTTGTCGCCATTCCACGAGCGGACGAAATTTTGAAGCGTGACATGTTGGGAATCAATTTACTCGGCGTAACATTATCTTTCACAATATAAAAAATTGGGCTAACTTTACTGTTTTCTTATTTTTTAATTTAAAAAAAAGTGTTTTTTCCCAAAAAAGTGCGCTTGTAAGTCCGCTGCGCAAATACGGTGTGACAGAAAGTATTGCGATGACCGCCATTTTATTCTCTAGGGTGTTAGAATAAAAAATATATATAATGTTTGGGGGTTCTAAGTAAAGGGAAGGAGATAAGCGGGCAGTGAAACCAGGTAGGGGAAGCTCCATTAGCATTGATGGATGTCTTGTCATACCAAGGGCCACCACCAGAGGGCGCCTGATTGCAGAAGGAACCATAGGACTGCAGTAGGCCGCAAAGCCGCGGCCTCAAGTACCGGCGCGGCCCACGCGATCGCGCCGGGAGGGGGGATGTCGAACGGACACAGGATACCCCAGCTGTGCCGCCCCAGGCGCCAGGTCGCTAATTCTAGTCGCAAATGCGACCTGGCGCCCGGGGTTTGTCGAACCCTGCATTAAGGTCAGCAAACTCCAACGTAGGCTCAGATTCAGCAGATGGCTGTCCAGCTCCACTGGTTGTGGGGACCTCCTCAGGCTCCTCCAGCTCTCCTGCCATAACTGAGAAAGGAAAACCCGGGGAGCCCTGAGAAGAGTCCCCTGAACCCACATTGTCAGTAGTGGCCAGGAGTTCTGGCTCTGTCACCGAGTCAGCTACTGCGACCGGGTCGGGACGATCCCACAGTTCCCAAAACTTAGGGAAGTCCCTACCAATGATGGCCTCGTGCACCAAGTGGGGCACAAGTCTGACCGGATGGGTCACCGTACCTAAGCCAGTTTTAAAATGAACAGTGGCTATAGGATACTCGCAGGTATCCCCATGTATACAGATCACAAAAACTTTTTTAGCATGCAAATTCACAGTTTCAACCATCTCAGCTGTAACCAAAGTCACTAGACTTCCAGAGTCCAGCAAGGCCGTAATAGGCTTATTATTAACAGTCATTTGGCACATGTGTTTTCCCATACTTGGTGCTGCAGCGCATGAAACAGCAGCAAACATAGACTGCCTTCTAATAGATAGATCACACTGCATTGGTTCATCTGTCAATGGACAGTTTGCTGCAACATGTCCCAGTTCTTGGCAACGAAAACACCTGATGTTTCCCCAGTTTGGTTTGCTGACGGGCAGTAGCTTCCCTTGTTTGGGACGCCAAACTTCAGTCCTGGCACCAAAAATCCTCCCCCCTATTTCCTTGCCATGCTTACCACCCACTTCCCCTGGAACAGTCTTACCGGTTGCCTGGGGAGACCGTGGCTTTGGGCGGAAAGTCCGTGGGGCTGTAGGGGTGGTGACCAGGTTCTCTGCAGCAAAGTACCTTTTCAACAAGTTCCACGAGGTTGTCCGCCGAGTTGGGGTCTCCTTGACTCACCCACTTCTGCAGGGGAACTGGTAGGGACCTCAGGAACCGGTCCATGACCACACGCTCCACTATTTGTGGCCCAGACAGGGACTCCGGCTGTAGCCAATTCCTCACCAAGTGAATTAGGTCGAACATCTGCGATCTTGGGGGCCTCTCGTCTTGGAAGAACCAGCTGTGGACCCGCTGTGCTCGAACTGCCAAGGTGACACCAAGTCGCGCCAGGATTTCCCGCTTGACCTTTTCATAGTCTCCTGCTTCTGCTGACTCCAAATCATAGTAGGCCTTCTGCGATTCTCCAGACAGCAAGGGGGCGACCAGTCCTGCTCACTGGGTTTTGGGCCAACCTTCCCTCTCAGCGGTCCGTTCAAAGGTTAAGAGAAAGGCCTCTGGATCATCATCTGCAGTCATCTTGGAAAGAAAGCGACCCACATGGATGGCTGAGGGCTTGTCTCCAACAACATTAACTTTAGCAGGTGACCACTGTGCTAGCGTCTCCACAACCGCAGCCAGGGTTTTCCTATCCTCTTTTGCATCAGTGGCTAGCTGTTCAAACAGCCTCTGCGATAGCTCCTGTACAGCACCAATCTGTTGGCACAGCGCCTTGGTTTGCTCTCCTGTGCGATAGCGTTTGTTTGCTGCTGTGCAGCGTTTGCTTGATGCAGTGCAGCGTTTGCTTGTTGCTGTGCAGCATTGGATTGTTGCTGTGCAGCATTGGATATCACCAATTGTTTTAGGATTTCCTCCATGTTTAGTCACTCTAGGTACTGGCCTTTTAAGTAGTAACTTACTACAGCTGGCCGCAGTCTCCACCATATGTAACCTGGGGGACAGGTAGCGGGTACAAAGCTCCCTGGGATGAGCAGTCTTTCAGGCACAGATACCAAATCCAGTGAAATAGTGACAAACAGGGCGGTGTTTATTCGTGATATATACAAGTCTATATACAGGTGCTGTACAGTGTTCCAAAAAAAACAAATAGGAACAAAAATAGCCAAAAAATAAACCTAGCCGTGTCTCGGCACTAACTAAACAATATTTACAGATCCTAACTACCAGGCTGAGCAAGCCTACAGCTTGTCAGCTTCCACATACCTTTTTGCTCTCCTACACAGAAGTCGTCTGAGTATCCCAGGCCAAGAGCAAGGGCTGTCTGCTCAGGTGAGCTTAAATTAGCCTGGGGGAGAGGACCAAGACCTGAACTGGACCATGGATCAGAGATCCCTGAACCTGTATGAGAGGAGCCTGGGAGATGTATAAACCCCGAACAGGACTTTTCCTGGCTCTCTGGGACGCTCTGCTATGTATGGAGTGCAGAGGACAGGAGTGTGTAGTATGTACAAAGTGCAGGGGACGGGGGTGTGTATGTACGGGGTGCAAGGGTGGGGAGTGTGTATGTATGTATGTACGGGGTGCAGGGGTGGGGAGTGTGTATGTATGTACGGAGTGCAGGGGTCGGGAGTGTGTATGTATGTACGGAGTGCAGGGGTCGGGAGTGTGTATGTATGTACGGAGTGCAGGGGTCGGGAGTATGTATGTACGGAGTGCAGGGGTCGGGAGTATGTATGTACGGAGTGCAGGGGTCGGGAGTGTGTATGTATGTATGTACGGAGTGCAGGGGACGGGAGTGTGTATGTATGTATGTACGGAGTGCAGGGGACGGGAGTGTGTATGTATGTACGGAGTGCAGGGGTCGGGAGTATGTATGTACGGAGTGCAGGGGTCGGGAGTATGTATGTACGGAGTGCAGGGGTCGGGAGTATGTACGGAGTGCAGGGGTCGGGAGTATGTACGGAGTGCAGGGGTCGGGAGTATGTATGGAGTGCAGGGGTCGGGAGTATGTATGTACGGAGTGCAGGGGTCGGGAGTATGTATGTACGGAGTGCAGGGGTCGGGAGTATGTATGTACGGAGTGCAGGGGTCGGGAGTATGTATGTACGGAGTGCAGGGGTCGGGAGTATGTATGTACGGAGTGCAGGGGTCGGGAGTATGTATGTACGGAGTGCAGGGGTCGGGAGTATGTATGTACGGAGTGCAGGGGTCGGGAGTATGTATGTACGGAGTGCAGGGGTCGGGAGTATGTATGTACGGAGTGCAGGGGTCGGGAGTGTGTATGTATGTATGTATGTATGTACGGAGTGCAGGGGACGGGAGTGTGTATGTATGTATGTACGGAGTGCAGGGGACGGGAGTGTGTATGTATGTATGTATGTATGTATGTATGTACGGAGTGCAGGGGACGGGAGTGTGTATGTATGTATGTATGTATGTATGTATGTATGTACGGAGTACAGGGGACGGGAGTGTGTATGTATGTATGTACGGAGTGCAGGGGACGGGAGTGTGTAGGTATGTACGGAGTGCAGGGGTCGGGAGTGTGTAGTATGTACGGAGTGCAGGGGTCGGGAGTATGTATGTACAGAGTGCAGAGGACGGGAGTGTGTAGTATGTACAGAGTGCAGGGGTCAGCAGTATGTAATGCGGTACCAGGCAAGAGATGCCTGAAGCCCTGTTAGCCACTCAGAGTTTTATAGGCGGCCGGCAGTGGGGCTGGACGGTACTCTTGTGTCTTCCACCTAAATGCCGGAGTCTCGTGCAGTGGGGCCAGAAATTTACATGACATCCATGGACTTCAGTGTGTGGCCTGTACCAAGTGTATCCAAGGAAGGTCATTTCCTTATTTCCCACCTGATCAGGAATGGGAAGTGCTCAGGTAATGACATTGGGTAGACCTCTTATATGGAAGACAAACACCTTCCCATGTCATACACAGAAGTGGTTGGTGGAGGACACCGATAACGAGGGACCAGGAAAGGGCTGACGTGACATTTCTCCTCCATGGAGATCTCTGGGTGTTCGGTGTCAGGAGAAGCCAGCCCAGGATTTATCAGAGATGAGCAGCGGTGCTCTGTGCCGGTCAGATAAAGTATCTGCACCCCTCCCACCATTCGCTGAAGTAAAGATGGACACCTCCAGCTTGGTCTTCTATGTATGAGAGGAAGTCAAACCCTTTTTTTTTTTTTTTTTTTTTTTGTCTTGGATGGAGTCTAGAATATACAGAAGCACCTTCTTTTTTTTTTTTTTTTTTTCTTTGCTGTCCTGTTTTCAGTCTGAAGATTTCTGCTCTATTACTGTTCATTGACAACTGTAAAATTTTGGACGTTCCCTCACTTTCAGGTGCCATTGTAACTGCATGATCTGTGATCTTAACATTATGCTTGATCGGTATACAGTATATATTCTTATTTTTATAATATTTATTTTATGATTATTATATTTATAGTATTCTAAGTTTTTAATATTTTCTATTTTTTATAATATTTATATTATGATTATAAAATGTATACTATGTATTATTCTTATAATATTTTTATTTTTCTACTTTGATAATATTTATACTCTTCTTATTGTTTTTTGTATTTTTAGAATATTATTATTATTTTTAGAATATTTTTTATATATTTTTTTAAATATTTTATATTTATTAGTCTTCTTTTTATTTTCAGAATATTATTTATTATGATTATTATTATAAAATGTATGTTATTTATTGTTTTTAGAATATTTTTATTTATTCTACTTTGATAATATTTATATTATTATAATATTTATATGATTCTTCCTTTTTATTGTATTTTTAGAATATTTGTATTATAATTTTTTAAATATTTATATTATTATTGTTTTTCTATTATTTATAATATTTATATTTTTATGTTGATCATGATTATTATATTTTATATAATTATTTATTGTTATGATTATTTTTTTATAATATTATTATTATTATTTTTACAGTATATATTATGTACTGTATAACTTACGATTGATTACTCTTCCAGGCTCTCCCCGGAAGCGGATGGACAGTCTGATATACTACTGGAGTGTGACATGCAGGCGTTGGAGCCCATCCAGAAACATCTGCAGGTCTACAACTTCCGTAAGAAGGTGGAGGTGGCGCCCTGTCCGGAGTTGTCGGTGTGGGCGGTGCTTCCGGGTCAGAAACCGCAGGATCCTCCAGGGGAGAGGCCGTCGAGCCCAGTGGTGGTGTGCAGCCCTGACCCCCGAGTGCCGGTTATGGGGTGGAGAATTGTGGTGGGGACAAAGGGGAATATAACCGACCTGCTGCCCAAGACTCAGCCTGGAAGCTACGAGGAGTACTGCAAGCACCGATATGAACATGGTGGGTATGGGGGGGGGGGGGTTGGAGAACTTAGTGATGTGATTAGCCAGTTCCCCCGCCCAGCCAATAGAAAAGTGACAGGGTGGGACCTCCGTTGTTTTGGTTGGAAGTCCTATGACGTTCCTCCCAACGCGCGTCTGGCAGATCTGTCACCGGCTGTGTCCACCGGACACAGCGAATCACAGATCGGTGTACCAGCCGGTACCATGTGGTTGCTGTGACCGATCACGGCAGATCATATGACAATTGTACACAATGAATGGCTTTGATTTGTTGTGTATTATTGTGTTGATCTCTGTGATTGGTCACAGTGATTACATGGCACAGACAGAGCCAATCACAGCCTACTTGTACCATGTGACTAGCTGTGACCAATCACAGCTAATCACGAAAGTAAACACAGAGAGAATCAATTTCATTCAGTAAAAATTGATGCTTGTAACAGTGAAATTCACTGGTTAAGCAATCATAAAAAAGAAAAAAAAAATCCTGATCACTTCCACAGAGTAGTACAGTGTTACTATGGTACCACTGTATTGCTCTGGTCACACTGTGTTAAAAAAAATGTTTAAAAAAAGTAACATAACATAAAAAAAAAATGTATTAACATTATTTATTTTTTGCATACTGTCACTAGTCAGTGTCCCTGATCACCGCCACACTAGTCATATGATGACGCCGTACTGCACTGGTGACAATATGTAAAAAAAAAAAAATAGTTTTTTTTTTTTTTTTTTGGTCCTTTTTAAATTATTTAGCGAAAAAAAAAAAAATTAAAAAAATAGTAATGATTAAATATCACCAAACGAAAAAATAGGCAGTTCAGCCATGTTTTTACCACCCTTGGCCACAGCCAACATTATACCTTCTGTCTCGTTCCGCCTAACATGACCTAGTCAAGTGAAAGGCGCTGAGCCACAGCCACATTGCGACGGCTTTGGCGTTTTTTATTAGACAACAGAGAAAACTATTATCAAGGTTAGGGTTAGGCGTTAGGGTTATTTATAATTATTTTATTTATTATTATAGGAATAATAATACATTAATAAATACATGTAAAATTAAATACGCAAATAAAAATCATACATAAATTCAATAATTTAATACTAAGTAACTTATAAATAAAAAAAATAACCTTTACCCCTTTAAAAAATAAATAAATAACTAAACAAAATGTTGTATTATTAATAATGTATTTTTATGTTGGAGTTTGGGTGTTTTAATATTAATATTATTTAATAATAATGTATTTAATAATTTTTATGTTTAGAGGTTAATTATTCTTTTTTTAATGTATTATTACATTTTATTTTACTAATTTTATTATTTTTAGTGTATTTATTTTACATTTATACATTCATATATTACTATTTTTCAAAAATTTTAATTTGATCAGAAAATTGCGCAAAAACGCACGAATGGCGCATTTCCACTTATTTCTATGAGAATAAAAACGCTTCAAAAACGCTCGATTTGAGCTACAAAAAACTCCAGTTTTTCTTTTTTTTGCGCTTCAGGCGACCTAGAGTGGAGATGTGAACCAACTCCATAGAGAATCATTGATTTTTTTTTTTATTCATTCCCCCCCCCCCCCTTCAGCGTTTTGCAGCTACAAAACGCCCAGGTGTGAATGCAGCCTTACAAGAGAGCCGACCGTCAGTTCTAAAAAAAAAAAACGGTACTGGGATGATGCCTGCAGCTGCTACCATATTCCCGGTATAACCACTTAAAGTCTAGTGATGTACCAGGTACGTCGCTGGTTGGCAAGTGGTTAAAAAAAAGAATTACACTCAAGTTAGTATATGTGATAATCACCATATCTAGAATCATCATATAGTATGCCAAAAACTGTTTCTTAACCCGCTTCCGGTTTCGCTCTGTACTGTAAGTGACGTCACCCGGCTCCGCCCTACGCGTTGTGTCCTAGAACACATGACTTATTCAGGGCTGACGTGTAAATATCAGGAATATGTAATCAGCGGCACCTCCACTGATTACACATTGTTGATGCTTACATGGAGGCCCTGAGAAGCAGCGGCGGCCAAAAGGGTTTGTACGATGGCACATGCGTACAATGTACAGACAGCGTTGTACTCAGAATCTAGGTAGAGTCGTGTGCCCCTTGTGCATGAGCGATTTATACTGCGTCTGCCATCTGGATCCTGACTTACTATTGCAAGTGATACAGTGTAACACTCTCATGTAGGAGAAAAGGTGTTGGGGGCTCTACAGTAAGGCCTGGCAGGGCAGTAGAAACAAGAGAATCAAACAAAGACCATAAATCTAGTATCAGATTTCATGCCACCTGTTCATTCTGTCTTTATCAGTTCTCGCCAGAAACCCAATGTATAATGCTATACAGAAAAGCTAATTAAAAAAAAAAAAATTGTTTGCAGGGTCTCCCCTGTACTCACTCCTAGGACTATGATAGGATTACCATTGTGTAGGAAGCCTGGTATGACCTCTATAGTGGCCAATCCCACTGAAAACCAAAGTCCTATTTTGGGTGGAGACCAGCTGGATGAGTCGCATTTCCTTTTACAGACTCTTGCAGCAAATTCTTTCTGCTAAAGTTCTTGTTTATGCCCCAACCATCCCCCACCGCCACCTCCGCTCATTGCACGTGTCGCTCTCTCTGCCGGATCTTCATTGTATTTGTTTATTGGATAATATATGGCCTACAGCTGCTTTTGTAAAGCTTGGTGGCCGGGAGAGTTTATCTTCGGGATTCGAGAGATATTTATGAATCTGCTAGATAAATCCAGACCGATAGATAAATCCAGACCGATAGATAAATCCAGACCGATAGATAAATCCAGACCGATAGATAAATCCAGACCGATAGATAAATCCAGACCGATAGATAAATCCAGACCGATAGATAAATCCAGACCGATAGATAAATCCAGACCGATAGATAAATCCAGACCGATAGATAAATCCAGACCGATAGATAAATCCAGACCGATAGATAAATCCAGACCGATAGATAAATCCAGACCGATAGATAAATCCAGACCGATAGATAAATCCAGACCGATAGATAAATCCAGACCGATAGATAAATCCAGACCGATAGATAAATCCAGACCGATAGATAAATCCAGACCGATAGATAAATCCAGACCGATAGATAAATCCAGACCGATAGATAAATCCAGACCGATAGATAAATCCAGACCGATAGATAAATCCAGACCGATAGATAAATCCAGACCGATAGATAAATCCAGACCGATAGATAAATCCAGACCGATAGATAAATCCAGACCGATAGATAAATCCAGACCGATAGATAAATCCAGACCGATAGATAGATGGATGCAGTAGATAAATGGATACAATAGAAAGATACAGTTGAGAGAGTAGATAGACAGATCGATACAGAAGAGTAGATAGATACAGTAGATGGATATACAGTAATAGATATGATAGAATAGACAGGTCGATACAATATAGATTGTTACAGTAAATGGATACAGTAGATACAATATTTTTTGTGATGGGGAAGAGATTGGGTGAAGTTCTGCTGGGGGGGAGAGTCCCTGTTGCCAGGAGGAGGAGGACTGTCATTGGCCACTGCTGATGACATTCACAGTCCTGCTAGCCCTGCCCACCATCTGGAGGAAGATGACTCACTAGGTTGGGGGCCTTCAACACCATCTGTCTTCCACATTACAGAACAAGTACAGTTGAATGTGACTAACTACAGCTAACTAAACCAAAAGGCTTTGTTTTCATGCACCAGTATTGGCCTTATTTCTTTTCTATGTGTTGGTCCAGATAGTGTATTGGTGGTGGTGGTCAGCAGGCTAGGCTTAGACAACACACCATTCTAGCTTTTGGAAGTCCTATCATCTTCATAAACAAGAGACAACATTGATACTGGGTTGTATGTTAAAATCTTGTTACTGGTCCATATTTTAACATCGAAGCGGCTACATTACAAAAGATAAAAAAAGTTGTAGTTTAGACCAATGTACTTGTCCTCCTCCAAGCTTCTTGGGAGAACGTCAATACTTATGTGAATGTGAGTAATATAAACATTACCAGCCTTGTGCTTCTTTTTCTAGGTGTTCCAGAAGGGGTGAAGGACCTTCCTCCAGGGGTGGCTCTACCACTGGAATCTAACTTGGTTTATATGAATGGAATTAGTTTTTCCAAAGGATGTTACTTGGGCCAGGAGCTAACGGCCCGGACTCACCACACTGGAGTTATCCGCAAGCGGCTGGTGCCTGTGAGCCTCTCTTCGCCATTACCGGCTGAGTGTGAGGAGTCAGAGATAGTCACGGTCTCTGGGAAAGCAGCCGGTAAATACAGAGCCGGAATAGGCGACTTAGGTCTTGCCCTGTTGCGGCTGGAACACCTTGGAGTAGAACTTCAGATAAAACTAGGAGGTCGGGAGCCAGTCAATGTGAATGCCTCCACACCGGATTGGTGGCCAAAGCCTGGAAATACTCCATGAAGGGACTACATTACTGAACGTTAAGAGATCTCACTGTGATCGAAAGAGTGTTGAATAGTATTATATTTTTTATAGACTACAGGACATTGTGCCTTCTTTCTCATTATCTATTACACTTATTGCACCTTTATTAGGAACTGCATTATTTAATTTCTTTAGTCTAAGTCATACAAGCTTAATAAATAAAGCAGCACAGACCACATTCAGAATGTGCCAACCAATGCATTAACCAGTTTCATGCATCAATGAATCAACCAATCTCATACACCAAGCTTTCTGAACTAGGGTTCTTCCTGAGGTTACTAGAACAAGGAGCAACCAATCTCATACACCATTCTTTACAACTAGGATTTCTCATGAGGTTACTAGAGCAAGGAGCAACCAATCTCATACACCAGTCTTTCTGAACCAAGTTTCTCCAGAGGTTACTATAGCAAAGAACAACCAATCCCATAGGAACTGCATTATTTAATATCTAGGGTTCTTCCTGAGGTTACGAGAACAAGGAGCAACCAATCTCATACACCATTCTTTTTCAACTAGGGTTTCTTATGAGGTTACTGGAGCAAGGAGTAACCTATCTCATACACCAGTCTTTCTGAACTGGGTTTCTCCTGAGGTTACGAGAACAAGGAGCAACCAATCTCATACACCATTCTTTTTCAACTAGGGTTTCTTATGAGGTTACTGGAGCAAGGAGTAACCTATCTCATACACCAGTCTTTCTGAACTGGGTTTCTCCTGAGGTTACTAGAACAAGGAGCAACCAATCTCATACACCATTCTTTTTCAACTAGGGTTTCTCATGAGATTACTAGAGCAACCAATCTCATAAACCAGTCTTTACAACTAGGATTTTTCATGAGGTTACTAGAGCAAGGAGCAACCAATCTCATAAACCAGTCTTTACAACTAGGATTTCTCATGAGGTTACTAGAGCAAGGAGCAACCAATCTCATACACCAGTCTTTCTGAACCGAGTTTCTCCAGAGGTTACTAGAGCAAAGAACAACCAATCCCATAGGAACTGCATTATTTAATTTCTAGGGTTTCTCATGAGGCTACTAGAACAAGGAGCAACCAATCTCATAAACCATTCTTTTTCAACTAGAGTTTCTTATGAGGTTACTAGAGCAAGGAGCACCCTATCTCATACACCAGTCTTTCTGAACTGGGTTTCTCCTGAGGTTACTAGAACAAGGAGCAACCAATCTCATACACCATTCTTTTTCAACTAGGGTTTCTCATGAGGTTACTAGAGCAAAGAGCAACCTATCTCATACACCAGTCTTTACAACTAGGATTTCTCCTGAGGTTACTAGAGCAAGGAACAACCAATCTCTTAGGAACTGCATTATTTAATTTCTTTAGTCTAACGCCGCGTACACACGATCGGACTTTCTGGCATACTTGTTCCGGCACACTTTCCGACGGACTTTGTCCGCCAGGTGCGCCGGACTTTAAAACGGACGGACTTGCCCACACACGACCGGACTTTCCGGCAGGCTAAGTCCGCCCGTCTTTCCGCCGGACTTTCAGAATGAACGGACTTGCCCACACATGGACAAGTCCGTTAGTTTTGAACGTGACTCACGGTGCAACGGGACTAGAAAAGGAAGTCAATCTTGCCGCTTTTATCGGCGAGATTGACACCTTGCGAGCCCCGTCGCGGGGCATACCAGGCCCTTAGGTCTAGTATGGATTATAAAGGGAAGCCCCTACGCCAAAAAACCGGCCTGGGGTCCCCTCTAAAATCCATACCAGACCCCGATCCGAGCACGCAGCCCGGCCGGTCAGGAAAGGGGGTGGGGACGAGCGAGCGCCCCCCCCTCCTGAACCGCAACCAGGCCGCCATGCCCTCAACATGGGGGGTGGATGCTTTGGGGCATGGGGGGCGCCCTGTGGGGCCCCCCCACCCCAAAGCACCTTGTCCCCATGTTGATGAGGACAAGGGCCTCTTCCCGACAACCCTGGCCGTCTGTTGTTGGGGTCTGCGGGCGGGGGGGCTTATCGGAATCCGGGAGCCCCCCTATAATAAGAGGGCCCCCAGATCCCAGCCCCCCCACCCTATGTGAATGAGTATGGGGTACATGGTACCCCTACCCATTCACCTAGGGAAAAAGTGTCAATAATAAAACACACTACACAGGTTTTTAAAATAATTTATTAAACAGCTCCGGGGGGGTCTTCCTCCGGCTTCAGGGGTCCCTCCGGTTCCTCTTCTCCCGGCGTCCGGTTGGTTCTTCTCCACTCTCTCCGGCCTCTTCTCCCGGTGTTCCAGTTCTTCGGCCGGCTCCTCCGCTGTCTTCAGGCCGCTCTCTTGCCAGCGGAGGTCCGGACTTCTGGGCTTCTTGTCTTCTTCCCTCTTCTCTTCTCCAGATGTTGACACGACGCTCTCTCCGGCTGGACTACTCTCTGAGGGCTCTGTTGTGACTTTTATAGGTGAAGACCCCGCCCCCTTATGATGTCACAGTCCCTGGGCATGCTGGGACTGTGATGTTTTAGGGGGCGTGGTCAACATCACCCAGTGACCACGCCCCCTAAAACATCACAGTCCCAGCACGCCCTCCCCCTGTACCCCCACACATGGACAATGCCCCTCCCCCTGTACCCCACACATGGACAATGCCCCTCCCCCTGTACCCCCACACATGGAGGACAATGCCCCCCCTGTACCCCCACACATGGACAATGCCCCTCCCCCTCTACCCCACACATGGAGGACAATGTCCCTCCCCCTGTACCCCACACATGGAGGACAATGTCCCTCCCCCTGTACCCCCACACATGGAGGACAATGCCCCTCCCCCTGTACCCCCTCACATGGACAATGCCCCTCCCCCTGCACCCCCACACATGGAGGACAATGCCCCTCCCCCTGTACCCCACACATGGACAATGCCCCTCCTCCTGTACCCCACACATGGAGGACAATGCCCCTCCCCCTGTACCTCCACACATGGAGGACAATGCCCCTCCCCCTGTACCCCGACACATGGAGGACAATGCCCCTCCCCCTGTACCCCACACATGTAGGATAATTGCCCTCCTCCTGTACCCCCACACATGGAGGACAATGCCCCTCCCCCTGTACTCCCACACATGGACAATGCCCCTCCCCCTGTACCCCCACACATGGACAATGCCCCTCCCCCTGTACCCCCACACATGGGGGACAATGCCCCTCCCCCTGTACCCCCACACATGGAGGACAATGCCCCTCCCCCTGTACCCCACACATGGAGGACAATGCCCCTCCCCCTGTACCCTACACATGGAGGACAATGCCCCTCCCCCTTTACCCCACACATGGAGGACAATGCCCCTCCCCCTGTACCCCCACACATGGACAATGCCCCTCCCCCTGTACCCCCACACATGGACAATGCCCCTCCCCCTGTACCCCCACACATGGGGGACAATGCCCCTCCCCCTGTACCTCCACACATGGAGGACAATGCCCCTCCCCCTATACCCCCACACATGGAGGACAATGCCCCTCCCCCTGTACCCCACACATGGAGGACAATTCCCCTCCTCCTGTACCCCCACACATGGAGGACAATGCCACTCCCCCTGTACCCCACACATGGAGGACAATGCCCCTCCCCCTGTACTCCCACACATGGACAATGCCCCTCCCCCTGTACCCCCACACATGGACAATGCCCCTCCCCCTGTACCCCCACACATGGACAATGCCCCTCCCCCTGTACCCCCACACATGGAGGACAATGCCCCTCCCCCTGTACCCCACACATGGACGACAATGTCCCTCCCCCTGTACTCCACACATGGAGGACAATACCTCTCCCCCTGTCCCCCCCCCCACACATGGAGGACAATGCCCCTCCCCCTGTACCCCCACACATGGACAATGCCCCTCCCCCTGTACCCCCACACATGGAGGACAATGCCCCTCCCCCTGTACCCCCACACATGGAGGACAATGCCCCTCCCCCTGTACCCCCACACATGGAGGACAATGCCCCTCCCCTGTACCCCCACACATGGACAATGCCCCTCCCCCTGTCCCCCCACACATGGAGGACAATGCCCCTCCCCCTGTACCCTCACACATGGAGGACGATGCCCCTCCCCCTGTACCCCACACATGGAGGACGATGCCCCTCCCCCTGTACCCCACACATGGAGGACAATGCCCCTCCCCCTGTACCCCACACATTGGAGGACAATGCCCCTCCCCCTGTACCCCCACAATTGGAGGACAATGCCCCTCCCCCTGTACCCCACACATGGAGGACAATGCCCCTCCCCCTGTACCCCACACATGGAGGACAATGCCCCTCCCCCTGTACCCCCACACATGGAGGACAATGCCCCTTCCCCTGTAACCCCACACATGGACAATGCCCCTCCCCCTATACCCCACACATGGAGGACAATGCCCCTCCCCCTGTACCCCCACACATGGAGGACGATGCCCCTCCCCCTGTACCCCACACATGGAGGACAATGCCCCTCCCCCTGTACCCCACACATGGAGGACAATGCCCCTCCCCCTGTACCCCCACAAATGGAGGACAATGCCCCTCCCCCTGTACCCCACACATGGAGGACAATGCCCCTCCCCCTGTACCCCCACACATGGAGGACAATGCCCCTCCCCCTGTACCCCCACACATGGAGGACAATTCCCTCCCCCTGTACCCCACACATGGAGGACAATGCCCCCCCCCCTGTACCCCACACATGGAGGACAATGCCCCTCCCCCTGTACCCCCACACATGGAGGACAATGCCCCTCCCCCTGTACCGCACACATGGAGGACAATGCCCCTCCCCCTGTACCCCCACACATGGAGGACAATGCCCCTCCCCCTGTACCCCCACACATGGAGGACAATGCCCCTCCCCCTGTACCCCACACATGGAGGACAATGCCCCTCCCCCTATACCCCCACACATGGAGGACAATGCCCCTCCCCCTGTACCCCACACATGGAGGACAATGCCCCTCCCCTGTACCCCACACATGGACAATGCCCCTCCCCCTGTACCCCCACACATGGAGGACAATGCCCCTCCCCCTGTACCCCACACATGGAGGACAATGCCCCTCCCCCTGTACCCCACACATGGAGGACAATGCCCCTCCCCCTGTACCCCACACATGGAGGACAATGCCCCTCCCCCTGTACCCCCACACATGGAGGACAATGCCCCTCCCCCTGTACCCCACACATGGAGGACAATGCCCCTCCCCCTGTACCCCACACATGGAGGACAATGCCCCTCCCCCTATACCCCCACACATGGAGGACAATGCCCCTCCCCCTATACCCCCACACATGGAGGACAATGCCCCTCCCCCTGTACCCCCACACATGGAGGACAATGCCCCTCCCCCCGTACCCCCCACACATGGACAATGCCAGTCCCCCTGTACCCCACACATGGACAATGCCCCTCCCCCTGTACCCCCACACATGGAGGACAATGCCCCTCCCCTGTACCCCCACACATGGAGGACAATGCCCCTCCCCCTGTACCCCACACATGGAGGACAATGCCCCTCCCCCTGTACCCCACACATGGAGGACAATGCCCCTCCCCCTGTACCCCACACATGGAGGACAATGCCCCTCCCCCTGTACCCCCACACATGGAGGACAATGCCCCTCCCCCTGTACCCCCACACATGGAGGACAATGCCCCTCCCCCTGCACCCCCACACATGGAAGACAATGCCCCTCCCCCTGTACCCCCACACATGGAGGACAATGCCCCTCCCCCTGTACCCCACACATGGAGGACAATGCCCCTCCCCCTGTACCCCCACACATGGAGGACAATGCCCCTCCCCCTGTACCCCACACATGGAGGACAATGCCCCTCCCCCTGTACCCCCACACATGGAGGACAATGCCCCTCCCCCTGTACCCCCACACATGGAGGACAATTCCCTCCCCCTGTACCCCACACATGGAGGACAATGCCCCCCTGTACCCCACACATGGAGGACAATGCCCCTCCCCTGTACCCCCACACATGGAGGACAATGCCCCTCCCCCTGTACCGCACACATGGAGGACAATGCCCCTCCCCCTGTACCCCCACACATGGAGGACAATGCCCCTCCCCCTGTACCCCCACACATGGAGGACAATGCCCCTCCCCCTGTACCCCCACACATGGAGGACAATGCCCCTCCCCCTGTACCCCACACATGGAGGACAATGCCCCTCCCCCTATACCCCCACACATGGAGGACAATGCCCCTCCCCCTGTACCCCACACATGGAGGACAATGCCCCTCCCCTGTACCCCACACATGGAGGACAATGCCCCTCCCCCTGTACCAACCACACATGAAGGACAATGCCCCTCCTCCTGTACCCCCACACATGGAGGACAATGCCCCTCCTCCTGTACCCCACACATGTAGGACAATTGCCCTCCTCCTGTACCCCCACACATGGAGGACAATGCCCCTCCCCCTGTACTCCCACACATGGACAATGCCCCTCCCCCTGTACCCCCACACATGGACAATGCCCCTCCCCCTGTACCCCCACACATGGGGGACAATGCCCCTCCCCCTGTACCCCCACACATGGAGGACAATGCCCCTCCCCTGTACCCCCACACATGGAGGACAATGCCCCTCCCCCTGTACCCCACACATGGAGGACAATGCCCCTCCCCCTGTACCCTACACATGGAGGACAATGCCCCTCCCCCCGTACCCCACACATGGAGGACAATGCTCCTCCCCCTGTACCCCCACACATGGACAATGCCCCTCCCCCTGTACCCCCACACATGGACAATTCCCCTCCCCCTGTACCCCCACACATGGGGGACAATGCCCCTCCCCCTGTACCTCCACACATGGAGGACAATGCCCCTCCCCCTATACCCCCACACATGGAGGACAATGCCCCTCCCCCTGTACCCCACACATGGAGGACAATCCCCCTCCTCCTGTACCCCCACACATGGAGGACAATGCCCCTCCCCCTGTACCCCACACATGGAGGACAATGCCCCTCCCCCTGTACCCCCACACATGGACAATACCCCTCCCCCTGTACCCCCACACATGGACAATGCCCCTCCCCCTGTACCCCCACACATGGACAGTGCCCCTCCCCCTGTACCCCCACACATGGGGGACAATTCCCCTCCCCCTGTACCCCCACACATGGAGGACAATGCCCCTCCCCCTGTACCCCACACATGGAGGACAATGTCCCTCCCCCTGTACTCCACACATGGAGGACAATACCTCTCCCCCTGTCCCCCCCACACATGGAGGACAATGCCCCTCCCCCTGTACCCCCACACATGGACAATGCCCCTCCCCTGTACCCCCACACATGGAGGACAATGCCCCTCCCCTGTACCCCCACACATGGAGGACAATGCCCCTCCCCCTGTACCCCCACACATAGATGACAATGCCCCTCCCCCCGTACCCCCCACACACGGACAATGCCAGTCCCCCTGTACCCCACACATGGACAATGCCCCTCCCCCTGTACCCCCACACATGGAGGACAATGCCCCTCCCCCTGTACCCCCACACATGGAGGACAATGCCCCTCCCCCTGTACCCCACACATGGAGGACAATGCCCCTCCCCCTGTACCCCACACATGGAGGACAATGCCCCTCCCCCTGTACCCCACACATGGAGGACAATGCCCCTCCCCCTGTACCCCCACACATGGAGGACAATGCCCCTCCCCCTGCACCCCCACACATGGAAGACAATGCCCCTCCCCCTGTACCCCCACACATGGAGGACAATGCCCCTCCCCCTGTACCCCACACATGGAGGACAATGCCCCTCCCCCTGTACCCCCACACATGGACAATGCCCCTCCCCCTGTACCCCCACACATGGAGGACAATGCCCCTCCCCCTGTACCCCACACATGGAGGACAATGCCCCTCCCCCTGTACCCCCACACATGGAGGACAATGCCCCTCCCCCTGTACCCCCACACATGGAGGACAATTCCCTCCCCCTGTACCCCACACATGGAGGACAATGCCCCCTGTACCCCACACATGGAGGACAATGCCCCTCCCCCTATACCCCCACACATGGAGGACAATGCCCCTCCCCCTGTACCCCACACATGGAGGACAATGCCCCTCCCCCTGTACCCCACACATGGAGGACAATCCCCCTCCTGTACCCCCACACATGGAGGACAATGCCCCTCCCCCTGTACCCCACACATGGAGGACAATGCCCCTCCCCCTGTACCCCCACACATGGAGGACAATGCCCCCTGTACCCCACACATGGAGGACAATGCCCCTCCCCCTATACCCCCACACATGGAGGACAATGCCCCTCCCCCTGTACCCCACACATGGAGGACAATGCCCCTCCCCCTGTACCCCCACACATGGAGGACAATGCCCCTCCCCCTGTACCCCCACACATGGAGGACAATGCCCCTCCCCCTGCACCCCCACACATGGAAGACAATGCCCCTCCCCCTGTACCCCCACACATGGAGGACAATGCCCCTCCCCCTGTACCCCACACATGGAGGACAATGCCCCTCCCCCTGTACCCCCACACATGGAGGACAATGCCCCTCCCCCTGTACCCCACACATGGAGGACAATGCCCCTCCCCCTGTACCCCCACACATGGAGGACAATGCCCCTCCCCCTGTACCCCCACACATGGAGGACAATTCCCTCCCCCTGTACCCCACACATGGAGGACAATGCCCCCCTGTACCCCACACATGGAGGACAATGCCCCTCCCCTGTACCCCCACACATGGAGGACAATGCCCCTCCCCCTGTACCGCACACATGGAGGACAATGCCCCTCCCCCTGTACCCCCACACATGGAGGACAATGCCCCTCCCCCTGTACCCCCACACATGGAGGACAATGCCCCTCCCCCTGTACCCCCACACATGGAGGACAATGCCCCTCCCCCTGTACCCCACACATGGAGGACAATGCCCCTCCCCCTGTACCCCACACATGGAGGACAATGCCCCTCCCCCTGTACCCACACACATGGAGGACAATGCCCCTCCCCCTGTACCAACCACACATGAAGGACAATGCCCCTCCTCCTGTACCCCCACACATGGAGGACAATGCCCCTCCTCCTGTACCCCACACATGTAGGACAATTGCCCTCCTCCTGTACCCCCACACATGGAGGACAATGCCCCTCCCCCTGTACTCCCACACATGGACAATGCCCCTCCCCCTGTACCCCCACACATGGACAATGCCCCTCCCCCTGTACCCCCACACATGGGGGACAATGCCCCTCCTGTTACCCCCT
>JBBDGP010003542.1:327500-403869 GCA_037952835.1 Lithobates septentrionalis | reverse complement strand
CAAGGGGTTCAGCCAAGCACGAGGAGTGTACTGCTACACACTTTCACACTTTTTTTTTTTTTTTTTTTTTTTTTTTTTTTTTTTCATGCATTAAGATAAAATACCTTCTGCCTTTACAACTCCTTTTAAGGTAAAAGGACAATATGCTGTATAGGGTCCTCCTGGGTTAAAGTGTTTTACCCAAAAAAAAAAAAATCCTGTTCCCCCTAAAGTATGGTATGCAGCACAGTGCTTGTGCTGTGTAATTTGGCCCCCTGTATCACCTGAAATACTTGGTTGATCCTGCCTGGTTCTACCCTCCCCTTTGAAAACTGACCATGGTTTATCATGGCTGCTGATCCCTGACACCGTGGTCAGTTTACATGCCTCTGTCATCAGCAGCTCTCCAGTCTAATTAGTAAATGGAGTCCACCTGTGTAATTTTAATCCATTATAAATACAGCTGTTCTGTGAAGCCAGCATAGGTTTGTTGGAGAACCTTAGTGATCACACCAGACAGGTCAGGGATAAAGTTGTGGAGACGTTTAAAGCGGGGTTAGATTATGAAAAAATGTCCATCTGAAAATGGAAAGAGTATGGCACAACTGCAAACCTGCCAAGACATGGCCGTCTGCCTAAACTGACAGTCTGGCAAGGAGAGCATTATTCAGAAGCAGCCAAGAGGCCCATGGTAACTCTGGATGAGCTGCAGAGATCCACAGGACAATTAACACTGCACATCACCCTGACTACTACATCACCATGAAACATGGTAGCAGCATCATGTTGTGGGGATGCTTTTTCTTCAGCAGGGACAGGGAAGCTGGTCAGAGTTGATGGGAAGATGGAGTCAAATACAGGGCAATCTTAGAAGAAAACCAGTTGGAGTCTGCAAAAGACTTGAGACTGGGGTGGAGGTTCACCTTCCAGCAGGACAACTACCCTAAACATACAGCCAGAGCCATAATGGAATGGTTTAGATCAAAGCATATTCATGTGTTAGAACGGCCCAGTCAAAGTCCAGACCTAAATCCTATTGAGAATCTGTGGCAAGACTTGAAAATTGCTGTTCAGACGCTCTCCATTCAATATGACAGAGCTTGAGCTATTTTGCAAAGAATTGGCCAAAATTTCACTCTTGATGTGCAAAGCTGGTAGAGACATCCCAACAAAGACTTGCAGCTGTAATTGCAGCGAAAGGTGGTTCTACAAAGTATTGGCTGAATACAAATGCACCCCACACTTTTCATATTTGTAAAAAAAAAAAAAAAAAAAAATTTGAAAACCATTTATCATTTTCCTTTGACTTAACACTTTTCTTTTTTTTTATAATCTTAACACTTATCATGAAACTTTGAATTGTCCCCAGGACTCTACAGCAGATGGTGAAACCATGGATACTCAGCCAGGATCGGTGGATGAGGAGAATGGACGACAGCTTGGAGAGATCGAGCTTCAATGTGGCATCTGTCTGAAGTGGTTTGGAGCAGAGACATTTGGTATAGATACTACGTATGTGTTCCTATTTTCTTGGATGTTTCAAATAAAAAGCGATTGGTAAGGGTAGCTGAGAATATGCACTAACGTTTTGTTTTTCTCTTAGGTCTTGTCTTCCGTTTATGACCAACTACAGCTTCCATTGTAACATATGCCACCACAGTGGGAACACCTACTTTCTGAGAAAGCAAGCCAGTAAGTCATTGTAAATGTGGGGGTGGAAGGGGAGGAATAAGACCCATTGATGGTGGTTTTTAGTATTTTCTCAGAATGTTCATTGGGGAAGTGACTTACAATTTGTGCACAACAGTAACCTTTTCAGGACAAGCGTATGGGGGGGGGGGGGGGAGAGAGATGTCCCCTTTTTTTCTAAGATCCGAAGCTTTGTATCGGTATTGCTGGACCTTACAAGAAGGGAGTAGTCCCCAAAAGCTTGTACTCAACTGTGTTGCAAGTGCCCTAATACACCTACAACCACCTTAAAGAGATTGTAAACCCTTACATATGCCAAGTGAAGTGACTGGCTTCAGGTGATAGAGATCAAACCAATTCTCCTACACCTATTGTACCTATTTTATCTGCAGCCCTCTTCTCTACATCCATTCAAAGTGCTGAATTATAAAGCTTGTCGGAGTTCAAAGAAAGGGGGAGGAGAACTGAAGTTATACTCTGCAGAGCTCAGTGAGGTTCTCTGAGAGCCGAGGCTCACAATCGGCTGGAGATCCCTCCCGTCACCATTTTTTTCTCTTGGTGTCAGGAAAACTTGACAGAATTGCTGATAACCAAGGAATGAAGTAGCACACAAGGATAACACTTCATGCTCTTGAGACAATTGCACACCATAGGGGATATGTTCAAATTTCATGTCTGAGGTTTGCATCCACTTTTTAACCACTTGCTGACCAGCCGCTGCAGTTGTACTGCGGCAGAATGGCACGGCTGGGTGAAGCAATGTTATGTTACGTCGCTTCGCCCTGTGGCCACTAGGGGCATGCACGCCCTGCTCACCCGAGCCGATGCGAGTGACTGGCGGTCACAATCATTGCCGCTGAGACACGGAGAACCGGTATCTGTGTGTGTGTGTAAACAGTTTCCAGTTCTCTGAGGGGAGAAATGACAGATCGTCTGTTCATACAGAGTATGAACGGCGAACTGTCATTTCCCCTACACAGTTCCCTCCCCCTTCAGTAAGAAACAAACAGGGAACACAGTTAACCCCTTGATAGCCCCCTAGTGTTAACCCCTTCACTGCCAGTGACATTTTTACAGTAATTAATGCATTTTTTAGCACTGATCGCTGTATTAATGCCAATGGTCCCAAAAATGTGTCAAAATTGTCCGATGTGTCTGCCATAATGTTGCAGTACTGATAAAAAAAAATAATCACAGATCACTGCCATTACTAGTAAAAAACAAAAAAAAAAAAATTGATAAAAATGCCATAAAACTATCCCCTATTGTAGACGCTACAACTTTTGCACAAACCAATCAATATACGCTTAGAGATAGAGATTTTATTTTTTTTACCCAAAAATATGTAGAAGAATACATAGCCTAAACCGAAGAGAGAAATTATTTTTTTTATATATATTTTTGGGGGATATTTATTATAACAAGTGTTGTTTTTTTTTTTTTTTTCCCCAAAATGGTTGCTTTTTTTTGTTTATAGCGCAAAGAATAAAAACCGCAGACCTATTTATTTCAGTTACTTATATAGCGCCGTCAATTTATACATTGTACATTCACATAAGTCCCTACCCTCAAGGAGCTTACAATCTAAGGTCCCTAACTCACATTCATACATACTAGCGACCATTTAGACAGGATCCAATTAACCTACCAGCATGTCTTTGGAGTGTGGGAGGAAACCGGAGTACCCGGAGGAAACCCACGCAGGCACAGGGAGAACATGCAAACTCCAGGCAGGTGGTGTCATGGTTGGGATTCAAACCAGCGACCCTTCTTACTGCTAGGCGAAAGTGCTATCCACTACACCACTGTGCCGCCCAGATGTGATCAATGCCACCAAAAGAGCTCTATTTTGTGGGAAAAAAGGACGCCAATTTTGTTTGGGTGCAACGTCATAGAACCGCACAATTGTCGGTTAAAGCGAAGCAGTGCTGAATCGCAAAAAGTGCTCCGGTCAGGAAGGGGGTAAAATCTTCTGGGCCTGAAGTGGTTAAGATCACATAGCCTAAGTTCACATCTATGCAGGTGCGGGACTGTAAATCGCACGCATCCCTGCAGCAAAAACCCACTAGCATCAATTAATAGCAACCCACACATTGGGAAAATGCAGCGTGTAGCCCCCAAACCCCCCCCCCCCCCGCGCAGCAGGGACCTTTTTTTTCCCTGTTTCCTGCTGGTAAAGCAGCCCATTCAAATAAATAAAAACACGTGAACCTAGCCTTGAAATACTTTCCTGTAAGAATGCATATATTCTAAAAGCTACCTGACCGCCTACTCTTTGCTGCAGTGTCTGACTGACCTGCTAAGCACAGTGGGTTGTTTCTTTGGGGAAATCCTGTGTTACCATATACTAGCATTTACAAAAGTGGTAGTGGTCTGTTCTGTAATTCTCTAAACAGTTTGTATGGTGTGTGGGCTTTTGGGAAAAACAACCGACTCTAATCTCTCTAATGATTGCAGATTTGAAGGAAATGTGTCTCACTGCTTTAGCAAACCTGACGTGGCAGTCTAGAAACAAGGACGAGCATCCAAAAACTATGTTTTCCAAAGACAAGGTAATCTCTTACAACGTATAAACTATTTTACTTATTTGTTTGAGGATGCTCACAGTATAATGCTGCTCTGTATTTTGTAGGATATAATTCCATTTATTGACAAGTACTGGGAGAGTCTGACCACACGACAAAGACCGGGAAAGCTGTCATGGCCAAACAGTATTGTGAAAACTATGGTAAATGTCTTCTAAGTGAAATGACAAGTGCATTTTTGTTATTAATTTTTCCATTCCATAATGTATAGGACAACCGATTAGTGTTAAGATCCCTAGTGCCCATCCTGCATCCCTGGAGGCCCCTGCAGACGCTGATCTGATTTTTCCCTATTTCCCTATTGCCCTGTTAATGTAATGATCTCTAAGTCTCATGTAATGTGTCCTGAATGTCCCAAATCTAGCATGTCCGCAGCTTGGGAGCATCTCTGGCACAGTGTCTGCAGTCTCTAACACCGGACTTCATTTGCGGCCCTTTAGTGATATTGCAGGCCCACAAACCAGAAAGTTGACCATCACTGGTCAAGATTCATTGGCTACTTGCTATATTCTAGGAACCAATAGGCAGCAAAGGTGTTGCATTTCACTTTCTATTGTTGCACAAAATATAGCATCTGGAATCCCAGCTGATTTGAGCTAGCGCATGTTTAGTGGTTAAATGATTTATTTTAACGCTGTAGTTCTTTCTGGTGGCAAGCTAAGTGATGGCTGTTATTGAAATTTTTTTTAAATCAAGATTTTCAAGTACTGAGAAAATATGGAAGATGTTGCAGCTTCTCCTTAACCACTTCAATACAGGGCATTTTATACACCCTTCCTGCCCAGACCAACTTTCAGGTTTCAGCGCTCTCACACTTTGAATGACAATTAGTCATGCTGCACAGTGCCCAAACAAAATTTCCCTTAATGTCTTTCAGGACCGCACGAGAGAGTGACTCCTCCCCTTGCCTATAGGAAACCCCTCTTCCACCAAATTTAAAAGGAG
This sequence comes from Lithobates septentrionalis, assembly GCA_037952835.1. Lineage (NCBI taxonomy): Eukaryota > Metazoa > Chordata > Amphibia > Anura > Ranidae > Lithobates > Lithobates septentrionalis. Next base: position 398,671 of record JBBDGP010003542.1, on the reverse strand, counting down.
GCTCCTTCCAACACATTGCCAGTTTTTGTTTCCTCTGGCGGGAACACTCCAAGGGGAGTCAGGGCTCTTAGGTGCTGTCCTGAGAGCCCAGGTTTCCTGCTCCACCAATATTTTTTCATGCCTCTTGAGAGCTGTTCCTCCCATTCCACAGCTATTGTCAGGTGCTGCTGGCTGGGCTCCTCCCCCCTCTCAATTTGAGCTCAGGGAGAGTCGAGGCTGCTGTGGACATCACTCCTAGGTGGCGAATAACAGGCGGTCACCACTTTTTTTTTTTTTTTTTTTCCCCGGTCCGGCACAGTGGCGCTTTTGGAACCGGCGTCCAGCCACACACAGCAACGCAGCGCTCCTCGATGCAATCAATGGTGGCAACGGACCAGCATGGCACGGGTAAGGGGCAGTTGTATACTGTCCTCCTGTGGGGTATTCCCCCCCCCCCCCCCCCCAGTGGCAGGGGCCTGTCTGGGCACATGAGGCGGCTTTGGTTCTCACTGTGCACCTGTGGTGAGCCTCCTTGTAAAAAGACAGGTTGTCTCACTGGGATGGTTTCTTTCATTCCTTTGTCTCACAGCAGGCCAAGAGCTCTGATCCAGTGGCAAAAAGGAAATGCCCTTCATGTAAGGCAAAATTACCTGAAGGATGGAAGAAGACTTTGTCAAACCTATATTGATTCCCTAGTTAACCACTTCATTACCCGCCCATAGTCATATGACGTCCACAGATGGGATCTCCCATCCTGGGTGGGCGTCATATGACGTCCTGGGATTCCCGGCCGCCTAGGGGGCGCGCGCGCGCGCCCCCGCCGCGTTGCTCGGGACCCGGTGCGTGTGCCCGGCGGCCGCGATGTCCGCCGGGCACCCGCGATTGCCGGTTAACCGGACCGGCATGTGGATCTGTGTGTGTAAACACACAGATCCACAGCCTGTCAGCTCTGAGGAGAGCGATCTGTGTTCCCAGAACGGAGGAACACTGATCGGTCTCCTCCCCTTGTGAGTCCCCTCCCCCTACAGTTAGTAATCACTCCCTAGGAAACATATTAACCCCTACAGCGCCCCCTAGTGGTTAACCCCTTCACTGCCTGTCACATTTACACAGTAATCAATGCAATTTTATAGCATTGATCGCTGTATAAATGTGAATGGTCCCAAAAATGTGTCAAAAGTGTCCGATGTGTCCGCCATAATGTCGCAGTCACGAAAAAAAAATCGCGATCGGCGCTAAAAAAATAAATAAATATATTTTTTTTTAAAACGCCATAAATCTATCCCGTTTTTTGTAGACGCTATAACTTTTGCGCAAACCAATCAATATACGCTTATTGCGATTTTTTTTTACCAAAAATATGAAGAATACGTATCGGCCAAAACTGAGGAAAAAATTTGTTTTTTTTAAAAAAAAATGGGATATTTATTATAGCAAAAAGTAAAAAATATTGTGTTTTTTTCAAAATTGTCGCTCTTCTTTTGTTTATAACGCAAAAAATAAAAACCGCAGAGGCGATCAAATACCACCAAAAGAAAGCTCTATTTGTGGGGAAAAAAGGACGTCAATTTTTTTTGGGTACAACGTTGCACGACCGCGCAATTGACGTTTAAAGTGCGACAGCGCTGAAAACTAAAAATTGGCCTGGGAAGGAAGGGGGTGAAATTGCCCTGTATTGAACCGGTTAAAGAAGCTTCTGCCGCTTGCAGCGTTTTGATTGCATCTGTTAAAGAACTTGATGTGACTATTCAATCATTTTGCTCTTCTCTAGCAAACCCATCCCTGAGTCAGCCAACTACCTCACAGTCCTCTCAGGGCTCACTAATAGTCCCGACGGTGGAGACTGAGGCATCTCTTACCTAAGAGGGACATTCCCTCTCCCAGTCTAGAGAAGAATCGGAGGAGGAAAGGGAAAATTTACCTTCAACATAAGTTGTCTTTAGAACAGGTAGATGGCCTGTTAAAAGCAATCTATACCACACTGGGTCTGAAAGAGGAAAGAAAGGAGTTATCTCTGCATGACAAAATGTATGCAGGGCTCAGCGAACAAAAAAATCGCAACTTCCCGGTACACTCAGTTATTTCTGAGGCTATTAAAGAATGGACAGAGCCAGAGAGAACCTTTCTTTCCTAAAGCCTTAACACCTTGCTGCCGAGCGTATGCAGATACACGGCTTCCCCTTTCGGGGGTTATACCGGGATGATGCCCGCTGCTGCAGGCATACTCCTGTTACCGTTTTTAGAGCCGTTGATCGGCTATCCAGGGATAACAACCGATGCGGCTAAAAGCCGCTGAGTTATACCTTCAGCCGCTTTTACCAGGCTTCCCGACCCACCGGGAGTCCCGATCATTGATCTGCCTCTTACGGCTGTTAGAGAGACTGGCAAAAGCCGGAAACTGCTTCGTTCTAGTCTTCTCTCTGTAAACACGGAAGTGACGTCACTTCCTGTTTAATCGGTTGCCAATGGTGCCGGTTTTTAAAAAATATACAGTATTCAGAGTTGCCAAACCGTGATATGAATACTTTGGTGTGCAAAAGAGGGATTTGAGGTCTTTTAGACCCCTGATCCCTCCATAAAGAGTACCTGTCACCACCTATCACTGTCATAAGGGATGTTTACATTCCTTGTGACAGCAATAAGTGATCACATTTTTATTTTTATTTTTTTTTTTTTTAAAAACAATGTATTAACCACTTGACGACCGCCTCACGCCGATGTACGTCGGCAAAGTGGCACGGACAGGCAAAATCACGTACAGTGTACGTGATTTGCCTTCCGCGGGTGGGGGGTCCGATCGGACCCCCCCGGTGCCCGAGGCGGTCGTCCTTTGTGCCCCGGCGATCGGTGGTGAGGGGGAGACCATCCGTTCGTGGCCCCCCCCCTCGCGATCGCCGCCGGCCAATCGAATCATTCCTTTGCTGCTGTATGCTAAACAGCAGCAAAGGAAATGATGTCCTCTCTCCTCGGCTCGGTAATTTCCGTTCCGGCCCGAGGAGAGAAGACATCAATGTGAGTGCACCAACACACACACACAGTAGAACATGCCAGGCACACAAAACACCCTGATCCCCCCCCCCCCCCCCCCCCCTCTGTCACAAACTGACACCAGCAGTTTTTTTTTTTTTTTTTGATTACTGCATTGGTGTCAGTTTGTGACAGTTAGTGTTGGGACAGTGAGTATTACCCCCCTTTAGGTCTAGGGTACCCCCCTAACCCCCCCTAATAAAGTTTTAACCCCTTGATCACCCCCTGTCACCAGTGTCACTAAGCGATCATTTTTCTGATCGCTGTATTAGTGTCGCTGGTAACGCTAGTTAGGGACATAAATATTTAGGTTCGCCGTCAGCGTTTTTATAGTGTCAGGGACCCCCATATACTACCGAATAAATGTTTTAACCCTTTCACCACTGATCACCGTATAACCGTTACGGTTGACGCTGGTTAGTTTGTTTTATTTTTTATAGTGTCAGGGCACCCGCCGTTTATTACCGAATAAAGGTTTAGCCCCCTGATCGCCCGGCGGTGATATGCGTCGCCCCAGGCAGCGTCAGATTAGCGCCAGTACCGCTAACACCCACGCATGCAGCATACACCTCCCTTAGTGGTATAGTATCTGAACGGATCAATATCTGATCCCATCAGATCTATACTAGTGTCCCCAGCAGTTTAGGGTTCCCAAAAACGCAGTGTTAGCGGAATCAGCCCAGATACCTGCTAGCACCTGCGTTTTGCCCCTCCGCCCGGCCCAGCCCACCCAAGTGCAGTATCGATCGATCACTGACACTTACAAAACACTAAATGCATAACTGCAGCGTTCAGAGTCAGGCCTGATCACTGCGATCGCTAACAGTTTTTTTGGTAGTATTTTGGTGAACTGGCAAGCACCAGCCCCAGGCAGCGTCAGGTTAGCGCCAGTACCGCTAACACCCACGCACGCACCGTACACCACCCTTAGTGGTATAGTATCTGAACGGATCAATATCTGATCCGATCAGATCTATACTAGCATCCCCAGCAGTTTAGGGTTCTCACAAACGCAGTGTTAGTGGGATCAGCCCAGATACCTGCTAGCACCTGCGTTTTGCCCCTCCGCCCGGCCCAGCCCAGCCCACCCAAGTGCAGTATCGATCGATCACTGTCACTTACAAAAGACTAAAACGCATAACTGCAGCGTTCGCAGAGTCAGGCCTGATCCCTGCGATCGCTAACAGATTTTTTGGTGAACTGGCAAGCGCCAGCGGCCTAGTACACCCCGGTCGTAGTCAAACCAGCACTGCAGTAACACTTGGTGACGTGGCGAGTCCCATAAGTGCAGTTCAAGCTGGTGAGGTGGCAAGCACAAGTAGTGTCCCGCTGCCACCAAAAAGACAAACACAGGCCCGTCGTGCCCATAGTGCCCTTCCTACTGCATTCGCCAATCCTAATTGGGAACCCACCGCTTCTGCAGCGCCCGTACTTCCCCCATTCACATCCCCAACCAAATGCAGTCGGCTGCATGAGAGGCATTTTCTTTATGTCCTCCCGAGTACCCCTACCCAGCGAACGCCCCCAAAAAAGATGTGTCTGCAGCTAGCGCGGATATAGGCGTGACACCCGCTATTATTGTCCCTCCTGTCCTGACAATCCTGGTCTTTGCATTGGTGAATGTTTTGAACGCTACCATACACTAGTTGAGTATTAGCGTAGGGTACAGCATTGCACAGACTAGGCACTTTCACAGGGTCTCCCAAGATGCCATCGCATTTTGAGAGACCCGAACCTGGAACCGGTTACAGTTAGAAAAGTTAGTTACAAAAAAAGTGTAAAAAAAAAAAAATTATATATATATATATATATATATATATATATATATATATATATATATATATATATATATATATATATATATATATATATATATATATATATATATATATATATATATATATATATATATATATATATATTAAAAAAAAATAGTTGTCGTTTTATTCTCTCTCTCTCTCTATTCTCTCTATTGTTCTGCTCTTTTTTACTGTATTCTATTCTGCAATGTTTTATTGTTATTATGCTTTATCATGTTTGCTTTTCAGGTATGCAATTTTTTTATACTTTACCGTTTACTGTGCTTTATTGTTAACCCTTTTTTTGTCTTCAGGTACGCCATTCACAACTTTGAGTGGTTATACCAGAATGATGCCTGCAGGTTTAGGTATCATCTTGGTATCATTCTTTTCAGCCAGCGGTCGGCTTTCATGTAAAAGCAATCCTAGCGGCTAATTAGCCTCTAGACTGCTTTTACAAGCCGTGGGAGGGAATGCCCCCCCCCCCCCCACCGTCTTCCGTGTTTTTCTCTGGCTCTCCTGTCTCAACATGGAACCTGAGAATGCAGCCGGTGATTCAGCCAGCTGACCATAGAGCTGATCAGAGACCAGAGTGGCTCCAAACATCTCTATGGCCTAAGAAACCGGAAGCTACGAGCATTTTATGACTTAGATTTCGCTGGATGTAAATAGCGCCATTGGGAAATTGGGGAAGCATTTTATCACACCGATCTTGGTGTGGTCAGATGCTTTGAGGGCAGAGGAGAGATCTAGGGTCTAATAGACCCCAATTTTTTCAAAAAAGAGTACCTGTCACTACCTATTGCTATCATAGGGGATATTTACATTCCCCGAGATAACAATAAAAATGATTAAAAAAAAATAAAAATGAAAGGAACAGTTTAAAAATAAGATAAAAAAGCAAAAAAATAATAAAGAAAAAAAAAAAAAAAAAAAAAAGCACCCCTGTCGCCCCCTGCTCTCGCGCTAAGGCGAACGCAAGCGGCGGTCTGGCGTCAAATGTAAACAGCAATTGCACCATGCATGTGAGGTATCACCGCGAAGGTTAGATCGAGGGCAGTAATTTTTGCAGTAGACCTCCTCTGTAAATCTAAAGTGGTAACCTGTAAAGGCTTTTAAAGGCTTTTAAAAATGTATTTTGTTGCCACTGCACGTTTGTGCGCAATTGTAAAGCATGTCATGTTTGGTATCCATGTACTCGGCCTAAGATCATCTTTTTTATTTCATCAAACATTTGGGCAATATAGTGTGTTTTAGTGCATTAAAATTTAAAATGTGTTTTTTCCCCAAAAAATGCGTTTGAAAAATCGCTGCGCAAATACTGTGTGAAAAAAAAAAAATGAAACACCCACCATTTTAATCTGTAGGGCATTTGCTTTAAAAAAATATATAATGTTTGGGGGTTCAAAGTAATTTTCTTGCAAAAAAAAAAAAAACTTTTTCATGTAAACAATAAGTGTCAGAAAGGGCTTTGTCTTCAAGTGGTTAGAGTGGGTGATGTGTGACATAAGCTTCTAAATGTTGTGCATAAAATGCCAGGACAGTTCAAAACCCCCCCAAATGACCCCATTTTGGAAAGTAGACACCCCAAGCTATTTGCTGAGAGGCATGTCGAGTCCATGGAATATTTTATATTGCGACACAAGTTGCGGGAAAGAGACAATTTTTTTTTTTTTTTTTTTTTTTGCACAAAATTGTCACTAAATGATATATTGCTCAAACATGCTATGGGAATATGTGAAATTATACCCCAAAATACATTCTGCTGCTTCTCCTGAGTACGGGGATACCACATGTGTGAGACTTTTTGGGAGCCTAGCCGCGTACGGAACCCCGAAAACCAAGCACCGCCTTCAGGCTTTCTAAGGGCGTGAATTTTTGATTTCTCTCTTGACTGCTTATCACAGTTTCGGAGACCATGGAATGCCCAGGTGGCACAAACCCCCCCCCCCCAAATGACCCCATTTTGGAAAGTAGACACCCCAAGCTATTTGATGAGAGGTATAGTGAGTATTTTGCAGACCTCACTTTTTGTCACAAAGTTTTGAAAAAAGAAAAAAAAAATTTTTTCTTGTCTTTCTTCATTTTCAAAAACAAATGAGAGCTGCAAAATACTCACCATGCCTCTCAGCAAATAGCTTGGGGTGTCTACTTTCCAAAATGGCTCTCAGCAAATAGCTTGGGGTGTCTACTTTCCAAAATGGGGTCATTTGGGGGGGTTTTGTGCCACCTGGGCATTCCATGGCCTCCGAAACTGTGATAGGCAGTGAAGAGTGAAATCAAAAATTTTCACCCTTAGAAATCCTGAAGGCGGTGATTGGTTTTCGGGGTCCCGTACACGGCTAGGCTCCCAAAAAGCCCCACACATGTGGTATCCCCGTACTCAGGAGAAGTAGCTAAATGTATTTTGGGGTGCAATTCCACATATGCCCATGGCCTGTGTGAGCAATATATCATTTAGTGACAACTTTGTGCAAAAAAAAAAAAAAAAAAAAATGTGTCACTTTCCTGCAACTTGTGTCAAAATATAAAATATTCCATGGACTCAATATGCCTCTCTGGAAATAGCTTGGGGTGTCTACTTTCCAAAATGGGGTCATTTGGGGGGGGGGGGTTTGTGCCACCTGGGCATTCCATGGCCTCCGAAACTGTGATAGGCAGTAAAGAGTGAAATCATAAATTTACGCCCTTAGAAATCCTGAAGGCGGTGATTGGATTTCGGGGCCCCGTACGCGGCTAGGCTCCCAAAAAGTCCCACACATGTGGTATCCCCATATTCAGGAGAAGCAGCAGAATGTATTTTGGGGTGCAATTCCACATAGGCCCATGGCCTGTGTGAGCAATATATCATTTAGTGACAACTTTTTGTAAATATATATTTTTTTTTTTTTTTTTTTTTTTTTGTCATTATTCAATCACTTGGGACAAAAAAAATAAATATTCAATGGGTTCAACATGCCTCTCAGCAATTTCCTTGGGGTGTCTACTTTCCACAATGGGGTCATTTGGGGGGGTTTTGTACTGCCCTGCCATTTTAGCACCTCAAGAAATGACATAGGCAGTCATAAACTAAAAGCTGTGTAAATTACAGAAAATGTACCCTAGTTTGTAGACGCTATAACTTTTGCGCAAACCAATAAATATACGCTTATTGACATTTTTTTTACCAAAAACATGTGGCCGAATACATTTTGGCCTAAATGTATGACTAAAATTGAGTTTATTGGATTTTTTTTTATAACAAAAAGTAGAAAATATCATTTTTTTTCAAAATTTTCGGTCTTTTTCCATTTATAGCGCAAAAAATAAAAAAGGCAGAGGTGATCAAATACCATCAAAAGAAAGCTCTATTTGTGGGAAGAAAAGGACGCAAATTTCGTTTGGGTACAGCATTGCATGACTGCGCAATTAGCAGTTAAAGCGACGCAGTGCCAAATTGGAAAAAGACCTCTGGTCCTTAGGCAGCATAATGGTCCGGGGCTCAAGTGGTTAAAAATGAAATAAAAAAAATAAAAAAAATTTAAAGTGCGCTTGCGCAGCAAAAAAACGCATACGGAAGTCGCGCCCGCATATGTAAACGGTGTTCAAATCACACGTGTGAGGTATTGCCGCGATCGTCAGAGCGAGAGCAATAATTCCAGCACTAGACCTCTAACTCTAACCTAGTAACCGTTTTTTTTTTTTTTTTTTTTTTTTCTCTAGTTACTCGACGTAACATCTTTCACATTATACAAAAAATTGGGGTTTTTTTTAATTTATTTTTTTTATTCATGAAAGTGTCTTTTTCCCCAAAAAGTTGTGTTTAAAAGACCGCTGCACAAATACCATGTGACCTAAAACATTGCAACAATCACCATTTTATTCTCTACATTCTCTGCTAAAAAAATATTCATAATGTTTGGGGGTTCTAAGTAATTTTCTAGCAAAAAATACAGATTTTAACTTGTAAACACCAAATGTCAGAAATGGGCATAGTCATGAAAGGGTTAAAAAGGCGTTTTTTTTTTTCCTTTTTGAGGACCCAGCGGCAGTTTGCAGCTTTCTCCCAAGTCTCAATCAACAGATTTGGCTTTTGTGTACGGTATATGTGGGGGGTGTTAAGAGATCCCATGGATGAAAGGATGGATCAGCTACTTAAGAGGGCTTGGCACTCCGTCATGGGTAATCTCAAACCTGCCATGATGACTACTGTCTCCAGGAACATGGAATTTTGGTTGCGTCAACTTAAGGCCCATGTTTCGGCAGACTCACCAAAACAAATTTTTAAATCTTTCTCGACCCTGTCAGCCGCTGTAGCCTTTATTTCTGATGCCTCAGCAGAATCCATTAAAACAGCAAGGTCTGCAGCCCTAACTAACTCGGCCAGAAGGGCTCTGTGGTTGAAAACTTGGCCGGGGGGGCGCGGCATCCAAAAATGAGCTGTGTGGGATTCCGTTCCTGGGGGACTTACTTTTTGGACCTGACTTGGATGCAGTCCTAGATAGGACAGCTGATAAAAAGGTAATTTCCTATCAAAAAGGAAAAAAGTTTTGTTTTTGTTTTTTCCCCCCAAAGGGCTCAAGAGCAAAGTACCATACCCCAGAAGAAAAGAAGAAATTGATCGTTGCAGAAGGGAAAGGGAAATGTCCTTTTTCATCCTCCTGCGTCCTCCAGCAAAACGCACTGACTCGTACCTACCAGTGGGGGGAAGGCTTCAGTTTCCTCCCCTTTGGGCCAGCATGAAAAAGTCAATATATTTTGGACATGCTGTCCCAAGGTTACAGAATAGTTTTCGGATCGTCCTCCAGAAAGATACTTTGTGACAAACCTACCAAGGGATTTAACAAAAGCCCTGGCTATGAAAAACCTTTTTAAAGGATCTGATGCACCAGCGGGTTGTGATACCAGTATCTCCAGAGGAACAGGGTCAGGGTTTTTATTCCCACATATTTCTGATAAGAAAACCATCTGGAAACTTCTGTTCTCAACCTGAAACCATTAAACAAGTCAGTCCTATACAATAAAATTTTGTATGGACTCTATCTTCACGGTCAAGAATATGCTGACCAAAGAATGCTTTGTGGCATCAATCGACCTGAGATGCTTATCGTCATATTCCTGTAGCGCTTCAGTCCCAGAAATTCCTGAGGTTTGCGGTGAATATGGGAAAGGAGATTATACATCTACAGTTCAGGGCCCTTCCCTTCGGTCTGTCATCAGCTCCGTGTATTTTTATGAAATGAATTGCGGAAGCCCTCGCCCCTCTTCGTCTCCAGGGGATTGCGGTAATCCCATATCTGGACGACCTCCTTCTTTGCCCCATCCAGGGGGAAGTTGCAGGGGGATCTGGACCGAGCCCGCAGTCATTTGGAGTGAATAGTGGATAGTTTCAAAAATCGAAATTCATTCCAGCTCAGCTAGTACTTTTTCTAGGATACCTGATAAATTTAGTAGCACAAAAGATTTTTCTCCCAGAAGAGAAAAAGATCAAGGTCCAGAGGGTAGTAACGACACTTCAAACGAATCAGCAGATTTCAGTTTGAAGGGCTATGTCGGCTTTGGGAACATTAACCACCTATGCCAGCCATCCAATGGGCAAGGCTGCATTTCAGGCTTCTCCAGAGGTTCCTTCTGAGAACATGCAACCACAGGAAAGAGTCTAGATGCGAAGATAAAGATCCCCGCCAGAGTCAAATGTAAACTTTGGTGGAAAAGTCATGTAGTACTACAAAGGGGCCTTCTTTGGTCCTTTCTGACTGAAAGTGGTGACAAGACGCCAGTATGGGGGGCTCACATGGGTCAGGATTTGGCACAGGGAACATGGTCCCAGGCCGAGGCTGAAAAACCTTGAATTGGAGAGGGCTAAAAGCGGTCGCCCTAGCATTGGCTGTCTTCTCTCCAAGCCTCCTAGGTTTCCATGTCCAGATTCTGTTGGACAATGCCACTACCGTAGCCTTGCTGAACAAACGGAGGCACAAGAAGCAAAGCTCTTCACTTGCTGTCAGTAGAGATTTGGTAGTGGGCAGAAAACCACTTACTATCTTTATCCACAGTCCATCTCAAAGGCACGTTAAATGAAGTAGCAGATTATCTGAGCCAACAGAAGGTTCAGGAAGCAGAGTGGAGCCTAAACGCAGAATTTTTTGCATTGATCGCCAGGACTTGGGGCCTTCCACTAGTAGACCTGTTTGCTTCAAGGCAAAACGCGCAGCTCCCACAATTTTTCTCCCTTCAGAGACACGGTTCTCGGGATAGACGCTCTGGCACATCTGTGGAATTTTCATCTGGGGTATGCTTCCCCTTTCCCAGTTGATTCCACTGGTGTTGAGAAAGATATGAAAGGAGATAATTAATCTTGATTACTCCATTTTGGCCAAAGAGCTTGGTTTTCCACAGTTCTGCAGTTGGCAATCAAGCCATGTTGGCAACTTTCGCTCAGTCAGGATTTGCTGGTACAGGGGGCCAGTACATCATCCGGCTGTAGCCAGGTTAAAACGCACTGCTTGGTATCTTAAGAGCAATTAAGAAGCAAAGGCTTTTCAGAATAGTTAATAACCACATTACTTTCCAGTAGGAAAAAGGTAACTAGAGCTATGCCCGCCAAAGTATGGGAGGTCTATGTTTCTTGCTGTCATTCAGAACATAGGGATGTAAAAGACCTAGTCTCAGTATTGGAGTTTTTGCAAAAAGTTGCAGACAAAGGTCTTGCAGTCAGCACTCTTATGCCCCGTACACACGGTCGGATTTTCCGACGGAAAATGTGTGATAGGACCTTGTTGTCGGAAATTCCGACCGTGTGTAGGCTCCATCACACATTTTTCTTTTTCTTTTTTTTACAAGAAACCCATCACACATTTTTCCATCGGATTTTCCGACACACAAAGTTTGAGAGCAGGATATAAAATTTTCCGACAACAAAATCCGTTGTCGGAAATTCCGATCGTGTGTACACAAATCCGACGGACCAAGTGCCACGCATGCTCAGAATAAATAGATGAAAGCTATTGGCCACTGCCCCGTTTATAGTCCCGGCGTACATGTTTTACGTCACCGCGTTCAGAATGATCGGATTTTCCAACAACTTTGTGTGACCGTGTGTATGCAAGACAAGTTTGAGCCAACATCCGTCAGAAAAAATCCTAGGATTTTGTTGTCGGAATGTCCGAACAAAGTCCGACCGTGTGTACGGGGCATAAAAGTGCAAGTGGCCGCATTAGGAGTTTATCTGGAGAGATCCTTATCTTCAGAAACTCTGATCATGAAATTTTTAAGGGCACTTTCAAGATCCAGACAAGTCCCGGTGAAGCATTTTCCAAATTGGGATCTCAGTGGTTCTACAAGCACTTGCAAAAGAACCATTTAGGCCATTACAGGCCATCTCTAAAGAATTTAACTTTGAAAACTATTTTTCTTGTCGCAATTACATCGGCAAGAAGCATTAGTGAACTGCATGCCCTATCAGTTAAAGAACCCTTTTTGTCAATTTTTTCAGATAGGATTGTACTTAAAGTAGATCTGGGGATTTGGCAGTTTTCATAACGGGTCTCAGGAGATTGTCCTTCCAACATTTTGTTCTGACCCTTTGGGGAAAAATGAAGAGCAGTTTCACAACTTGGACATGAGGCGTACCCTATTACATTACTTGGAAGTAACAAAAGGTTTTAGATCCTCAGATTCATTATTTGTTTTTTGTTTTTCTGGACACAAAGGCCACCAAGCATCAAAAATCATTGGCTAGATGGCTTAAGAGAGCCATTTCTGTAACCACTTCATGTGTGGGAAGGAGCCTCCTTTTTTAAACTTGGTGGGAGAGGTGTTTCCTATTGGCAAGGGGGGTCACTCTCTCAGGTGCTGTCCTGAAAGACTCTTGGAAAACAAGTTACCGGTAAGTCTAACTTGAATTTTTTTTTTTTCTCACAAACGGAGCTTTCTTTCTGGTGGTATTTAGTCACCGCTGGGTTTTTTATTTTTTGCAAAATAAGAGAATTTTGAAAACGCTTTGTTTCTATTTGTACAATTTTTTTGCAAATAAGTCTTTTTTTTTTTTTTTTTTTTTTTTTTCTTCAGACATTTGGGCCAAAATTTATACTGCTACATATCTTTAGTAAAAATAACCCAAATTGGTGTATGTTATTTGGTCTGTTAATGTTAGTTTACAAGCTATGGTGCAAATCATTGAATATTGATCACACCTGATGTACTGAAGGCCTATCATTTCTTGAGACCCTAACAAGCCAGGAAAGTACAAATACCCCCTCAAATGACCCCTTTTTGGAAAGTAGACATTCCAAGGTATTTGGTAAGAGGCATGGTGAGTTTTTTTGAAGTTGTGTGTTTTTTTTTTTTTTTTTTTTTTTTTTTTTGTTTTCCCCTCACACATAGCATGTACTGTACATAACAATCGCAAACCAAAAGACCTTCTGCTGAGCAAAGGGTAAAGAAAAGATTACCTGCTATTTTAGTAGTGCAGTGCAGTGGTCCACAGGAGAGCATCGGTCCTGGATGGTGGACATGATGTACACCTTTCCTATCCCTCCACTTCACAGCCAACACTTCCTCGTTCCTCAAGCTTGTCGCTTTCCCCCCTTTGTAGCCTTGTGGTGACTAGACTGTGGGAAGCCCTTGGTTTTTCCTTGCTGTACTGCAGGCCAAAGTATTCAGGTATAGGTAGCGGAAAAGGGGCAAACTAGTATAAATGTGGTGCCCCTTTTTTCAAGAGTGGGAATGCCAACTCCCAGATAATTTTTCCACTTATTCCCATATACGGTGGAGACTCAGGGGGCTGGAGCTGGGAGTCTTTGCCTTCGTACACGCGGAATGAGTGCACATATCCGGTGGAGCTTTCACAGAGCTTGTTGAGCTTCACCCCGTACCTCGCCCTCCTACTGGGGATATACTGCTTGATTTGCAGCCGGCCTGTGAAATGGACTAGGGATTCGTCCAGACGTTCTGGTCAGGGATATAAAGTTCGGCAAACTTTGGAGAAAATCAATTAGGGGGCAAATTTTATAGAATTGATCAAAGTCGGTGGGATTGTGGCTGACCCTGTGCTAGAAGGCAGCCACAATGGGTTTGCCAAGGCATCTGGAAGCTGGGTTTGGGCCCTAATTCTTTAGCGTTAAATTCCTGCACTTGTACTGGGCCTTTCCTCCTGGGGTCTAGCAAGCTTGTACTGGGCCCCTCCTCCTGGGGTCTAGCGCAGTTGGCATTTGCTGATTGGCCATTGGGGTGTCTGGCACTGCTGGTAGCTGCCTGGCCTTCAGAAGTCTTTTTGGACGGACTACTTCCTCCTCCTGATTCAGATGCTGATGTACTGCCTTTTTGAAGGGGCTCATATTCCGAATCAGAACTGTAACTGGCCGGGAGCCCCCCCTCTGCTCTCATCGGTCAGAATTCAGTATTTGCTATGCCTCTTCTGGAGTGTATACCTTTCTGGACTGGACTTCTAGTGGCTGTATGTTGGGTGAAATGATGGGCTGCACATCAGGGACTAATGGGCTGCACCTTGGTAGCAATTGGCTCACGGGACAGGTACTCCTGATGGGCTCACGGGACAGGTACTCCTGATTGCCTCACGGGACCTCCTGATGGGATGGAGGGATGACAGGTACTCCTGATGGCCTCACGGGACCTCCTGATGGGATGGAGGGATGACAGGTACTCCTGATGGCCTCACGGGACCTCCTGATGGGATGGAGGGATGACAGGTACTCAGATGAGCTCAGACAGGTACTGATGACAGGTCCTCTTTATTCAGGGGGGCAATCTGGGCACAGTAATGTGTAACTCGCTGTTAACGCGATCTCCTCACACTGGATCGGTGTGTGAGGAGAGCCCAGTAACAGCTGATTTCATTGGCTCTTTACCCTATTCGGAGCTAGGCTTTGTCCGAGGGAAAAGCCTCAACCCCAATCGCTGCGTGCGCTCCTGGGGGTGTGCACACCGCTCTGCATAGTGACCGGCTGTGATTGGATACAGCTGGTCACGCTTTTTACCCATCCTCAGCCAGACGCTCTTGACCCTGATTGGGGAGGGGCTGTGTCCCGAGGGACACGCCCGATTCCCATGCTGCGTGCCACCGGGGGCCTGCAGTAGCGGCGGGAAGCTGAGGATGTCATATGACGCCCGCCCAGGATAGGAGATCCCATCTGCGTATGTCATATGACTATGGCTGGGTAGTGAAGTGGTTAAAGTGTAGGTATTTTTTTTTTTTTATTTTTTTTATTTACCCATTATACTTGCCCAGGTGGATGCAGCATTGGACCCATGCTGCATCTGTCCCCACCGCCTCTGCACTGAGAACCGAGCCATCGAACACCACAGATGGCTCAGCTCTCTGAGCTGCTGCCTGTCAGTCAGCAGCTCTCCTCTCTGCTCCTCCACGCTCAGAGCGCTGAGCTGTGGAGGGGCGGGGAGTGTCCGTCTTGGTCTCTCAGCGAGCCACTGAGAGTGAGACTGGCATCAGTCCAGGCACCTGGCAGATGCAGACTTTATTGTCGTGATGAAGCGGTGTTTGGACTGATTCCAGTGACTTCAGCAGAGAGCAGACTTCAGACCGCTCTCTCTGCTGAAAACGGGTCACAGGAGTGCAAAACGAATTGCACTCCTGTCTCCCATAGGAGAAGCCCAGCCAAACGAGCTCAGACTGGATTTCTCCTTTAACCACTTTAGCCCTGGAAGGTTTTACCCCCTTAACCACTTGCTTACTGGGCACTTAAACCCCCTTCCTTCCACTCTTTGAATGACAATAGATAGATATAGATATAGACATAGATATAGAGATAGATATATGTTTATATTCTGACCAGGCCATTTTTTTGCGTTACTTTAACTGACAATTGCGCGGTCGTGCGATGTATCCAAACAAAATTGTGTCTTGTGTCTTTTTTTTTTTTTTTTTTCTTTTGTTTTTTCTTTTATACCAGCAATATCCCACCCCAGGTGCTATAAATTCTACCCTCTGGTATCCGAAAAATGTGTATAGAATGTGCTATTGAATCTGTGCTCATACCAAAGAGCTATATAACCTGATCCTATATACATACGGTCATAAAGTGCTTCTGTCATAAATTACATAAATATATCCATTTTCAGTTCCTATTTCTAATGTCATGCAATTAAACTGCTCCAGGGCTCTTATTTCAAAGAATAACTAGAGCTGGCATTTGTTAAAACAAATTGAAGAAAGTAATTGGACTTTTCAGGTGCTTTCATCAAACGATACTTACTATATTAAAAAAAAAAAAAAATCATATTAACCTCATTAACCACTTCAATACAGGGCACTTTTGCACCTTCCTGCCCAGGCCAATTTTCAGCTTTCAGTGCTGTCACTTTTTTAAATGACAATTGCACGGTCATGCTACACTGTACCCAAACTAAATTTTTGTCATTTTGTTCCCACAAATAGAGCTTTCTTTTGGTGGTATTTGATCACCTCTGCGGTTTTTTATTTTTTACTAAACGAATAAACTTAACATTTTGAAGAAATTTTATAAATAAGGTTTGTTCTCCTTCACTGAGCAGCACTGATAAGGTGGCACCGATGAGATGGGCACTGAAAGGCTGTACTGATTTCACTGGTGGCACTGGCAGGCATTTTTCATTGGCACTGATTGGCAGCTGCCTTGGCACTGGCATTTCCCTGGTGGTCCAGTATGGTGGCAATCGCTGGTGGTCCTGGACGGGCATCCGAGGGGGCTGCGCTGATAAACAATCAGCACAGACCCCCCCCCCCCCCCCCTGCCAGGAGAGCGGACGATCGGCTCTCCACTACTCGCGTCTGTCAGAAGCAAGTGAGGAAAAGCTGATCAACGGCTCTTCCTGTTTACATCATGATCGGCTGTGATTGGACACAGCTGATCATGTTGTAAAGGGTCTGTCAGACTCTTTACCTAGATCGGAGTTGGTGTGTCAGACTGACATGCTGAATCAACGATCACCGCAATGCGCGCCCCCAGGGGCGCGCAGTGGCTTGTTATCTTGACCACGTCATATGACATCTGGTCAGGATAACACCACCTCTTTGCCGACGTCATTTTGCTATATGGTGGGCGGCAAGTGGTAAACAATTTTTTACGTCTAAAACTACATTTACAGTTTTTATATCGTACAATTCCTGCTTGACATGCATATGGCTTGATGGCAAAATCCTGGCATGTTTCGCCGCTAGGTTTCTTCAGGGAAATTTTTGTCTGCTGCAGGTCAAACCATTCTATCAAATAAACATGCAGTAGAAGTACACACATCAGCAATGGAAATATTCTGTTTCTTTCACATGCTTACTCCATAATATTTATTATGCTGCTTGGGAAGGATATTTGATATTCCATCATCCAACCAGATAATGGGGTTATGTAGGACCATAGGAGATTTATAGAGACCCAGCTAAAAGGAAAATAAACAAACTATTTTTCACTATATCCCAGGCATCCAGAACCACAGGGGATACTGTTCATTTCATTGTGTTATGCTGTATATAGCACACGCCCGCTTTGTAATTCCTCGAATGTCGTATATGGCTGTGAATGTTATGTTGGCTTATTAAAGCCTATAAAACTTCCTGATTTAAAAAAAAAAAAAAAAAAAAAAAACCTGCAGGGGACTTTTTTTTTTTTTTTTTTTTTTTTTTTTTTTTTGCAATAAACCAGACTTACTAACTGTAATGCGAAAAACTACCACACGGGGGCAGAGAATCCTAAAAGTTGTGTGGGCTAGATAGATGCAATAAAAAGGAGTTGGATGGTGAACTGGGTCAGAAACAGATGGTCCCATCAGTGTAGGCAGTACATTAGAACTATTATAAACCATATCCATCAGCTTGCCTGTAAGACATAACATCCCTATTCAAGAAATGACATTACACTTAAAGTGGGGTTCCACCCAAAAAAAAAACGACATGAAAAATCCTAAACAAAAAACAAACATTTGGATTTTTTTTTTTTTTTTACTTCTAAATGCCCGTTGCTAGGGGGTCCCTCGTAGTCTGCCTCTTACAGTGCCTGGGCTGGTGACATCACTTCCCCCTCGGCACAGGAAGGGCTCAGCTCTGCTCCCTCCCTCCTGTCAATCATCTGGGACCCATTACAGGTCCCAGGTGACTGAGCAGCCAATCACGGCGCTCGGCGCCGCTCGCGCATGCGCAGTGGGTGCCAGGCTGTGAAGCCACAGCCCGGCGCCTACAGTTGCAATGCCGGTGCCACTGAACGGAGGGGGAAACGAGCGAGGCTTCGATCCCCTGCATCGCTGGACCCAGTGACAGGTAAGTGTCCAATTAAAAGTCAGCAGCTGCAGTATTTGTAGCTGCTGACTTTAAATTTTTTTTTTTTTGTGACTGGACCTCCTCTTTAACAAGATGAAGTGAGTTCACTCCATACATATAAAACATACTATCTGCTGCTAACTAAAAAAGATCCTAATCCCTAATAGCAGATTAAACAGCACAATGCTTCTGCTATCTAACCTCCCCCCCCCCCCCCCCTCTAAACTGTAAATAAAAACCTGGCTGATCCTGCCACTTCCTGAGAGCTAATTATGGCTGCTGAGCCCTGACTACTGTGGTCAGTTTGCGTGGCTCCGTCATCCGCAGCTCTCCTGTCTCCGCCACCCCTCCTGTCACTATTAAAAGATTAGAAATTTTCACTGGCAGCCCCTCTAGTATAACTAGGCATAACACACTGGGGGTTATTTACTAAAGGAAAATCCACTTTGCACTTGAAAGTGCACTTGGAAGTAAAGTCGCTGTAGATCCGAGGGGGACATGCAAGGAAAATAAACAGCATTTTAGCTTGCACATGATTGGATCCTAAAATTAGCAGAGCTTCCACTCATTTCAGATCTACCCCTTAGATTGAGAGCGACTGCACTTGCAGTGCAAAGTGGATTTGCCTTTCGTAAATAACCCCCACTGTGTTCTATTAAAACAAAGCTTCTAAATGCCTTTTTAGAGCTAGCTTTCGGCCAGTCTCCTACTCCAGGGCTACTGCGGGAGCCCTGGATCAGAGTAGGAGACCGGCCAGGAGTCACATGACCGGCCTGAAGTTGGCTCTAAAAGTATTTATAAGCTTTGCTTTAACCACTTCAGCCCCGGAAGATTTTACCCCCTTCCTGACTAAAGCATTTTTTGCAATTCGGCACTGCGTCGCTTTAGCTGACAATTGCGTGGCCGTGCGACATTGTACCCAAACAAAATTGACATCCGTTGTGTTTTTGTTTTTTTTTTTTTATTTATTTTTTTTTTTATCGGGACTGACATTATGGTGGACACTTTTGACACTATTTTGGGGCCGTTGTCATTTATACAGCGATCAGAGCTACAAATAGCCACCGATTGCTGTATAAATGTCACTGGCAGGGAAGGGGTTAAGTGTCCTAGGGAAGTGTTCTAACTGGGGGGTGATGGGCTCACTACAACATGACAGATCACTGCTCCCAATGACAGGGAACAGTGGATCTGTCATGTTGGGCAGAACAGGGAAATGCCTTGTTTACATCTCACCGTTCTGCCTCTCCTCACCGCAATCGCGGGCCTCCGGCAAACATCGAGTTTGCGCGGCGCGCGCCCGATAGCCGGCAAATTCTAAGGGACGTACAGATACGCCCATCTGCCTGCCTGTGCCATTCTGCTGACGTAAATCTGTGCGGCGGTCGGCAAGTTTTTAATAAAACACCTACACAGTGTGTTATGCCTAGTTATACTAGAGAGGCTGCCAATGACGTACAGCTTTGTGGTAACAACCACTTTAGGCCGGGTTCACACCTATGCGCATTTAGATGCTGGTTTCCCTGCATCCAGTTCGCATAGCAGGAGAATATGACCAGCTCCCTATGGAGCCGGTTCACATGCCTCCGCTGCGGAGCGCATTGCACAGAAATGCTGTGCGTCTTTGGCTCTGTTTCAGGGCCGAATTCAGGCATAGAATTGGCCCTGGTTCGTCCCTGAGACGTAACAGGAACGCACAGCGCTCCTGTGCGACCCACAGAGCCAGTTGCAGTGTGAACCCAGTTTTGCGCTTCTAGGCATGTGGCTCCGGCAGTGTAATGGCTGAAAGTGCCGGCTTTATGTATGTCCCACCCTGGACATTAGCCAGCAGGTGACGTCATCGGCCAGATGGGGATGCATAGCCCACAGTGCGCCAGCGCAGGGTCTGAGGCTTTCTGAATTGACTTCTGTCTGGTTTCTAGTGCTTGGCTATGTGCGCCGTTAGCAGTGCCATCTAGTGCTCGGGAGCACATTTCTACTATATTGGCATTAATAAACAAGAAATATATTGGGGGGGGGGGGGGACGACTCGTTCAACCTTATTGTATTGCACAAAGGAAAGCCGAGTGGAGGGGCCACACAATCTCAGATGCCATGAATATTTAAACCCTACACCAACCGTGGGAGATATGGCGATGCTAGTGGAAAACAATGTTCCACCGCAAGCGCCCTGGGCGTCTGTGCAGTCCTACTACTGTACCCCTGGCTGGTGGCAGAATAGAGCCAATAAAATATTAAATCAATGAACATGCTCCTAAAGGGGCATTGCATGCAAATCAACATCTTAAATTTGCAATTCACATTTTTGACCTTACAAAAATGGTGATTACATATAGTGATAACTATGTATTTGTTCATGTGCACACTATTGCTTGAATTTTACATGTATGTACGACTCCATATAAGGTTAGATTGTTTATTCATGATCTAGTATTCATTGCATTCCTATCTCTATCTGTATGCCCAGTTCTACCTATGGAGGATTAAAGGAAAGGCTTGAAATTTTTGAAAGTGTGTTTTTTTTTTTTTTTTTTTTTTTTTTTTTGTTTTGTTTTGTTTTGTTTTTTTTAAGACTGCTTTCATTTCCTATAGGTTTCTTGTTTATGCAATGGTTGTCAAATGCAGTGTTTAGAAGACCATCATGAGCATTGTACTAACCTCTGTTTCAGACTAAAGAGCGTGATGTGTTTTTAGTGAAAGAACACCCGGACCCGGGCAGCAAAGACCCAGAGGATGATTATCCGAAATTTGGCCTCCTTGATCAGGTAATAAAAATCCTTCACTCTTTTACTCTTTGTATATCTGTCTGTAAAAGAATAAAATGAAACTCCAGGGATCATCCCAATGTTTTCAGACTTGCATGGAGGCAAGGGTAGCATTAGATACTATGCCCTGAATACGGCAGAATCCTCTATCCTTTTGTGCTAAGCTAGCATTCCTGCTAGTGCAAACATTGTTGTGACAGGGACCTATTAGACTGCCATAGGCAAAGAATGGAATGACTAGCCAGCTATGGGCCAAGATTTGAATGCTCTAGATCAGCCATTCTCCACCAGGGTTCTCAAAGAGGTACTAGTGTTTCCTTGAGCAGAGACAGATTGTTCTTCTCACTGACAGTGCCTTTGTAGTTCAATGTCTTTCACAAAAGCAGCAGCATAAAACTATTGGAGCAGCTCCTATAGTCTTTGGAATCTGCTGCTTGGAAAAAGCCACTGCTCCCTTAATTTTTTTTTTTTTTTTTTTTTTTTTTTTTTTTGCTGCCTGAATAAGGGGCATTCATTCCACTGATATCCACCAATTTTAAGGGGGCATTCTTCCCACTGACTACCAATGTCAGGAGCATTATTGCCAGTTACCCTCATGGTTTTTCATGATTTTTGCTGAAAATATTTTATTACATTCATTGATGGACACATCGTCTTCTATTCTCAACCATATAGTTATAGTGCCACCTACAGGTTTAGAACACTATGCAGAAAAACTGCAACCCCTGTTGGCAGTTATAGCTGTTCGCTCTTTCTGTCTTCTGCCTATTGTCCAGGAGTAAAAACTGACCTCCCTGGTTCATTAGCATTTTTTTTTTCCTGCAGAGATCTTAAATCAACACCTGGGTGATAAGCTGGATAATCTAGATCCAGTGGTCACCCCAGTCTGGCCAGCAAGCACGCATAGACCTTTAGCTAAGCACTGGGTAGGCTGCGACAGCTCCATACTGGACTGGGGCTGGCTGGCAAGCTAAATGCCTCGTGGGGACACATGACCGGGTGCCTGTAGTCCATGACAGTGCTACCCTGGCCGGCGGCCCCTCCACTTCTGTGGAGAGGACTCGGGGCGTCACCTGCTAGCTCTGCTGGATTGGTAAGTAGATTTCCTCTTCCGTGACGTGGGGTGCAGGTGCTCCCTGGGATGGTTCGTCCTGCGCGGTTGTCCTTCTCCCCTACTGGCTTGGGCTCCCTGTTTCCTCCCCCCTTCTGTGGGCTCTTGGCTTCAGGTGTAATATAGGGTGCTGCTCTGGGGCCACAGGGCTTCTGGATGTCCTATGCCCACTTATAGGCAGGCAGCCCCCCTGGCGTTGGACAGAAGGGGTCTGCCAGGCACTGGTGGCCTCTCCACTACAGCGGTGCTGGGCACGTTACTGGCTGTCCCCTTTGGTACGCACTGACCGGCTGGTCTGGTAATTTTTTCTCTGTTCCGCATACTGTGGTGACCTGGTTTACTACACTGGGTCCGTCCATGATGACCCTTTTTGGCCCCGAAATTGTGCCATGTCCTTTCAGGTAATCTGTTCTGCAGAAGTGGGCCATGCCGCCTGTGGTGGACACTCCTATTTCCAGGCTGCATAAGGCTACCATGTTACCGGTGAAGGAGTTGCTGTCCTTTAAGAACCCGGCGGACAGAGGCGGAATCGGGTGTACATGCAATATTCTTGATTGCCAGCTCAGCTCTTTGCCTGGTGTTTGGCCACTGCCGTGGCGTCTCAGACCCTTACCGAATGGGCTAAACTCCTTTTCGCCTTGACCTGAGTGGGGAGCAAGTTCCCTTAACTTTTTTTGTGGAATCCAAGGACCAATTGGTCCAGGGCTTTAAGTTCGTGTGACATCCCTGGATGCGGCCCACTCGCTCCCTGTTTCAGCGGTGGTGCTTAGGCATGTCCTGTGGCTTAAGTGCTGGTCGCCGATCAGACATCCGAAAAGGCTCCTAACTGACTTACCTTTCCAGGGTGATCTCCTCTTTGAGGCTACCTTAGACACAATCAAGACTTTTACAAGGAGGAAAAGTACTTTCAGTCAAGATATGGAAAGGAGCCACATCATAGGGGATGTCCCCCCCCTTATCTACGCATGAGAAGCCTTTTTTTTTTGTCCCCCTGGATCTGCAGACCACGGGTTCCAGGCTATTCAGGGCCCCCACCAGTTGTACCAAGCATCCCTGGGTTTACCAAATCTGCAACAAGTCCTCATTGGCATGAAGGTGCGCCCCACCCATGTTCTGGGTGGTGGAGAGGGTCATCTGGGCAGAGCAGGACTTGCTGTGTCAGGGGTTCTCCCTTTGCTGTTGCATGCAGGTCCTGGGGGGCTGCTGGTCTTCTTTTTTTTTTTTTTTTTTTTTTTTTTGTTGCTCCGTATGCTCAGTTCCCTTTTTGAGGGCCCTTCAGAAGGAACACTTGTCCCTCAACTCCTTGGACCCCCAGATTCGCCTGGATCAAAAGACCAGAAAGCTGCTGCTTTGATGGCATTGACTCCTGTCCTTCAGGAGGAGAATCTGTTTCTTCCCTTGCATTGGACGGTAGTCATGGCAGACACCACGCTGACTGGGGAGGAGTGCTGGGGGCGAGCTTGGCCCAGGATCACTGGATGCCAGAGTCGTCCCAATTGATGTCCTGCAACTTTAGGCGATCAGGCTCTGCCTAGGGCAGTGGATGGAGCGTCTTCTTTGGCGCTGGCCTATGTCAACCACTAGGTGGGACCAAGAGTGTGGCAACATCACTGGAGGCCTCCTGCATTCTCAGGTTGGCAGATCATCGTGTGCCAGCACTCTCCGGCGTGGAAAAATTGACAGGTGGACTACCTCCGCATCCTGTTGGACCAAGGCAAGTGGTCCCTGCATTTCAACGTGTTTCCATAGATTCGCTTCTGGGACTC
The DNA here is from genome assembly GCA_037952835.1 of Lithobates septentrionalis. Taxonomy (NCBI): domain Eukaryota; kingdom Metazoa; phylum Chordata; class Amphibia; order Anura; family Ranidae; genus Lithobates; species Lithobates septentrionalis. Next base: position 374,984 of record JBBDGP010003542.1, on the reverse strand, counting down.
TTCAGACCTGGATCTCCTAGTGTCTCGGTTAAATGGGCAGGTACGTAGATACGTGGCCAGGACTATCCTTGGCGGATGCAAGGAACTCCATTGGCATCATCTCATGTGTTCGCTCCTCTCTATCTTCTGCAACAGACTGGGTAGAAGTTACAGGCTGAGGGTATTCTGGTGGCTCTGGATTGGCCCTGCTGCCCCTAGCTTGTGGTGCGGTTGGTTGCAGATGATCCATGGCATCTGCCGCTAGGGGGCAGATCTTCTGTCTCAATGACTGATCTTCTACCCTGCTTTGCAGTCACTGGCTTTTAACAGCCAGGTTCTAAGGGACAGGACTGTCTGAGTTGGCAATTCCCTACCATGCTGAGCTCAAACGTCTGTTGCCAGGAAGCTACATCCTTGCACCTGGAATGCTTCTATCTGGGTGTGTGGCTGTGCGTGTTCATCCGCATACATTCTCATGGCTAGGATAGTGGCCTTTCTGCAACAGGGTGTTGAAGACATTGCCGTTCGGTACAATCGAGGGCCAGGTTTCTAGTCTGGTAACTTTCTTTCATGTTCCCTAGCCACGCCCCTTTTTTTTTTTTTTTTTTTTTTTTTTTTTTTTGTGTTCACGGACTAGCTGAGTAAGGGTTTGGTGGCATCTTCTGCCACCATTTCTAGATTCATTTGACAGTGGGTGTTTCAAGCATGTACCATAAGGGTACGGTTTCCTGTAATGACGCTCTCTACTCGGGTGCTGGTGCTTCTGGGCCTTCTGTCATCAGGCATCCGCTCTCAAATCTGGCAGCTACCTGGTCGTTGGTGCACACCTTTTTGATAAGTTTTACAAGGTGGCTGTCTCTCTGAACGTGTGTGTTTTGGCCTCAGTTTTTGAGAGTTGGCTGTTTGAGGTTTCTGTTCCCTCCTGGGGGGTGTATGTTCTGGTTGGGCTCCTGTTGGCCTTGGTTTTTTTTTTTTTCCCTCCCACCCCTCACTTGTTGGGTAATGCTTTGGGACCTCTCTCTATGGTTGTGAATAGAAAATGCCGCTGTGTCAGTCCAATGTAGAGAACTGGAATATGAAAATAAATATAAATATAAATTTTCCGTTTTAAATCCTTCATCTTCATGATTTCAAGGGCTCTTATGTGATTAAAAAGCTGGTGGTGTGGTGGGTGTGTGGTGTGTGGTGTGTTTTTTTTTTTTTTTTTTTTTTTTTTTTTTTTTTTTTTTTTTTCTGAATAGCAATGTCTTTTTCATTTTTTTTTTTTTTTAAGGATTTGGGAAATATTGGTCCAGCATATGACAACCAGAAGCAGAGCAATGCATTGGCTACTGCAGGAGGATTAAATGGTAAGTTGGCAGTGTACAAAAATGTACTTTTGTATGTATGGGGGGGCACGCGCGCTAGAAGGCTGCATGTGGGCTATGCCAGCCCTCAAAATTTTAACTTGCATTTGGCGAGTGGAAGTTGGTTCACTGTGTGTGTTGGAGCCGCATCGGAGGACGGTTTGAGCGCCGCAGGCAGGGTTGAATGGGAGCCAATTCTCCTCCCAGCAATTGGCCAGGGGAAGGGAGAGTAAGAGGAGAGCTGGCCAGTGGGATCTCCTGCTGTGACACAGCTGGATCTGTAAATGCTGGCCACTGTCAAAGTCCCGCCTCCTATGATAAAGGCACACTGGTCCAATGCCAGGAAATTGAAATGGTGTGCTGTTTATCTTGGAGATGTTCCAGGAGGCGGGATTTTGACAGTGGAGGCGGGACCCCCCCTGGCCCTTTTCTTCCTCTGCCCTCTCCTGGCAGATTGCTGGTAGGAGACTCTGTTCCCATAGGGCTGCACTGATAAAGTTAAAATGCATTTTTGTAACTTCTGCATAAAACACTTTAACACTGTAATTTCATTAGATAATTTACAAGGTGGAATTAAGTGGCGGGTAGGGGTTGGGTGGGGCAACTGGTGGTGAATAACTCTGAAGACCTGGTTAGTAGCTCAGGACTTGAAATTTTGAGCCCTGAGCTATGCAGTAAGTTACAGCCCATGTCAAACTTTTATTATTGATTTTTACCTTCACTTCTCCTCCTTCATACAGCAATCACTGCTATAAAGATGCACTGATTACTGTATAAATGACACTGGTGGGCATGGGGTTAAGTGTGTCCTGATGGGGGGGGGGGGGGGGGGGTGCATTGACTGGGAGTATAGAGATTGCTGTTCCTAGTGATTAGGAACAGCAATCACACTGTACTCCCCTGACAGAATGGGGATCTGCCAATGTAAACAAAGCAGATCCCTGTTCTGCCTCTGTGTGGAGCAATCGCAGGTGGCTGGCGGACATGGCATCGGTCGAGTGCCCGCTGTATCTATTACATGAAACACCATACCGGTAAGGCGTTTCGTGCAATTGGGGCACAACCAGTGCAGAGCTTTCTCAGGAATCACAGCAGGCAGGTGTGAGGAGAAACTTTTGGAGAAGGACAGTAAAGAAGCCATTTTTCTACAGGAAAAACACCAGGGCAGACAGATTCTGCAAAAGGTTCAGGGATTTGACTGCTGAGCACTGGGGTGAAGTCATTTTTTCTGAATCCCCTTTCCAATTGTTTGGGGAATTTGGGAAAAAACCTTGTTCAGAGAAGAAATGGTGAGCGCTACCAGCAGTCAGTCCTGTGTCATTTTAACAGTAAAGCATCCTGAGACCATTCATGTGTGGGGTTGATTGACTCACAATTTTGCCCAAGAACACAGCCATGAATAAAGAATGGTACAAAGACACCATCCGAGAACAACTTCTCCCAGCATGTTAGAGCACCTTGCCATAATGCAAAAATGATAACGAAATGGCTTGAACAGAACTTCTTCTAACTTTTGGGTCAATGGCCAGGAAACTCTCCAGACTTTAATCCCATTGAGAACTTTTGGTCAATCCTCAAGCAGGTAAAAAAAAACCTGCAAGTTCTGACAAACTCCAAGCATTGATTATGCAAGAATGGGCTTACATCAGTCAGGATATGGCCAGGAAGTTGATTGCCAGCATGCCAGGGCGAAATTGAAAAAAGGGTCAACACTGCAAATATTGACTCTTTGGATAAACTTAATGTAATTCAAAAAGTCTTTGACACTTATGAAATGCTTGTAATTATGCTTCAGTATATCGTAGGAATTGAAGCGGCAGACTGAATTTTTATATTTGTCATTCCCAAAACTTTTGGCCATGGATGTAGCTTCTCATTTATCGCATCAATATCACCGATCGATTAGCCGATCGGATTACGTGTGCTACCCGTCACTGGTAAGGGGGTTCCTAGCCACATCCATTTTGTGATGTACTTTGAGGACTCAAAAGCTCCCTGTGAGTACCCTCTCCTACCAGCCCTGCTTACCAAAAATGCTTATTCCCCCCGACTTCATACCTATACCCCTTTTTATGTAATACCAAGCACTTGCCTAAAATGCAGCTGGTCTTGGACCCTGCTTTGCAGATAGCCAAAAGTGTTTTTTTTTTTTTTTTTTTTTTTGTTTCACGTGTTATTGCTAATGGAGCGCTTAATCCATCCTCTACCCGACAGTTTAAGTTCTCTTTCCAATTATCCTCTTTTGGATACTCTGGAGTTCTTGCGTGATGAGCCCCGAAAAATTGATCTACTAATTTTTACAATATCCTACTTACGCATTCAGCCTCTAAGTTGTCCTGGGGGGAATTGGATGAGATTTTGGAAAACTGAATAGGTGTCTCCCAAAATCGCTTAACTGCCTAGCACAACTGTATATTCTACATACGGTGCATTTGACTCCTGTTTGGCTGGCACTTTTTTTTTTTTTTTTTTTTTTTTTTTTTTCCCTTACGGATTCTTTTGTGCCCTAAATGTCTGAGCCCTGGCACGTTAAGTCCTCTTGTATGGCTTGTAGGGAACGATTATGCCATTTCTACATGACCAGATGGGTTCTCCGCTTACCCTACACCTAAGCCCTTGTTTGTTGGGTCTCCTGCCTAATCTTGATTGTGACAAATATGACTACATTCCATCAGGAAACTTTATTTGCAGCTGGAAAGCTCATTACCTATGGGTGGATGCAAGCTCTCCCCTACACCAGAGGCTTGGATAGCTGACCTCAATTTCTTATCTCTTGATATTTATTTGCATAGGGGGTGCCCCAATAAATACAAGATTTGGTATAGATGGCTGCAGTCCCCTGATGCATGTGAATAGATCATTTTTGTTCTCCCCTTTTGGTGTGTGTGAATTTGGATTTGGGTGGTCTCATGGAGCCAAGCATTCCTTTTGCATATTTTTATTGTGGTTGTCCAGGTATAATGTCTTGTTTTACAGTACGTATGGATGTATACTGTGCTGCATTGTGATATTGGATCTCTATGTAAGATACTTCCCTCTTTTCCAGTCTCTATATACTTTGTGGTTTTTACATTACTGTGCCACCAGCTATGTTACCAGTTGTAACACTTTTCTTCGAGTTCTATGCCAAGATCATTCAATAAAAACTTGCTTTTTCAATTTAAAAAATCTTGACCTGGAAGTGGTGCTGCCAGGATACCCTTTTGAAATTAAAAGTTGAGATTTGCATATAAATTTAGCTGTCTTATGGACTTTGACATGCAGTAGTCATTTAGGGAATCCTCTCTATGCCTGTGAGATTTTATTTTTTATTTTTTTTTCTCATGGTTTTTAAATTGTTGCCTTGTAGGCGCAGCAGCTGCCAGTTCTGCAAAGGGTAGAGGAGCGAAGCGCAAGCAGCAAGATGGAGGTGCTACTAATGCAGCAAAACGAGCCCGAAGGTAAGGACGTGTGTCTCCCATGCTTTAGGGGAAAATTATTGTGTTTTGGCTTCTACCAGGCCTGCATGGTTTTCATGGTTAAAGGGATACTTCTAAGATTTTGCCTGAAGGAGATGTGAAGCATTATCCTCGCTGCTGCTTGATTTTTACTGGTTACCCACTTATCTACAGTTTCCCCACTCTATTACTTGAGAGCTGGGTCTCAGCACAGTCCATCTGAACATAAGAGCAGACTTCATCTAACATAAAGATACACTGTTGGGACATAGTGACAGTGTTTTTCTAAGACACCCCACCCCTTCATGATACACTTAGGTTATCAGGGATCTCGTGCTGCTGCATTGATGCATGTCAATGGGTCACATACTGCGTTATACAAGCACTGTGTTTTCTATACAGTGGCAGCGGAGATGGTGGATTATCTGAGCGAAGGGACCTTTATCCTTTCTTCGTCCGTTTCCCCCCCCCCCTCCCCCACCTGATTTAGAAAACTACTGGAAATTGGTATCATTGAGCATGACAATGAGTAACCAATGGATGGTGCACAATTCACTTGTATTTGCAGTCAAAGGGGGGGATGAAGCTTTGCATGTAAAAGGGGAAATATTTTTGCCTTTCCTGTGTCCCATGTTTTTGAAACTCTGCCCACTGTGTATTTAATTCCTGAGAGACACATCAAAGTGTTTAGTTGTCTGGCTAGTAGAGTGACCAGCTGGGTTCTGTATGGTTTGAGTCACTGTCCTGGAACAAGTATGCATATCTGTTAAGACGGAGTAGAGTTGGACATCCTTATTTGCATTCTTTCAGGTAGGGGACACGGGTATTGAAGCAAGAGGGTAAACGTCAGGTAACTTGCCCCTGAAGTAGAAATGATCACCTCTAGGGCTCTCTGGAAAGGTCGTGGTGTGTGTGTGTGTGTGTGTGTGTGTGTGTTTATCATTTAACTGGCAGCAGCTTCTGAACTGCTTTACACTCCTTTTTACACTCTGCTTTAATGAATACCGGGGACACAGAATTACACCAATCCTGTTTTCCGGGGTTTCCAGATATGTATGACTCCTGGTCAGTGCTAATGGGCAGGGAAGCAAAATCTGTCTGGCTTCCTTGGTTGACCTGATCAGATCTTATTTTAAAGTCAGCGGCGGGCCATTTCTCCTATCTTTAGAGTAAGCTTCTTTGGCATTTGACACTTCATAGTGTCAGCGCATCCCTGTATCTTCACCACGCACTGATTCTTTTTGCCTCCCTTTATCACTGCAGTGTAGGAGATGAAAAGGGCCACCAGGAATGTGAGTACCGTATTTATCGGTGTATAACATGCACCACAGGTTTAGGAGGGAGGTTTAAGGAAAAAAAAACTTACATTAAAATGCCCATCAATGCAGCCTTATCGTGTCCATCTGCAGCCTTGTTAGTGTCATTGCAGCCTTTTCAGTGTCAGTGCAGCCTTGCCCCAGTGTCCATTGCAGCCTTGTCAATGCAGCTTTGCCCCAGTGCAGCCTTGTCAATGCAGCTTTGCCCCAGTGCAGCCTTGTCAATGCAGCTTTGCCCCAGTGCAGCCTTGTCAATGCAGCTTTGCCCCAGTGCAGCCTTGTCAATGCAGCTTTGCCCCAGTGCAGCCTTGTCAATGCAGCTTTGCCCCAGTGCAGCCTTGTCAATGCAGCTTTGCCCCAGTGCAGCCTTGTCAATGCAGCTTTGCCCCAGTGCAGCCTTGTCAATGCAGCTTTGCCCCAGTGCAGCCTTGTCAATGCAGCTTTGCCCCAGTGCAGCCTTGTCAATGCAGCTTTGCCCCAGTGCAGCCTTGTCAATGCAGCTTTGCCCCAGTGCAGCCTTGTCAATGCAGCTTTGCCCCAGTGCAGCCTTGTCAATGCAGCTTTGCCCCAGTGCAGCCTTGTCAATGCAGCTTTGCCCCAGTGCAGCCTTGTCAATGCAGCTTTGCCCCAGTGCAGCCTTGTCAATGCAGCTTTGCCCCAGTGCAGCCTTGTCAATGCAGCTTTGCCCCAGTGCAGCCTTGTCAATGCAGCTTTGCCCCAGTGCAGCCTTGTCAATGCAGCTTTGCCCCAGTGCAGCCTTGTCAATGCAGCTTTGCCCCAGTGCAGCCTTGTCAATGCAGCTTTGCCCCAGTGCAGCCTTGTCAATGCAGCTTTGCCCCAGTGCAGCCTTGTCAATGCAGCTTTGCCCCAGTGCAGCCTTGTCAATGCAGCTTTGCCCCAGTGCAGCCTTGTCAATGCAGCTTTGCCCCAGTGCAGCCTTGTCAATGCAGCTTTGCCCCAGTGCAGCCTTGTCAATGCAGCTTTGCCCCAGTGCAGCCTTGCCCCAGTGGTCAGTGCAGCCTTGCCCCCAGTGTCCATGCTTGGACAGATCGCCGCCGACATACACATAGCATGTAGTTTTAAATATGGCGCCGCGGAGTTCGGAGGGACTCGGCGGAGCTGAACGAGCGCCGCCGAAATAACTGACTGGGCGGAGCCGAGATACACATAGTCGAGTGTTCTTGGCTCTTTCCAGCGCCGCTCACAGTCCCGCCCTATGATGGACATAAAACAGGTCCAATGGCGGGACTGGACGTGACTGAGCGGCGCCGGAAAGAGCAGAGAACACTCGACTATGTGTATCTCGGCTCCGCCCAGTCACTTATTTTGGCGGCGCTCGTTCAGCTCTGCCGAGTCCCTCCTAACTCCGCGGCGCCATATTTAAAACTACATGCTATGTGAATGTCGGCTGCGATCGCTCCGTTAGATCACATTTAGCGGGGATCACAGTATAACACGCACACGATTTTCCCCTGATTTTAAGGGGGAAAAGGTGCATGTTATACGCCGATAAATACGGTATATGCTGTCTTCTATTATTGATGCCTGCTTTATTAAAGCCTTCAGAGACTTAACAGGGTCCTATTTAAAAAGTAATCTCTTGAATACCACCCCTGTACATTGCAAATATAAAAGTTCTTTCTTGGAAATGCAACAGGAGTCTCGTTTTAGTTCTTAACACCAATGCTCAACTGCAGAACTGTTCATTTGGTGTTTGTTTTTTTGTTTTTCCCTCGGTGGTTGATTCTTGGTGCTATTGGGGGACTCTTGCAGCCATGGAAGTTCATAGAGATCGGTATTCAATAATTTTACTGTAGATCATCTTTTTCTAGCGATCCACTGTTTGCAGCACAGCGTCTTCCTCCTCATGGCTACCCACTTGAGCACCCCTTTAACAAAGATGGGTATAGGTACATACTGGCAGAGCCAGATCCACATGCACCCGATCCTGAGAAACTGGAGTTGGACTGTTGGGCTGGAAAACCGATCCCGGGAGATCTGTACCGAGCTTGTCTGTATGAAAGGGTGCTGCTCGCCCTACATGACAGGGGTAAGGAGCTTTCTAAGTGCATATCAATCTGTCTATGTAAATGCATTTTATTTATGCTTTTGTTTACTTATGCCTGGGTTTGTCTTATCAGCTCCCCAATTAAAGATCTCAGATGACCGACTGACTGTATTAGGAGAGAAGGGCTATTCTATGGTCAGAGCATCCCATGGCGTACGCAAAGGGGCCTGGTATTTTGAAATATTTATAGATGACCTGCCACCCGAAACAGCTGCCAGACTGGGCTGGTCTCAGGCACTAGGTAAGATGGGCAAATGTACAGATGAATAGAGCATTCCTCATCTTTAATGCTAGTTGAATACTAGTGTTGCATCAGATTGTGTGTCACTAGATTTTTATAGTAAAACAAGCCCCAGGGATTGAGGCCACACTTCCATTTTTTTTTTTAAGAAATACTAAGGCCGTCCATTGACTGTTCCAATTTTGGCCAGTTCAGCAGGAACCGGCTGAGGTCCCAACCATGTATGGGCAGGCTGAATCAACTAAGTTGATCAACTTAGCTGGTATAGCCGCTAGCAATAACCATGGTCTTCTCCCAGCGGGGACGGCTTGGCTCGGAAGGATTCCCCTGTCAACACTGTGTTGATGAGGAAAATCAAACCTGTGGTTGCAGGAAAACTTGCTGGCAGACAGGACTTAAGTCTCTCATTCAGATTTCTTTGAGTGATGCTGCTGTGTGGGTGGAGCCCTGCACAGTCACGCTGGTTCTAAAATGTGGCCGAGCAACCCCCACTTGCTGGGAAGGGGTGAGGGTGACTGTGGCTGGAGGTGCTGGAGCATATTGCACCCTAAACACAGGTGTAATGTATAACCTGCTCAACAAAAAAAGGTAAATTTAGCCTTAAACATGCTTGGATCAGCCTGGATCTATACTCTGTCATAAATAGGGCAGACTCGATGGACCATATTTTTGTCATCGCTCTTCCATATTTCTTTATAAAATCTGTTTCTATTGAAATTGACTTGTAATGTGTCATCTTTCTTTATATTCAGGTAATCTTCAGGCTCCTCTAGGTTATGATAAATTCAGTTACTCCTGGCGCAGCAAGAAAGGCACAAAGTTTCACCAGTCTATTGGAAAGCATTACTCTGACTCTTATGGACAGGGCGACACATTGGGATTTTATATCTGCCTGCCAGGTGAAACCGAGACTGCTCATGCTATGCCTGACACCTACAAAGACAAGGTATGTTATGACATAGAATTTCTTCATCGCCCAGTGTAATTCTGGGGTGAACATATGTGAGGACTAGAATAGAAAGGGTGTGCATGTCAAGGGACTGAATGTGCCTGGTGAAACACAATTCCATAGTGTCTCTATCACAATAGATTCTCAAAGTCCTATACAGTCAGTTGTAAATTATATAAAGTTGGCCTATAAATGCATTTTATAGTGAACCTGTGTCCAGACTATGAACCCTAGTGTATATATCCTGAACAAGCAGTAAAATCAGTTTTAAAACGGGCCTTCGTTCTCCACTGTAGCTACATGCATTGCAGAAAGTTATCTTCAAGTTTCACAATACAGGCTCTCAAACTCCTTCACTTCAATCTCCATGCATATACAAATACGACTGTACAGTTTCGGACAAAACCTCCGTCCTTCAAGTTGCATAATTATTCTTGCAATCATGCTTTTGCCTTTGCAAGAGTTAATGGCTTGTATTGGCTATGCAAAAAGGTAAAAAAACCTTATGTACATCAGCCCCCCCTGGCCCTTCTGATACTTGGCTGAGCCCCATCTTGATCCAGCGACGTGCAAGAGCAGTTTCTCACCGGTTCTCCTCCTCCATAATTGGCTGAGACAGCAGCCGGAGCAGTTTGGCTCCCGCTATTGTCAATCGCAGCCAATGAGGGGAGAGAGGGCGGCCAAGCCACGTGTGTGAATGGAAACAGAGCAGCCCCCTTAACAAGCAGTACTTGGCAGGAGGGAGAGGCAGGAGCACTGGTGGGGGACCGGAGGAGGATTGCGGCTGCTCTGTGTAAAACCACTGCACAGAGCAGGTAAGCATGACCACTTTTTTTTTTTTTTTTTTTTTAAACCTGGTACGTCATAGTTAAGTGGTTGGATCTCCTTCCGCGGCTTGCTTGGGCTCTCCCTGAGCTACCAGCCGGCATGTCCGCTGGCTGGCCAGACAGCCAAACAAAGCCAGGATCGACTTAGGCTGCTTACTATAGTAACCCAAAAGTGATATCACTTCTGGTTTACCTGGTTGTCAACAGCACCATTTTCAAAAAATCAAAGGCATTCACAAATGCATCTTGATGATTTGAATGCTTTTATGCAGAGGAGGGATTGGGGTCTTATTGACCCCAGATCCCCCCCCCCCCCTATAAAGAGTACCTGTCACATGCCTATTGCTGTCACAAGGATGTTTATGTTTCTTGTGATCGCAATAAAGGTAATCAAAATAATTTTAAAGCAACAGTGTAATAGATGCACAAAAGGAAGGGCAAGCAAGCCATGCCGAGAGAACTGATCAAATTAGTCTGCCATGCAGCATTCCATGTTATCAGACAGGCTTGTAGGTTGTCTGTTCTAGTGTTGGGAGGAATTCTTATTTCTTTATTTTTTCTCTCTCAAAGGCATTGATCAAATTCAAGAGTTACTTGTACTTTGAAGAAAAGGATTTTGTGGATAAAGCTGAGAAAAATTTAAAGCAAACACCTGGCAGTGAGGTGAGTGGCAAGTCTCTATTTTGCTAGTGGAAACAAAAGCTTGCTTTTGTTTTTAGTAAGCGGCTCCATCCAAAGTTCAGGCATAAGTATATGGACAGTTCTGCAAATTGAGTTCAGATGTGTCCAGTGAGTGGGTACTGTTAATGCTACAGCATATAAACACAGACAATTGTACACTCCAACTTGCAGCAACAGTTTGGGGAATGCCCTTTAGTATTCAGCATGACTGTGCCCTGTACACAAAGCCATCTTCATGAACACCTGGATTAACCATTTTGGTGTGGAGGAACTCAAGTGGACTGCATAGAGGCCTGACCTCAACCCTACTGAACCTGATTGCTAACCAAACATTGGTACTTTGACCTTGCAAATGCTCTTCTTGCAAAAAATTCCCACAGACCAACTCCAAAATTTTGTGGAAAGCCCTTTCAAGAGTAGAGGCTGTTAAAGCCTCGAAGAGGACAAATCCAGATGGATGCTAAGGGTTTTGGAATAGAATGTCCTAAAAAAAAATAGGTGTCCACAAACCTTTGGCCACATAGTGTATTTTTTTTAATTCAACATATAAAGTTGCTGGCAGACTGGAATAGCAGTAGCATGTAGTGAGCATGGATTTAAGTTAGGACACGTGTTTCTTCCTTTCCTTCCTCCTAAAAGACACCTTCACAGGGATACATGGAAATGGGGTGGCAGTGACCAGTTTCCTGGTTTCTCATCCAGACTCTGCAAATGTTATAGCCTTACTAAAGTTTTTGGGGTGATCTCTCTAATGCGCTTGAAGATGGAACTAAAGGGAGTTGGGCTGTGCCCTTCTATATATTAAATGGTGACTTGTTTTTTAGAGTGGTGTTGGTACAGTATAATGTTCTGGTAGAGACCTTACTATAGTTTTAGTTGTACCAAACTTACAGCAACTCTGTTGCTTAAATGAAAAGCTCCTTTTTAGGAGACTTTTTTTATACTTGCCTGTCCCAGGGCCAGTTTGTGGAACCTTTAGTCATTGCAGAGCAAGCTGCCAAAAAAAAAATTCTTTGGTTTCCCAATGCAATTCTAGGTGTTTGATGCCTGCATCCTCCACTAGTCTTTGCAACAGAATCACTTCATAGCACACCAAGGTACAAAGGTAACCTTTCTCCCACTGTTTGCAAACATAAATACAGAGTGGTTCTTTATCTGCGCAGCTTGGTTTGGAAAGCAAATCTTTAGGTGTTTGAACCTGTAGTGGTGAATGAATCCGGTTTCAGGCGACATCTGGTTTCTTAGAAAAGCAATTTTACAGCCCACACTTGGGTGCACGTAACCTGATTTTGGTTAATTTCTATGTGCTAATGCTGAGGTGTTGATCTCCGGCAGCCCTTGTAAAAACTAGTCCTTATAGACTTCTATTGACCATATGGTTTTCTAAAGTCTGCATATGAAGCCTGAGATGGCAGCTCCTGGTTTTAAAGGGCATTGGGTAAATTCATTGAAGTAACAGTCTTCTGAATGTACAGGGTAAATGGTGGAAATTGCCTTAGGGGAGGTATGCTCCTGTACTCAGTGAACCTAGAATTGTCCTTGACTGATCTTTGTAACATTTTGGATTAGGGAAATATGTATCACTAAATTATGCAGCAGGTCGTCTTTCATTCTTTCATTTTTTTTTTTTTTTTTTTGTTTCAGATTGTATTCTTTAAGAATGGTGTCAACCAGGGTGTGGCCTATAAAGATGTTTTTGAAGGTGTATATTTTCCTGCCATATCACTCTACAAGGGCTGTACTGTAAGTATGTGCTGTACTATATATGAATGACCTAGGGCTAGACCTCAGATCTCATGTTTACACTAAAGCAATAAAAAAATGAAATGTCATTTGGAAAAAAGTCCCTTTTAAGAGCTATGGGCAGAAGTGACGTTTTTGACATAGCTTCTGCCCTGCAGTGGTATGGAGACAGGTTGGGGGCCCTCTTCCCCCTCACATCTCCAAACCACAGATGTGACAGGATCTGATCGCCTCCGTCGCTAACGACGGCTCCGGTAAACGGCGGAGGTCACCGGAGTGCGGCAGGCGGGGGGGCCTCCCGCCGCTGATGAAAGTGATCTTGCGGCCAATCCGCCGGCGTCCTTCACATCCAGCTGTTGCTAGCGAGCTGGGCGCATACGCGACATACGTAGCGCTATGCGATTGGCTCCCTGGACCTCCAGCTGACTGACAGTCGCTGGTTCCTAGGCAACAGTGCGCCCCGAGCGGGCGGAATCGGCAATCCTGGCCGATCGGACACTATGGATCTCGGTCATAAATGTTGATCTATATTTACTTTATGCTTGTCATTTCTGTTGAGATTAAATTTTATCTGTATGGATGATTTTTAATGATTCAGGCGGGATTCTGACGTGAGGGGGAGGGGACTATTTCTCTCACTCTGCACTTGTTGTTCTCCTAATTGGTGGCCACTATATATATGTTGTGTTTTTTTACTGTGCACCCCATCACTTGCCTGACTAAGGGGTCCTGCGCGGCCCCGAAACGTTGCACCTCCCTTGTGATGTGACCGTTTTCGATTAAACCTTTTTTGGACAGTTCTGTTTGCTGATCCATGGTGTGCTGGCGAAGATGTACTTCTGTCTGATGCTTCCAGAACCCAACTGGTAATCGTTACAGCACCCATTAATGTTTTTGCCATTTGTCCGGGAACTTGTGCGACTGGAATATCGAAATTGACTGCTGTACTGGGTCTCCATTACGCACCCCTGGTGGCTACCCAAACGTGGGGTTCATTAACTTTCGCGCCCGACATATGCGGGACACGGTTGTCACCAATTCATCCGATTGAGAAACTTGCATAGATACTGATGGCATCCGATGATACGGGATCCTCCCAGTTCAACAGGGCTCCTGGCTGCATCTACAGCCAAGAAGAGATAGATGCCATTTTGTTTCCCCCTGATGAAAATAAGGCGTTTGGAACTGACACTACCTCTGATATCCATCGTGAAATTAAACGATTAAAGAAAAGACAAATCGATCTCGAATTACACGGGCAGACGCTATCCGACTACTACAGGACAAAAAAGATCCAAAGAGGTTTCCGCATCAAGAACCAACCTATCTTCGGACGCCACAAACGTGAGTTCTGTGAGAAGTGGTGTGAGGTCTCCACACAAAATTTGCTCAACTATATGCTTATTGCGATTGAAGAAGTCAAGGTTCAACAGTTAACAGGGAATTATCGACACTTACAGTGCCTATCCAGGATAACTACGCATTAGCAAGCGCATTACACAATATTGACAGTGAGATATTGGCATACTCTGAAAAGCAGAAACGGGTCAAGAGAGACAAACTGAGGCTTGTTAACCAAGATTACCAGGAAGGCCGAGTTTACTTTTGGGTCACAGGAGCCACACGTCCCAGGAGAAGGCTCCGCCCACGCACCGATGCAACAAGGAAACACAGCCGACCTCCCACATCTGAGAGTGATCGCCCCACTGAAAATCCATCATCGGACATCCATCATTCTCCCTCTCACCTCTTTCTCTGTCCCCCCCCCCCCCCCCCCTCCTTTCCCCTTTTCCCTTCTTCCCCCTTACCTTTAACGCCAACCCGTCCCCCCCCCCCCCGCTCCCTCTCATCCCTGATGTGTTCCTTCCCCTTTTAACCTCCTCCCTCGTCCCAGATTCCTGGCGCCCCCCCCCCCCTGTTCACCCTTCCCTCTCATCCATGAGCCTTGTGCGTTCCTACCCTTTTCCCCTTCCCTCCCCTCTCCTCGCCCTTTCCTCTTCCTCCCCCTTTCCTATTTTAGCTCCGTTTGTTATATAACAGTAAGCCCTATTTCAAAGCTACTTTTGGCACTCAAGTGACTGCCCACCGGTCTCCCTTATCAATGGGATAGCTGCAGGGGGAAGTGTTGGGGAAGAGGGGATGAGACCGGCAGGCAGTCATGTGAGCGGTGCTTTGAAATGAGGTATTATACAGCAAATTCTTATAAACTACATTCACTGCGGAGCTTACTGTTCTATAACAGACGGAATTATAGATCAGCCAGGTGTTACAAGCACTGTGCTGTATAGCATGCTTTAAAGGGGGGTGTGTGTGTAATTTTTTTTTCCCCCTGTGTTAACAAACACTTCAATAATGTGCACAGAAAATTCTGTGACATGCAACATTGTGGAGTGACACAGCCTTTTAGCAGAGTGCAGATAGCATTATCCATTTTCCAATATAAATTGGCCATTTAGTGCCGGTTCACACTGATGCGATGCGAGAACACTGCAAATCCACTGCGTGTTCCCGCATCGCATGTCAGTTCACACTGCCATATGCGAATCGCTGGGGAGTGTCAATACATTGTTATAGACACCCCCAGTTCAGCTTGCATATCGCACTGCGAACTGACAGTTCGGACATGAATCGGATCGCATATGTGTGAACACACATGCGATCCGATTCTGGTCCGAACAGAAAAAAGGGTCCTGTGCGTGTTTGCACCGAATGCAGTGCGATATCGGCCATACTATCTCTATGGCTGATATCGCACCACACAGACATCGCATGTAATGTGAACGGTAGTGCGCTGCGAATTACATGCGATGTCTGTGCAATGTTTGGCATCGCACCAGTGTGAACCGGCACTTAGAATCTGATTTGATTTTTAATGCAGAATGGTGTTTAACTTTTTTTTTATGATTTAAGTCTTTATAGGTATTTGAGTGAGGTAGGATGGGTAGGGTTAAAAGCATCTGCATAGACTTATGTTGCCATAACAGTCCCATGGATGCTTATGTAGCGCTCACCTACTTGGGTGTGTGCTAAAGTAGGCAGATGGGATTAGTGTCAGGTAAAATTGCCAGTGTTTTTACTCTGGTTTAAACCTGGTTGGGTTAAATTGGTTGGAAGGAATTACAGAATAGCAGGAGGGTGTGACCACCTGTATTCTGTCTGATGCCCTGTTCTTCCAGTGAGAGGTTCTGAATGGAGCAAGGGTTGCACACAGGATGCAGTTTGTGTAGGTCACCCTGAACCAATCGTTAACCACTTACCAACCCAGCCAATTCTGACACCTACATGTAAAAATCATCCTTTTTTTGCTAGAAAATTTCACAGAACCCCCAAACATAATATATAAATATATATAATATATATATGATGCCTGCAGGTTTAGGTATCATCTTGGTATCATTCTTTTCAGCCAGCGGTCGGCTTTCATGTAAAAGCAATCCTAGCGGCTAATTAGCCTCTAGACTGCTTTTACAAGCCGTGGGAGGGAATGCCCCCCCCCCCCCCCCCCCCCACCGTCTTCCGTGTTTTTCTCTGGCTCTCCTGTCTCAACAGGGAACCTGAAAATGCAGCCGGTGATTCAGCCAGCTGACCATAGAGCTGATCAGAGACCAGAGTGGCTCCAAACATCTCTATGGCCTAAGAAACCGGAAGCTACGAGCATTTTATGACTTAGATTTCGCTGGATGTAAATAGCGCCATTGGGAAATTGGGGAAGCATTTTATCACACCGATCTTGGTGTGGTCAGATGCTTTGAGGGCAGAGGAGAGATCTAGGGTCTAATAGACCCCAATTTTTTCAAAAAAGAGTACCTGTCACTACCTATTGCTATCATAGGGGATATTTACATTCCCCGAGATAACAATAAAAATGATTAAAAAAAAATAAAAATGAAAGGAACAGTTTAAAAATAAGATAAAAAAGCAAAAAAATAATAAAGAAAAAAAAAAAAAAAAAGCACCCCTGTCGCCCCCTGCTCTCGCACTAAGGCGAACGCAAGCGGCGGTCTGTCGTCAAACGTAAACAGCAATTGCACCATGCATGTGAGGTATCACCGCGAAGGTTAGATCGAGGGCAGTAATTTTTGCAGTAGACCTCCTCTGTAAATCTAAAGTGGTAACCTGTAAAGGCTTTTAAAGGCTTTTAAAAATGTATTTATTTTGTTGCCACTGCACGTTTGTGCGCAATTGTAAAGCATGTCATGTTTGGTATCCATGTACTCGGCCTAAGATCATCTTTTTTATTTCATCAAACATTTGGGCAATATAGTGTGTTTTAGTGCATTAAAATTTAAAAAAGTGTGTTTTTTTTTTTCCCCAAAAAATGCGTTTGAAAAATCGCTGCGCAAATACTGTGTAAAAAAAAAAAAAATGAAACGCCCACCATTTTAATCTGTAGGGCATTTGCTTTAAAAAAATATATAATGTTTGGGGGTTCAAAGTAATTTTCTTGCAAAAAAAAATAACTTTTTCATGTAAACAATAAGTGTCAGAAAGGGCTTTGTCTTCAAGTGGTTAGAAGAGTGGGTGATGTGTGACATAAGCTTCTAAATGTTGTGCATAAAATGCCAGGACAGTTCAAAACCCCCCCAAATGACCCCATTTTGGAAAGTAGACACCCCAAGCTATTTGCTGAGAGGCATGTCGAGTCCATGGAATATTTTATATTGCGACACAAGTTGCGGGAAAGAGACAATTTTTTTTTTTTTTGCACAAAATTGTCACTAAATGATATATTGCTCAAACATGCTATGGAAATATGTGAAATTATACCCCAAAATACATTCTGCTGCTTCTCCTGAGTACGGGGATACCACATGTGTGAGACTTTTTGGGAGCCTAGCCGCGTACGGAACCCCGAAAACCAAGCACCGCCTTCAGGCTTTCTAAGGGCGTAAATTTTTGATTTCTCTCTTGACTGCTAATCACAGTTTCGGAGACCATGGAATGCCCAGGTGGCACAAACCCCCCCCAAATGACCCCATTTTGGAAAGTAGACACCCCAAGCTATTTGATGAGAGGTATAGTGAGTATTTTGCAGACCTCACTTTTTGTCACAAAGTTTTGAAAATTGAAAAAAGAAAAAAAAAAAAGTTTTTTCTTGTCTGTCTTCATTTTCAAAAACAAATGAGAGCTGCAAAATACTCACCATGCCTCTCGGCAAATAGCTTGGGGTGTCTACTTTCCAAAATGGGGTCATTTGGGGGGGTTTTGTGCCACCTGGGCATTCCATGGCCTCCGAAACTGTGATAGGCAGTGAAGAGTGAAATCAAAAATTTTCACCCTTAGAAATCCTGAAGGCGGTGATTGGTTTTCGGGGTCCCGTACACGGCTAGGCTCCCAAAAAGCCCCACACATGTGGTATCCCCGTACTCCGGAGAAGTAGCTAAATGTATTTTGGGGTGCAATTCCACATATGCCCATGGCCTGTGTGAGCAATATATCATTTAGTGACAACTTTGTGCAAAAAAAAAAAAAAAAAAAAAGTCACTTTCCTGCAACTTGTGTCAAAATATAAAATATTCCATGGACTCAATATGCCTCTCTGGAAATAGCTTGGGGTGTCTACTTTCCAAAATGGGGTCATTTGGGGGGGTTTTGTGCCACCTGGGCATTCCATGGCCTCCGAAACTGTGATAGGCAGTAAAGAGTGAAATCATAAATTTACGCCCTTAGAAATCCTGAAGGCGGTGATTGGATTTCGGGGCCCCGTACGCGGCTAGGCTCCCAAAAAGTCCCACACATGTGGTATCCCCATATTCAGGAGAAGCAGCAGAATGTATTTTGGGGTGCAATTCCACATAGGCCCATGGCCTGTGTGAGCAATATATCATTTAGTGACAACTTTTTTGTAAATTTTTTTTTTTTCTTTTTTTGTCATTATTCAATCACTTGGGACAAAAAAAATAAATATTCAATGGGTTCAACATGCCTCTCAGCAATTTCCTTGGGGTGTCTACTTTCCACAATGGGGTCATTTGGGGGGGTTTTGTACTGCCCTGCCATTTTAGCACCTCAAGAAATGACATAGGCAGTCATAAACTAAAAGCTGTGTAAATTACAGAAAATGTACCCTAGTTTGTAGACGCTATAACTTTTGCGCAAACCAATAAATATACGCTTATTGACATTTTTTTTACCAAAAACATGTGGCTGAATACATTTTGGCCTAAATGTATGACTAAAATTGAGTTTATTGGATTTTTTTTATAACAAAAAGTAGAAAATATCATTTTTTTTCAAAATTTTCGGTCTTTTTCCATTTATAGCGCAAAAAATAAAAACCGCAGAGGTGATCAAATACCATCAAAAGAAAGCTCTATTTGTGGGAAGAAAAGGACGCAAATTTCGTTTGGGTACAGCATTGCATGACTGCGCAATTAGCAGTTAAAGCGACGCAGTGCCAAATTGGAAAAAGACCTCTGGTCCTTAGGCAGCATAATGGTCCGGGGCTCAAGTGGTTAAAAAAAATAAATAAATAAATTTTGATCACTCTTATTCCTATTACAAGGAATGTAAACATATTCCTATTACAAGGGATGGCATGACAGGACCTCTTTACAGTGAATATGGGGTCAATAAGACCCCACATCTCACCTCTAGGCTGGGAAGCCTAAAATAAAACGATCATAACATTGCACCCGGCCTCCAATCATAGAGACTCCGGCGACCATCTGGTCCGCCGGAAATCTCCATGGTCAACATCCGGGGCCGGCGGATCCGCTCTCCGATTCACTGATCGCAGAGGTGAGTCAGAAGAAGCACTGGAGGGAGGGGGGGGGCGCGTCCCCTCTCGCTGCCCGTAAGAACGATCAAGAGGCTGACCCGCCGCTATGATCGTTCTTATGGTGTAGGGAATCCCCAGCTGAAAACGGCAATATTTGAATGATGTCTCTAGCTGCAGGCATCATTCAGATATACACCCACAAACCCAGGATGTCCATGGACGTCATACGGTCGGCAAGTGGTTAATTTGAATGGGCAGGTGCTTTCAGGCCTATATAAACTGTGGGTCACATGCTCAAAAGGAGGATGGGAATTTAAGACAGCATGTAGGGGCTGGTGCAGCTCGGGATATCTCTCCTCTGGGGAGGGAAACATGCCATGCAGGGGAGGAGACATCAGGAGGAAACTGTTATGACTAACATGAGGATGACTAGGTGTTCAACATTCTGTGGCAATCGTGGACTGTTGATGAGTACAAGTGAGTGGAAACCCAGGGAAATGGTATTTCCAAAGACTGGTGGGTGTTAAAGTGTGGGTCTTGAAGGAGGAGGTGCAGATTTTGGGCCTTAAAGAATCAATACCTCGCAAAGAGCATTGGTGTGCGGGTCAATACAGAAGTCTGTGCAAAGGGAGTTGGGCCTTAAAGAATTAACACCCTGGAGGAATCCAATCAGTCAGCCTAAGAACTTTATTCAGAGTACCGTTCTTTGGACGTAATTTGGAGGTGCTGTACAGTTGGGGTAGCAGTAAACAGGAGGGAGGAAGGATGCAAAGTATAGCAGGAAGTGGCTGTCAAAAGGATGCGGTAGATCGGGGTATGCCCTGACTTTTCCTGAACTGGCATGGTGGGATCGCAGGAATCAACATAGGCAGATGAGGCCTGGTACTTCCGGCATCCATTACCAAGTGTTTTTTAGAGAAGCACTGTTTGGTTCCCTAAGGGAAAAGGTTATAACTACCATTACAGTAACCAAAGATGTAGAGGCAGCTCTTACTACTTGAAGATACAGACTGTACATATTGCACATTCTTTTCTGTCATGCATCAAGAGAAAGGAATAAAGTTTTACTGTTCTGGAGTGTTTGCTGTATGATTCATACAGGGAAGGGGTAATGGGGTCACACTACAGAAAAGAACGAACTAACCGCTCCTACGGGGGTAGTGCGCTACACTTGGTTCTAGATTAAGTGACCCACACAGTGCACTACAAGCTCTGGTGTCGCTCATCATTGTCTTTGGATAAAGTCCAGCACCCCAGTGCACTGCTGCGGTGACTTTAGGTCAGGACCTTAAAGCCGAGCGCCACAAGGTGTAGCTGTTACAGCAGATGTTTGTAGTATACAAACGCACGCTAATACCTTCCTAATAGACTTGAATTTTGAGTTTAGGCTTGCCTAAATACTGCTTGACCATCCATTTTTAAACTGGTTGGTGCATGTAAATTCTTGAAATCGGATGTAGCCCAGGCGCACCTGTGTTCTAGTCTCATGGATAACACTATAAAGGAGTAGGTTTGATATGGTCATACAGTTCTTGGCTGTGACAAAGCTAGACATTCTTCTACCCAGGGCAAAGACTCAGTTCTGGGTGGAGGGAGCACATTGCATGGCAGGGGGCACACAGCGGGGGGCCTTGGCAGCAGGGAATCCTATGTGGACAGAGCTGGTGATCAGTGCAACGGGTGGGGTAAATTACTGAAACTGGTTTGTGTGACCCAGCTGAAAGCTGCCATTTCCTTCTCCCCTCTGCCAGCTTTCAGCTGCTGCAGGTAGAGTTGCATCAAAGATCAGTTCCAGTACTGCTCTTTCCTCTGGCGGCACCCCTCAATACAGCTCCTGAACACCCCCCCCGTTTCATCCCTGGTTCTTGGCTTTTCTAGTAAAGACCATCGTAATGCGTTTTTGGAAGTGTACATTGTCATCATGACAGCAGTAGCAGAATACCGGTCATTCAACTCCTCAGAACACCACTGTGACACAAACTCCTGCAATCTAGTCTGTTTACAGCTGCCATACACCAAGGTGTGCTTAGTTGATACAAGAAGTTGGTTTAGCTGTTATGGACAGGGATTATTATAATTTCCTAACAACCTGATAGCTTCATTCAAACAAGATGAATCCTCTGCCTCCTTATCCTCAATTGCAGCAGAACAATAAAAACTTGGGTATGTAGATCTTAGATGGGTCATTCCCCTATGGTGTGTTTTTTTTGTTTTTGTTTTTTTTTGCGCAATAACTGGGAAATTCAGCTGTAGATTTTCTTTGATTTTGTAAAGTTGTCTGGGGGAAAATATATTTTACTTAAAAATGAGCAGACTGCGATTTTGCTAAAAAAGCTCACTTTCAAGTAGTAGGGCACCTACAGCAGTTTCCCAGCATGCACTGTGGAAGTGCCAGTCATAGACGGATTGAAATTTAGCAGAGATCCGGGCTGTTGGGTTTTTTTGTGCTGTAGCTGCTACCAGTGATCATTGTATTCTGACAGCGGGGAAACCTGCCACTGTCATACAATAGTGCATCGGGAGGAATTCCAACAGGAACACTGACTGTTGATGGAGTAATCGAGCAGTTTTCTTTCAACCCACTGTTGAAGAAAATTGCATAATCTGACGAGCCTTAGACTTTGATAGTTGAGAATATGTCAGACAGTTCATTGACAAATGTTATCACATGCTGTAGCACATGTTTGACAGCTTTCATCTTCTTGGTGGAGGTTGGACAGTGACCATCCAGAAATTTATTAGGAGCAACCAGGGAGAAGATTTGGTAGTTCTGTTTTTGGTTCCTCTGATATATATGCAAACTTTGCCAAAGTACTGGAACCAAAACTAGCATAGTACAAACACAATTACAGGTAATAAATGCCATTTAAAAACTTGGTTGATTGCATATAATTTGTGAATTTTATGTTTTGCAGGTTTCTATAAACTTTGGACCACATTTCAAGTACCCTCCAAAGGATTTGTCATTCCGTCCAGTAAGTGCTGATTCAGGAATATCTGCTTCATTCATTTCTGTCTGGTGGGATTATAATTTTTTTTTTTTTTCCTCCAGTGTCCCTATTACTGACATATGATGAGTAAACTGGTGGGTGGTGGTTAAAAGCAAACAAGTAAAGTAACAATCTAACCTGCTAACCAAATAACTGTAGGCGATAGCTGGTAGTGGGACATCCACACATTATGTACTGTGCTACTTGGATCTCCCGTGAAGTCTGCTTCCCCATAGTGTAGATCAGAGATGGGCATACCATTTGTGCAGTTACAGTGGGGCCCTTTGAGATTTAAGGGCCGATATTTACTTGACGTGGACCAGGTTAATGGGAACTGAGTAGGGTTTACTGTCTGATCTTGGTTGCCTATTACACCATGTGAGAGGGTATCAAAAAGCCTACTTTCTGCCTTTTATCTGGAAAAAAGTGTGTTGCACTTGGGCAGTAGTTGAATAGGGTCTCAAATGTATTATTTCACAGGGGCCCATTGATGAATGTCAAGCACTGGTGTAGATTAAGCACTTCCCTTGCCCCCATACCGCAATGCAATTGGTATGTTATGGCAGCTTATGCAGTGAACTATCTCTTTCCTGCTTTGTGTTTATTGCACACCTTGTTTCCTGCCAGCTAGCTGGAGAGTGTGAGCGTCATTGCACTGCTGGGGACCTTCCCATGCTCCTGTAACCTGCCTGGAACACTTCTCTCCTGCTCCCGGTTCCTGAAATATGTTAGACTGGCAGTGCTGTTCAATGCAATAGAGTATGTTGTGACAGTGAAGAAAATCCTACTGTGACTTTTTTTTTTTCTATGCATGTCATAACCTAAAAATGCATCAGAGGCTATTCGAGTAGAATTTTCAAAATCATCTAGAGAAAAACCTTTATGTAATAAAGTGTGTGTGGTGTGTGGGTTTTTTTTTTCCCCTGCCTGAAATGTTTTCGTAATACGTATTGCATAATGCTCAGTGAACATTTTTCAGGCATCTGGAGGTGGGTGTTTAGGCTGCATATGAAAGTGTATAGATATATAAAACTAGAGGTCGACCGATATATCGGCCGATATTTGGTGTTATTTACTTAATCGGCATCGGCCGATTGTGCTGATAAAAAAGGCCGATTGTAACTTCACCCGTGACTTGCAAATGACTTCTGTAATAGAAGTTAATGCAAGTTTCCTGAGGTTGTCTGTGAAGAGGATTCTCTCCTCCTCTGGGCAGCCTGCCAAGTCTGATAAGAAGATACATTGTATCTTTCAGGTTCTTTTTATCAATAGACTGAACTCCGTGGAGAAGTTTTCAGTTTAACCATTTAAAGACTAAATTTTTTCTGACACTTGTTGCTTACAAGTAAAAATCCTGTATTTTCTGCTAGAAAATCACTTGGAACCCCCAAACATTATATATATTTTTTTAGCAGAGACCCTAGGGAATAAAATGGGGATTGTTGCAATATTTTATGTCACACGGTATTTGCGCAGCGGTCTTTCAAACACTTTTTTTAAAAACAAATACAGTAATGAATTAAAAAAAAAAACCTAAGCAGTAAAGTTAGCCCATTTTTTTTTCGTCCAAAAGTTTTGATTACCTGTTTTTGTGTATTTAATATTTAAGATAGTGTTTTTTTTTTTTTCCTAAATTATACATACAAGTGAACTGATTGGAGGTTTGTTTTGTTTAATGTTTAAATGAAAAAAATTTCTGTATTACTAAGGCCCCTTTCACACTGGGGCGGTGGGGGCGTCGGCGGTACAACAGCGCTATTCTTAGCGCTGCTGTACCGTCGTTTTAGCAGCGGTATTCGGGCGCTAGCGGTGCGGTTTTACCCCCCGCTTCCGGCCGAAAAAGGGTTAAAATCCCTCGTACAGCGCGGCTATAGCCGCGCTGTCCCATTGATTTCAATGGGCAGGAGTGGGGAAGGAGCGGTGAATACACCGCTCCTTCCCCGCTCCAAAAAAGCGGTTTGCAGGACTTTTTTCACCGCCCTGCCTGCGCACCGCTTCAGTGTGAAAGGCCTCGGGCTTTCACACTGAACAAACAGCGGAGGCTGTTTAGGGGCGGTTTTCAGGCGGTATTTTTAGCGCAATACCGCCTGAAAACTGCTCCAGTGTGAAAGGGGCCTTAAGGCTGCTTTCACACTGGAGCAGGCATGCGTTGATGGTAAAACGCTGCTAGTTTTAGCGGCGCTTTACCGACATTTTAGAGGCGCTATTCGGCTGCTAGCGGGGCGCTTATAACCCAGCTAGCGGCCGAGGAAGGGGTTAAATGCGCCGCTGCCAAAACGCTTTGCAGGCGCTTCGGCAGCGGTGCACATTCATTTCAATGGGCAGGAGTGGTGGAGCAGCGGTATACACCGCTCCAAAGATGCCGTTTGCAGGACTTTTTTTTACATCCTGCCAGCGCATCGCCTCAGTGTGAAAGCACTCGGGCTTTCACACTGAGACTGCAGGGGAGCCGTTTTACAGGCACTTTACAGGCGCTATTTTTAGCCCAAAAGCGCCTGAAAAACACCCCAGTGTGAAAGGGGTCTAACTGTTAGATTTTATGAGATGAAGGGAAAAAAGAAAAAAAAAAAAAAAAATCGGCCAAATATATCGGCCCAAAAAAATGGGCATCACATATCGGCCATCGGCCACCGGGATTTCTAAATATCGGCATCGGCCAGAGAAAAACCATATCGGTCGACCTCTATATAAAACCATAATACGACATAGAGATTATTTGATCGCAAGAATGGCTGGACCATGTTATGTGAGATGGTTTTCACAAAACTATATGATCTTTCAGTAGGAGACCATCAAGTGTGAAGGTCTGTATTTTTGTAGTTTTGACGATGAGCTGACATTCTGGTTCTAGAGAAACAGCAGAACTCTAAATTCCAGACAGCACAGCACAAAGCTCTTTTTATTGTAGAGGTGACATAATCGGCTGACAATTCTCAGAACTACCGTTTTTGACTGAGTGACATCAGCAAGTGAAAACTTCCTGTTTAAGTGCTTTAATCAACAGCTGATGTGAGCAAATCAACCACTATCGTTTAGTTATCTATTCCGACAATGGTTAAAATAGAACCTTGGTCAGTAATTTTTGAATTTTAAACACAAGCGTCCAAAACATATTTAACCACTTCAGATCTGGAAGGTTGCCCCCCCCCCCCCCCCCTCATGACCAAGTCATTTTTTGTGATACGGCACTGCGTTACTTTACAATTGTGACGCTGTACCCAAATAAACTTGATGTGTTTTTTTTGTTTTTTTTTTTTTTGTTTGCGCATTAAACGAAAAAAAAGCAATCCTTTTTTACTTTCTGCTATAGTACATATCCAATAAAAAAATCTAATTTCTTCATCCATTTAGGCCAATATGTATTCTGCTACACGTTTTTGGTGAAAACAAAATCCCAATAAGTATATATTGGTTTGCGCAAAAGTTATCACATCTACAAACTATGGGATATTTGTATGGCCATTTTTCATATAACATATTTTTTTGGGGGGGATTGTGGCAGCCAAATCTGACACCTAACTGACGCTTTTGACACTTTTAACTTAGCTGGTGCCTACGAACTGCATGGGGATTGCTCTGAACACAGATCCAGGAACACAAGATCTGTTCTCCCCTGTCAGAACGGCAATCTGCCTTGTTTACATGGGCAGATCAGAGTAACACATCCTGAAGTCATGTTAGCGCTACCTACTTTTTGGACATGTAATGGCCTGAAAGTAGGTAGGATTTCAGCTGGGGTGGCGGTGTCTTGTTCTCCTCATTAGAGATGTTACCCAGGTATATCTGCTTGCCACTCACTGCTGGGGTGTGTTTTTGTTTTATTCTATGTCAGTTTTAAGTGTATTTGAAATCATTGCATAACTATATTGGTCAATGCAAATTGGAGTTCCTTTGTATTGTAGCCAGCTGTTTGCTTATCATACATTTACAGAGTAAGGCAATGTTAATATCCTTGGGTACAGAGGTCCGTTATTGTCCCATATGTA
Organism: Lithobates septentrionalis; assembly: GCA_037952835.1. Taxonomy (NCBI): domain Eukaryota; kingdom Metazoa; phylum Chordata; class Amphibia; order Anura; family Ranidae; genus Lithobates; species Lithobates septentrionalis. The sequence continues at coordinate 348,700 of JBBDGP010003542.1, read as the reverse complement.
AAGCCTGAAAGAGGGAAGCCATACATAATTGGCACATTGTGGGGGATTTATGAAGCGAGAGATTTGCATATTGCTATGGAAAATTTTTGAGCCCTGTTCCTGAAATTCTAGGCAACCTACTTTGACAGCATTAGACAGATTTTCACTCAGAAGCACAATTAGAACAGCTAGAAAGTACAAAATAGTAGGTGCCTCAAAAGCAGTATCTGCTGTTAAAGGGGTACCATCAAGTGAGAACTCTGAGACAAAAAGCTATTGATGGACTATCTCGGTACTCAAAGGCAAAGATTTTACACACAAACTAATAACATTAGCCTTTTTTTTTTTTTTTTTTTTTTTTTTGAACAGCCCATTAAGACACACAGGAGATACAGAAACTAAAAAAACAGATCATGAAAACTACAGTAACAAGCTCGAGATTGGCCGCACCTTTTTTCCCTAGGGTAAAGGGTTCTTAATATTCAAAGATGGCATAGGGATTCCAGTTAGGCGGCGGGAAAACCGTTGCGGCTACTCTACATTTTTTGTGACATTCGTCATTACCTTAGGAGGATTATAAGCCAGTCTAGAGTAGTATGTATGTATGGGCTGTTCAAAGCAAGATTAGTTAGGGAGTTATTCCCTCCATGGGGTCCAGGTTTTGAATAATGGTGGATTTGCTGATGGCAGACTTTTATACACTTTCTGCCATGAACATTATTTGAGTTGAGGTAGTTGGTACAATAGAAGTCCATGGTACCAACTAGTTATGTGCAGGGTCCAGAAGTATCTGGTCACTTGTACAGCTGAGATGACATCTGTTTTCAAAGCTTTGTGTCTTGCAAAGGTCACCATGGAAGGGAGGGTAAGCATATTTAACACATAGCACTTACCCTTCTTAAAGAAACTCGAAATGGTCAAAGGAGTGTCTTATACTGGCACAGTATGCAGTTTCCTGTTGCTCATATTTTGCATGTCTACCTGTCGGAAATGGGCCCATAGCTGTCCTGTAGAAAATATAGCCATAGCTGTCCTATGAAGAATGCACCTGTAGCAGTCCAGCTCTAGGAAATGCTTCCACAGCTGGTCATCTCTGGGATATGGGCTTGTAACTGTTCTGCTGATATATTCCTTTGTGCCAGACTTCCTCCTTGTATGCTGTCTCATTTACCCCGCAAAAGATAACCAGATATCATGCCATCTGATCCTGTATATGTAGCCCAGTCTATAGTGCTTAAACTTATTTGTTTTGTTTTTTTTTTTGTTTTTTTTTTCCCCGTTGCAGATGAGTGACATGGCATGGACTGCAGTTGTTGAACATACATTAGCAGATGTTCTGTACCATGTGGAAACAGATGTTGATGGCAGAAAGAGTCCTCCGTGGGATCCTTAATAGCCTTAATGCCAGCTTCTTTTTATAGTTATATATTTTATTTTTTTTTTTACAGAAATTTCAATGAAGCAATGAACTGGTTATCTATGGCAGTAGGGGAGAAAAGCCTCCTTTGTCTGTTTACTTGTAGTCCTCCTACTAAAAGAGCATTCTTCTCCAGGGTGTGAGGGTATGAAGTAGTATACTTGGCTCAGTGCTCCACTAGTTAGAGGGCTTCTTGGAATACACTGGCCTTTGCCTTTCGGTTTCTTGGGTGGAATATTGCTTCTTTTACCAGTGGAGATAGTTTGCCACAAGTTTTTTTTAAAGAACATTGTCTTGGCAACAGCTCAAATTTTCCTATACAAAATTTTAAAAACCTTATTGGTTACTGTGAGTCCCCATGGACCATTTTCCTTTTGGACACTTTGACAAATGTATATTAAAGAACCTGCTATATACTTCCCAAATGTTAGCACACAAGTGTGTTTGTTTGTTAGGTTCCACTTCAGACTAAACCCCTTTTTTTTTTTTTTTTTTTTTTTTAATGCTCGGTGGAAAGATTTCATCTCACTCTGTCCCTGTGACAGTAGGATAAGAAACCCTTCCTAACCCTTCTGAAAAATGTTAGTTTGTGGAGAGAATACCCATCACTTGTAACCCTGAGGAACTGAAATCTCTACAGTAGGAAAAAAGACCTCAATAAAAACTTTGCTTTTAATCAAGAGCATCAAACAAATGTCTTGGTAATTCAACCAATAACAAGAAGGCAAAAGGCAGGCAACTCTTTTCGGGGACCGGAAAATCACCCTCCATCATGGCTTAAACAATGTATCTGATTTTCGTGGACTCAAAGCTGCTTCTGAGCTGGTCTCTGTAACTGATAGCCTTAAGGATGATGGCCAGTGAAAGATTGTCAGTATTAGCGGCAAATTGCTGTTTGGCATGCTTATCTGGCCCCCAAAATGCAATAGATGCCCTTTTGATGTTTGGTATTGAATCATTAAGCATTTAGACTCCCAAGACTTCTGTTTTGAGTTCTTATTAGCTCCAATGTGGACTTCTCAAGCTGGATGACCCCCACTTTTCAAAGGGCCCCCCATTTTGTGGAGATCTGCCAACCTCAAAGCTTCAGGCTCAAGTAACTGTCTTTTCTTACTGTTTTGAACATTGTGTCCAGCATCTCGTTTGCACGTTCTATGCCTTCCCCACTGTCAAAAACAAAGTTGTGTTTTTGGTTTATTTTTGTCTGGAGTTGGTTTAACCTTTTTTGCTGCAGGGCTGAGTCCACCCCATGTGGCACACAAGCTGCTTTTTGCTGGGGTTGGGGTGAATGGGAACGTCTACCTTTTTGTGCCCTGGCATTGCACCACAAAGAATGACGCACTGGCTTGGGGGTTGTACACTTCTCACGAGATCTCATAACTCCACTGTGGAGCCAAGGTAAATACAAGGAATATTATGCCTTTTTGGCCTAAAATTCATTTGAGAAGTTGATAAAGTGGTAACAAAAATCAAAACAACCTGGCAAGCATGACTTATTCTCCAATAAATATTTCAACTCAAATTACTACTGTATAGAGAATCGGATTTATAAATGTATAAAGGCTAGTGCTGTCACAGGGGCAGACATGTTGAAATAGATGTTGGGAGAATGCGATGTTGGGAGAAAGGGGGTTTGCATAGCCAGCAATGTGACAACTGCTATCATTACTGGCATTTGGTGGGAATGTGCATGCAGTTTTGAACTGGTGGTGGAACTGATGTTCTCTTTTTAAATCTGCTTCAAGCCATTTTTTGCAAAAGCATTAGACCCTTGAGCTGGCCACTGATTTCTTGGAAAGGCTTTTATGACCTTGGTCCATGTGAAAGGGCTATTGGCAACATCAGCAAATTGATTCCAAATCGAGATTTCAGATCTGATCCAGATGTGGATTATTAATCTCCACACAACTTGACTTCCTGTTAGGCATTCTTCTTTTGGCTATATAGAAGAAATGTGTGTCCATTTACAAAAGCCTTATGCATGTGCCATTTGATTCCTAGGTGCTACTCCAATATATTAATTACACATTTTTTCAGTTTTATTGCATGGTTCTGTTGACTTTGCCAAATGTGTGCAATTTTATTGATTTGTATGCTATTGCCTATTGTGTCTGTGTGGTTTTTTTTTTTTTTTTTTTTTTTTTTTTTTAGGTGTCTGAGGTTATCAGAAGGCGCCCTTTAAATTTAATTTCCACTTTTGCAGTCAATTTTGAGAAAACCCCACTATGTTTTGTGTTCCCATTCACACAGCAAAAATTTATTTCTGCTTTAAATGTGTTACCTATTTAAGATTTCTCAGAAGGCCCTCCTGGCTGATGTCAAGGATTTTTGAACAATGTCAGATTGAGTCTATCCTAAGGACAGGCCCAGTCTTGAAGCCCACCTAGTTTATAACTGATGATTATCATGTGCCTGTACAATACAGACAGGGTTATATATGGAAAATACAGCTGCCCTTCAAAGAACTACATTGGATTTTGCAATTCTGGAATTTCCTAAACTGAATTTCTACTAAAGGTGAGCTGCAATTTTTAACCATGTAAGTTATGCTGTGTGAATGCGAACCTATAACAGGTTCAAAGTAGGTGTTACCCCTGAGTTTGGCTGCAACAATTTGAAATACTTTCAAGGGCTAAAAAAGTAATTTATAGAGCCCAAAATACCAAGTCATGAGAGATTGGTTAACTACCAAAAGCTTCAAAGACAACACCCTTAACCATATAACCTGTTGCCATTCTCTCATACGAATGAACTGTCTGATTTGTACATTCATAGGATGAGTGAATAAGACGCAACCTATAATGGCGAAGAAACTGTGACACGTGTTTGACCAATTACTGGATATGCAATTTTCCAGTCATCTAAGTATGATGAGCATGATTACCAGTGGTACAGCTCTGAAATCAATGGATGTGCTCTTCAGTTATACTGATAACATTCACCGCTCGCAGTGAAATGTTGGATCAGTCAGCACAGAGAGGAACCCAACCGTCTAGATGTGTAGAATTCCTAGAAAAAAAGTAATTGGTTAAAGAAAAGTCAGTTTTGAAGATTGGCAACAACATGAGTACACATTATAAATTTAAGACCGCAAGTGCTTGGAGTACTGCACTCGTGTGACCCATTGACAGCAAGAATGAAGTCGGAGCCGGCCAGGCTCAGGAAAGTTTGCGACCATATGCCTGGACTGGCACCCGACTCAGCCTCTCAGCAAGCTGCTGAGCTGGAGCTGGCCGCTCCTGCCCCCTCCATAGCCCAGCGCTCCGGATGGGGTGGGGGGGGCGCAGAGCAGACAGCGGTGACTATCTAAGGGAGCCCTGAGAACCGAGCGATCAGCTGTGTTTGCTCGCTCGGTTCTCAGATGCAGCATCAGACCGATGCTGCATCCATCTAGGTAAGTGATTCTGGGGGAAAAAAATTATTTTTAAAAATTGATAGGTCTTGACAGGGTCTCTTTAAATGTGAAATAACAATGGCGGCTTTTGTTAATTGACACAACTGCCTTTTTATGAACAATTGGCAAGTCCCATGCAGTGGCCACACTTCATAATGCAGCTGATCTTTCAATTTTTTGTATCTTTTCATTTTTATCTTCATAGCATTGAAATCATTCAGCCTACATTGATTGGTCTAAAACGTCCTAATAATGAATGTTGTCTCATTGCTAAAGAATAAATACAAGGTCAAGTGTTTAACGAGACACTGTCTCCTCCCGTTCTGCACAAAGTGCCAGTGCCACCTGAAAGTCCACCAGCCCAGCAAGGTATACTAGGAAAAAAAAAAGCCCCAAGGCTAACACTGCGCTAGATAATCGATAACTGAGGTGAATATTAAGATAAAATATAAAAATAAATCAGCCAGCACCTAAAGTTCAATACTAAAAACTTCCAATAAGATAAATAAGGCGAGTGCAGTGCTAATATTGATATAAAAATAATTGTGATATCAATGAGAAAAGATTTGAATAATCAATAAATAAGTGATAAATTCAATAAACAGTTGATGAATAACAAGAAAAACCAAAAAAAATTACCAAAAGAAAAAATATTCACAAGGAAAAACAAGTTGCTTTAGTTTTCCTTTTTTTGTTTTTTCTTTGAATATTATTTTTTTTTTTTTTTTTCCTATGGTTTTTCTTATTTATCAACTGTTTATTGAATTTGACGGTGATTCAAATATTTTATCTCCTTGATATCGTCAAATTATTTTTGATCAGCAAGGTATACTAACCCATCTGCACTTTCTACACTGGAGCTCCAGGTATAAGGGAGCATGTGACTCTCCATCCCCGTATCCTGACAGTGCTTGTACCTGAGTGGACATTGAACCACCAACACTGTCACATGGGGCGCTTGTCCTGTCACTCCACCCAAGTAAACTCAGGGTGGACTCATTCAGCCGGAATGCAGTGAGGGAGTGCAGAGACTATGCCTTGGTAGGCAAGGTGGGCTGTCAGAAGACTGCCCTTAATCGGCATGTGACAGCGTCTCCTTAAGCCAGAGCTATTTCAGTTACTTATTTGTATTCATTAGAAGCTGTTTTATGTAAGTTGTCTTTTATTGTGGAAATGCAATTCTCTTCTATTAATGGCATTTTTATTTTTTTTTTATTTTTTTTTACCTCAAACTAGTATTATCCCATTCTGTCCACCCAAAAATCTTTATAACAGTACATTTCTGCACAGTGCCAGATGCATATAAGTGCGACAAAAAACGGACAACGGGTTATTAGCAAAGTATTACTTCCTGGTCACTATGAGGCCTGATTTGTGTTACTGAATCTGGTGTGTGTTCTGATGTAAACATTATTCTTGTAACAAATGTGTTTTAATTAAAGACATTTTTTTTTATTTACCAAGATGTCTGTTTTTTTTTTTTTTTTTTTGTTATTTTTTTTTTTTAAATATTGTATCTGGATTGATTTTTGGCGTTCTACATCTGGCAGAGTATAGACCAAATTAGAAACCCAAAACCTGGCACCCAACTGTATACTGTACGTCCATTGATACCTCCTTACATTTATTGATCAGCCAGTGCCCCGGATGGGCCTATAAAAAGGTAGGTGCCTGGAGCTGCAGGCCCTACATTAATCCAGCCCTGATTATACTGAGTGAAACAGGCCCTATGTGCTCTTTTGTTTTATGATTGGGCTTACAAAGTATATGCCAATGAAGGCAGTTATCTGGAAAGATGGATATCTACAAAAAAGCAATTAGACTAGCAGGCATAATTTCTCTATCTTGGTTAGAGCAGAAGAGACTAACGGCCAGGGGTCGACTGACCATTGAGCCACTCGGGCACTGCCCGAGGGCCCTGGGCCACTAGGGGGCCCCATCAGGGTTGCCAGCATCAGTAAAACCAGGGACAATTATGTATAAATCTGCTTTTTTTTTTTTTTTTTTTTTTTTTTTTTTTTTTTTTACATCTGTCTGTGTATACTGTGTGATTGTATACTGTGTGTGTATACTATGTGGCCCCATAATCTCGGATTGCCTGGGGGCCCCATAATCTCCTATTGCCCGGGGGCCCCATGAGTTATCAGTCCGCCCCTGCTAACGGCATCTGCTGTCCAGGCTCCAACCCTTCCAAAACGCCAACAGGTCGTGGGGCCGTGTTTCAGGGATAGATTCCCCCTTCATCTATACTTGCCTGCCTTGTATTTTATTACACAGTATGCAATAATTGTTCATATGTAGTGTGTAATTTATTTTCAACAACCTCATCCTCTGCAAAAAAAAAGCAATCACCGAGGATGGAAGCATCAGGGCTGCATTTGCCAAGGCTGGAGTTTGTTGGCTGGTCTAGCTAGTCTGATGGCTGAGGGTAGGCTACAGCATGAGTGTAAATGTGTGGTGTAGTAATACCAGTCAAAAGTCTCTCTCCTCACTCAGAGGTACAGAGGCTAGAGCCCAAATGCCTAGTCAACTAATGCTGCAATCAGAGGATGTTATCAGGGCTGCAAACACCTAGGCTGGAGTCTGTCACCATCGGCTCCCTGGAATTGGCTCGGCTGGCCTAGCTAGTCTGATGACTGAAGGTAGGCTGCTACATAAACGTGTAGTATCCTAGTATGATGTATCTCTTGCGTCAAATGGCTGAGGGTAGGCTGTTGCATGAGTATGAATGTGATGTAGTAATCCACAGTCAAAAAGCCTAGAGTCACCTAAAGCTGCAGGCATCAGTGCTGCAATTGCCTAGTATGGAATAATCAGGGGCTGGGTGGCATCTCTTATGCCCCACAGTAGGCCACTGCAGGAGCGTGAGTGCATGCATTAATCCTAGCCGGTTGGCATCTTGCGCCCCATGGCAGGCAGCTGAAGCAGTGCAGGTGTGTGCGGTAATCTTGGCTTGTTGCATCTTATGCCCCATGGCAGGCCGCTGCAGCAGCATGAGTGCATGCGGTAATCCCAGCCAGGTGGCATCTTATGCCAGAAGACCCGGGGTAGGCCACTGCACGAGTGCATGTGGTAATCCTAGCTGGGTAGTATGTCTTATGCCCCATGGCAGGCTGCTGCAGCAGTGCATGTGGTAATCCTAGCAGGGCAGCATCTCTTATGCCCTATGGTAGGCCACTGCATGTGTGTATGGTAATCCTAGCCAGGTGGCATCTCTTGTGCCCCATGACCCAGGGTAGGTTGCTGCAGGAGCGCGTGCAGTAATGCTAGCTGTGTAGCATCTTGCGCTCCATGGCCCAGGGTAGGCCACTGCAGGAGTGCGAGTCCATGCGGTAATCCTAGCCAGGTGGCATCTTACACCAGATGGCCCAAGGTAGGCCACTGCAGGAGCCCGATCGCATGCGGCAATCCTAGCCAGATGGCATCTCCTACATCAGATGGCCCAGGCCGCTGCAGGAGCCTGAGTGCATACGGTATTTCTAGCTGGGTGGTATCCTAGTTGTGTGGCATCTATTACACCCCATAGCCCAGGGTAGACTGCTGCAGTGGGCATGGTAATCTTAGCCAGGTGGCATCTTACACCCCATGGCAGGCAGCAGCGCGAGTGCGTGCCGTAATACTTTTCGAGTGACATCTTTTACACTGCATGGCCCAGGGTTGGCAGCTGCAACAGCACGAGTGCATGCGGTAATCCTTTCTGGGTGTAATTTTTTTTTTTTTTTATGCCAGGAGGCCCAGGGTAGGCCACTGCCGGAGCGCGAGTGTAAGTTTTATTCCTATCTTTGTGTTATCCTAATTGTGTGGCATCTCTTATGGCCAGGGTAGGAGCGTGAGTACATGCGGTATGTCCTAGCTGGGTGGCATCTTGCGCCCCATGGCAGGCCCCTGCAGTAACACGAGTGCGTGTGGTAATCCTAGCCAGATGGCATCTCTTGCGTCCAATGTACTAAGGTTGGGCTGCTACAGGAGCCCGATCGCGTGTGGCAATCCTAGCCGGATAGCCTCTCCTACGCCAGACAGCCCAGGGTAAGATGCTGCAGCGGCACCATTGCGCGTGGTATCTTTAACATCAGATGGCCCAGCCGCTTCAGCAGCAGCATGAACGTGTGCCGGCATTCTAGCCGGATGGTTTCTCCTGCGCCAGATGGTCCAGGGTAGGAAGCTGCAGCAGCGCTGGCTGGTGTGGAATGACTTAACTTCCCTCCATGCACAGTAGTTCGGTCATCCCAGCGCACAGGCACTGTCACGATGTACACGGGCAAACGTTACATGGATGAGCTGATCAGGTCCGCCTGTCTGTTTTTCAAAAGGGACCTGATTGGATGGTCCGTGTGACCCGATAGACTGGTGCGCGTGTCAATTTACACCTGCTTACCTCCAATCTCGTCCACTAAAAAGCAACAGAACATGCTCTTCTGTGTGATTTTTGTTTTTGATTTAAAAAAAAAAAGATGTATGTACCTTTTTATGGTTCAATAAAAGAGTCAATAGACACAGTGGAAAAGATATGCTAGTCTTTTGCTGCAAAATGAATACAAAGCTGAGCTGTTATACACCTTGACATTGTTTTAACGACCAGTACAAAAAAGAAACGCAAGATAAAATAAGAACAGACTATGGTAATATCACATGGCAAGAGTACCATAGGAATGTCAGACTGGGAGTACAAGCATCCATATCACTTAGAGGGTGTGTACCATAAAGGGTACAGCCTACACACTAAGTGCTATGACTACACAATATAATGCTCATTATGTATATCTGCAGAGTATGTAACCCGTCACACCTGCAGGAGCTTATGCCAGCTGGACCATTTACACCTGACCGCCCATAGAGCAGAGTGGCATAAACTGAGCTGACACGGACCTGTTATCCTCCCTCTCTGCTCTAATCAGCTGACGGTTCCCTTGCTTAGGAAAGCAGATCTGCCATGTGTAAAATGGAACTTGAGGTTTCCCCCCGTAAGAAATACACTCCAATCTGTACTGCCACCTATGTAACCTGTTCCTTTATTGGCCCATCCTCTACCTTCTCCTGTACAGCTTTCCCATAAACCTCTACCAGTGGCAGCTGTTTTATTTATTTTTTTGTGTGTGTATGGGGGCGCAAGCATTCCACCTGCCGCTACCCCAAACCCCCCACCCCTGGGTCACAGATGGCACTCAGCCACCCACCCCCCAGTCAGTTGGCGCCCTGCACTTACCCTATTTTGCAGCCAGCTGCTTTCATGGTTCTCCTGAGTCTCCTTCCTCCTCCTGGTAGCCAATCCGTTCGGATCTCCTTTTGGCCAATTGGTGATGCACCAATGCAGGTGTATAATTTTAATTTTTTTTTTTGCGTTTCTTATGCCTTTTTCACCTGTTTTTTTTGGGTGGTTTTGAAAACCGTACCAAAAATGCAGAATGCAGGGCTTTTAAAGACACACTGACCACGCAGGGTTTAACCTCCCTGGCGGTATGATTATTTCGGATTTTAGGTGCTGAAAGCGATACAATTATTTTTGCATGGAAATTTTGGAATTTATCTTGTAGGTCTGTAATTCTTAACAATAACACACTTAAATCTGTCCGAACAACAGTCTAGTAGATATCCCGGGTATGATAAAGTTTGAAACACAAAAACATAAATTATAATATAATAAATAAAAATAAATAGTAATAAAATGAATTTCCCCACGATTCACTATCGCTCAATTCTGCAAGTGTTCTAATTTACTATCGCTGTTTTCTAGCTGGTCTAAAGCCACTTTTGACGTAAAGGGACACTTTTTGGTTGCTATGGACAATCTCCAGTTTCCAGGCAGAAAGAACAGTGTATATATAATATAAAACTGCATGCAGGGCATGGGCCAAAGCACTGGGGACAAAAGGGATGTGAAATCATTTCATACAGTACTGTAATCTGTAAGATTACAGTACTGTATGTGTTATGATTTTTACTTTTTTTTTTTATTTTGCCGACAGGCTCCGCCCCCGTGCGTCGCGACGCTCGCAGGGAACAGAGCCTGGCAAGGAGAGGCTTCGGAGGAGGAAGGAGCCCACGGACACAGCGGGGGACATCGCAGGAGCCAGGGACAAGGTAAGTAAAGCCACACCAGGATCCTGCGATGTAATCCCGAGTGTGGCTCGGGGTTACCGCTAATGGTCCTGAATTTTAACCCCGAGCCACACTCGGGAAAACCGCCAGGGAGGCTACAGGGATGGTTGTGGTTTTGTGTTATAGAAATGTTTTTTCTATTGTAGATTTATTTATTTTTTCAGAAAAAGAAAAGACAGATTTAGGCTGCTTTCATACTGAATGCATTTTTGCTGTGTTTCTAGCATGGTAAAAAACTAAAACAATCTACAATAGAAAGCATTTATATGTAGACCATTATATACTATGGGGTTGATTTACTAAATCTGGAGAGTGCAGCTTGTTCAATTAAGCTTTGACAATAAAATCTGGAAGCTGATTGGTTTCTCTGAAGAGCTGCACCGGATTTTGCACGCTCCAGTTTTAGTAAATCAACCCCAATATGTGTGTGTATATGAATAAATCTATTATATATAAAACGCACATACAGGGTAAATGCAGGAGAGGACAGCCTTCACAACTAGCATAGCATTACCCACTGCCTGGCTGCCCCTCCCCCTACCTGCCATCCAGATGTACTGTCCTGGTAATGCACTAAGCTTATTAACCCTTCACTGCCTGGGGGACTCTCACTCTGCACTCCCCTCCTCCGCAGATCCAGTACTCACTTCAGTGATGATGGAGGAAGGTCTCTCCTCTGAGCTGATCTGTGTACATGCTCGCTCCAGCCGCATGATCAGTCATCCCCCTGGGCCCGATCTGCACGGCCACTGACTCAGGTGGTGGAGAGAGAAGTGGGGAAGTGTGTGCAGAGCGGAGGGGCAGCTGTCAGTGGGATTATGATGATACCAGCTGAAGCCTGCGGCACTGAGGTGGTGCTGTACTACCGCTTAATTACCGATCCAGTCCAGGCCAAAAATCGGAGAGGTGCCTCTCAGGCCTTGCTCTGCCTCCATTCCATCCACACAGTGAGTGGTGGGAAACTGGAAGTGACGCCGATGTCCTTCGGCGGTGCCAATAGAAACCCGACAACAAGGAGAATGACCAATAAGGGAGTGTTGCGGTGCATTGGTTTGTGCCACAAGCACTCTCAAAAGCAGCCAAATGTGGCGTCTCACCTGTGGTCACATAATTGCATAGATATCACGATGCCCATAGTGCACTGTGTCTGGCGCCCGTTCACCGTGCACTTAAAGGACTTTTTTTTTGCGACTAGTTCTGGGGGGGGGGGGCTGAGCGCCCCCCTATGGACGGGCCGCCACTGACCCCTACCCCACACCCCCAGCTAGCATATATCTTGAAGTCTGTGCAGACAAATGGGTCTTATGCCTATGGCATTCCCTGTATTTACCCCCCAGACTCCTGACCATCTCCCCTCCCACCTCTCACAAAATATTATGGACAACCAAAGCGTTTCCAGTGTGTTTAGACTGTAAAGTTTGAAGAAGACACGGGTGCACTTGGGTTTAAAAAGTTACTTTAGTGAGGCAATGATATGAGACTCCTGTATTTTTTACATTTTATTTTGCCAACTATTTCCAGGCTTGACTGGTTTTCTTAGGGTTCTTTCAGACAGGCGGTAAGCCTACCACTCTCGGAAAAGTGATCCATGGTGGATCAGAGGGCAGTATAGCGGCATCTGCCAGGTGTTCAGGAGGTGCTGTTGTTTCTTTTTAAGTTGCTGATAGCAATTTTACATTGTGGGACCTCTCCGCAACTGCAAGCCAAGTGTTTGGCTTGTGGTTGCGGTTTGGCCCCATTGATCTCAAGGGTGAGTTTGTCAGGCTGTATTGCCTGTTATACTCTACAGCCTGAGTTAAAACTGCAGCTTAGCCTCCTGTTTTTACCCCCCCTGCTGCACGTGTGAGAGCCCTTACAGGTGATATTATGTACCCAGTGTATTCCTCCATGCAACAGTTCTTTGCATTTTACTGGAAATCTTATGTCAATTTTATAAATTCCTTAGCACTCTTCAGTCACAGTTTCAGCAGAAGACAGAAAATAGGCAAATGATCACTATTTGGCTCAGTAATCATGCAGAACGAAATCTGTCACTTGGACTGGATTAACCAAAGAAAACAAAAATAGCAGCACAAATCTATAGAAATCACACAATTGTATACACAATTCTGAAATCTAGTGATGATGGAATCCTTATACTTGGATTGGATTGCAAGAAAGGAACTAAAGATTCACACAAACAAAAATGCCTATTAAATTTACACCACTACTTCAACTGTCTTCCGATGCTATACATTTTACACTGATGACCTCCTATATTGTACATTCATACCATGATGACAGTTCAGGAATTCAGTATTTGCATTTTTTATATTAAAAAAGATCAAAGTAATGCACTTAAGAGCCAAAAATATGCATGCAACTTACACAGAAGAACCGAAGATGAAAAAGGATCTGGGTGTCCTTGCAGATCGGCAATAACATACATTGCCAAGCTTGCAGCAAGCAAGGTTAGCAGACTACTAGTATGCATTAAAAGGGGTATTTGCTGAAGAGATAAGACTACATCTCTTCCACTTTACAGAACTCTGGTTTAGCCACATCTTGAGTATGCTGTCCTCAAGATGTGCTTAAACTGGAGAGAGTCCAGAGAAGGGCTATCAAGCTAATAAAGGGGCAGGAGGACTTTGGTTAGGAGCAATCGCTACAAATATTAAACTTGTACTGGCCAGAGAAGAGATGCTTGAGAGGTGATATGAGCAATATAGAAATCTTTAAATGCATTTGTAGAAAAGTATTTAGGCTAAGGTCTCTAAGGAAGACACGGCCACACAATGAAATTGGGGGAGGCCCCTCGATCATAAACTGCGTAAGGGGATATTTGTGGGTAATACAGTATTCATACCCCTTGAAATGTTCCACATTTTGTCATGTTACAACCAAAAACGTAAGAGCCCTTGCACACTGGGGCGGTTTGCAGGCGCTATTGCGCTAATAATAGCGCCTGCAAACCGCCCCGAAAGTGCCGCTGCTTTCATTCCAGTGTGAAAGCCCCGAGGGCTTGCACACTGGAGCGATGCGCTGGCAGGACGGTAAAAAAAGTCCTGCCAGCAGCATCTTTTGAGCGGTGTGTATACCGCTCCTTTACCGCTCCTGCCCATTGAAATCAATGGGACGGCGCGGCTATACCGACGGCAAAGCGCCTCTGCAGAGGCGCTTTGCGGTGGTATTTAACCCTTTCTCGGCCGCTAGCGGGGGGTAAAACCGCCCCGCTAGCGGCCGCATACCGACATTAAAACGCCGCTAATAATAGCGGCGTTTTACCGCCGACACCGCCCCCCGCCCCAGTGTGCAAGGGCTCTTAATGTATTGGTTTTCGCATTTTTCTTTTTTTTTTTTTTTTTTTTTCTTTTTACAAATATCTGAAAAGTGTGTTGTGAATTTGTATTCAGCCCCCCTGAGTCAATACTTTGTAGAACCAACTTTCACTGCAATTAAAGCTGCAAGTCTTTTTGGGGATGTCTCTACCAGCTTTGCACATCTAGAGAGTGACATTTTTGCCCATTCTTTGCAAAATAGCTCAGGCTCTGTCAGATTGGATGTTCAAAGCTTGGGATTCTTTTATAACCTAACCCTGCTTTAAACTTCTGCACAACGTTATCCCTAACCTGTCTGGTGTGTTCCTTGAGCTTCATGATGCTGTTGGTTCACGAAGGTTCTCTAACAAAACAGCTATATTTATAGCGATTCAATTACACACAGGTGGACTCTATTTACTAATTGGGTGACTTCTGAAGGCAATTGGTTTTAGTTAGGGGTATCGGAGTACGGGGGGCTGCATACAAATGCACGCCACACTTTTCATATACGGGTATTTATTTGTAAAAAATTTTGGAAAACCATTTATCATTTTCTTTCCACTTCACAATTATGTTCCACTTTGTTTGGTCTATCACATGAAATCCCAATGAAATACATTTTAGGTTTTTGGTTGTAACCTGACAAAATGTGGAAAATTTCAAGGGGTATGAATATTTTTTTCAAGGCATTGTAGCTACTAATTGTTCATGTGGCATGTAGATATGCATTTTCTCATGTATGCACCTCATGGAGTATTGGAGCTGGCAAATCATAAAACTGTAATGACCATTTTTGGACTCCTAGTCCGAATGATATAACTGAGGTAGGCAGGATTTGTATTTAGCCTTTGAGTTCTACTGATAGCCTTGTGCTGCTGTTTTGTGTTGCTTGTCTGTTTTGTATACCTGGTTGTCAGGCTGTTATATATTCAAGCCTTTAAAAAAATTTTTTTTAAAAACTGCGTAAGGGTTTCTTTGCTCTTCAAGCAGTAAGGATGTGGAACTTCCTTTCACAATTGGCGGTGTCAGCAGGTGTAGGAGTGTAGATGAATTCAAAAACCTTTTTAGGCAAATGCAATGTACAGGAATCTTGAAAATGGTAGACACACACACACACAGGTTCAACTGAATAGACTAGGGTCTTTATGCAATCTTACCAACTATGTAACCAACGGGCACACATTTTACTAGTTTCAATAAAAAGGAGATCCAGGAGAGTTTATAAAATATTTATTAGAAGACAGGACAGGGGTATGAAGGCACACCTAAAAACTTGTTCTAAATAACCACATACAGTATGATGATAGTAGATAACTGTAGATTTAATGCTGACATAAAAGCATATTTTTACTTACTGAAATATTTATGCTTTTAGAGAAGTCATTACAGAAGACCCTTCAACTGGTCCATGTGGAGGCTATGAATTAGCTTGTCTTTAATTCCAGTACTGGGAAGCTACATTTTTAGACATGTAGGTCCTGCCCACAAAGATGACAGCCTTTTAAAGAGCTTATGACCACCTAAATGTTTCTGATTTTAATGGAATATTTCGCTGAAGATCAAGACAAATTCTTCACACAATACATTCACATACCTCAAATTCTGTAGACTTTTTTTTTTTTTTTTTTTTTTTTTTTACAATGGTAGGGCTTTAAAGGGGTAGTTACCTATATTATACGAGCATGGGTGGGTTAGATTGGGTCCTAACCGTGTCCTGATCTAGTATGTAAAAACACTGGTGTCGTGAAATCATAAATTATAATTTTGGTGCTGCATATACTGACTGCAATCTCCACGCAAGGACGTTCCCCAATATACAGTTGTGCTCATAAGTTTACATACACTGGCAGAATTTATGATTTCTTGGCCATTTTTCAGAGAATATGAATGGTAACACAAAAACGTTTCTTTCACTCATGGTTAGTGTTTGGCTGAAGCCATTTATTATCAATCAACTGTGTTTTACTATTTTTAAATCATAATGACAACAGAAACTACCCAAATGGCCCTGATCAAAAGTTTACATACCCTGGTGATTTTGGCCTGATAACATGCACACAAAGTTGACACAAAGGGCTTTGGATCGTTATTAAAGATAACCATCCTCACCTGTGATCTGTTTGCTTATAATTAGTGTGTGTGTATAAAAGGTCAATGAGTTTATGGACTCCTGACAGACCCTTGCATCTTTCATCTAGAGCTGCACTGACGTTTCTGGATTCTGAGTCATGGGGAAAGCAAAGAACTGTCAAAGGATCTGCGGGAAAATGTAGTTGAACTGTATAAAACAGGAAAGGGATATAAAAATATATCCAAGGAATTGAGATTGCCAATCAGCAGTGTTCAAACTCTAATCAAAAAGTGGAAAATGAGGGGTTCTGTCACAGTCAGGTAGACCAACTAAAATTTCAGCCACAGCTGCCAGGAAAATTGTTCAGGATGCAAAGAAAAACCCACAAATAACTTCTGGTGAAATACAGAACTTCTAAAAGGCTTCAGCCAAACACTAACCATGAGTGAAAGAATGTTTTTGTGTTATTTATATTCTCAGAAAAATGGCCAAGAAATCATAAATTCTGCCAGGGTATGTAAACTTATGAGCACAACTGTAATTACTATTAAACAACAAAAACATCTGATCGTCTTTAACATTAAATACAAAAATAAATTACACAGCTTGATCATAAATATTAAATAAAATATAATATGGGAATTTAAATAAATAGTATAAATAGAGTTTGGAAGTAAGGACAGCGCAGTATTTATATCTGGGATAATGTTAGGAATATCAGAAATATAATTTTTTGGGCCCAGCTACTGTAAATCTTTAGATGTTAAGTAGCTTAGAAAATACTTTTCTGCAGGTATGTACTTCTGTTTAACAGAAATCTCCCTTTAGCCTATGGCCCATCTATGTAATAACATAGGGGTCCCATTTTCCCACAGTGCCAAGGTTATAGGTAGTCTTATTGAGACATGTCTGTCCTTAGAGTTAAAGCGGAAGTAAACCTATTGATTTAACAGTTTAAAAAAATGGTTACATTCCCAGCACATTTTGGGAATGTAACTGTCACATTGGATGTGCTCTCAACCAAACTGTCAAACCACCCAATGGCTGGTGTCATGGCTGATCACATGTGCAGCATTATGGCAGTTGAAGAACAAACAGGCCAAGATGGCAGCTTCCTTGGCTGAAAACAATTGGAGGGTGTACTTCCACTTTAAGCACAAGATTTGCTGATGGTAGAAAGTACTCATTATTAACAAATAAAGAAGACCTTAGTTTTGCTATGAACTTCCATGGATTGAGCTGTGTTTGGGGTACCCCTACTAGGACTTGGATCTGCATTTAAAGATTCCCAATGCAGCAACACCTCCTGGTTGAACTCGGTACAGAGCAACAAAAAATATATTGGTTTTAGGAATCGTCGTATCTGATTGGTTAAACAATCTGTAAGTAACACGAGGGAAACATGTTGTTTCCTAAAGAGTCTGTGGGAAGTTGGAACGCGTCTGTTCTAAGGTGATCTGATTGTAATTGATAGTACAGCTTTTCTTACTAACATTCAGGAATAAATTAGGCTTTGAAAAATACTAATAATGAAAAAAAATGTTAAAAGCTAAAAAGGATCTGGTCTTTAAAATAAATATGCACAAAGTTAAACATTTATGAAAAATATGAAAACATTTCCCAATGCTAGTATTCCTCCTCACTGAAGGGACTTGCAGTGTAGCGTAGCTGATGGCATGCAATTCTTTCCTCAGTGATTCTCTTTTGAATACATCTGGCCTTGCAGGGTAATAAGTTACCCTCCCCTCCTCACTGAATTAAATATTGGTTTAATTTATTATAACAAAATAATATTTTAAAAAATTGTAACTTTGGGGGAGCGTCCTTGCATGTGGCACTGTATATGGCTTCTGTGGTCTCACATGATCACCAGTGACAAAATGGTTCATGAAACTGATCCTTGCTGTCTGTCATGCCTCTTATATAGGATCTGGTACATTTGTGAAGGTAGGAAGGTCGAATTTAAATATAAATTGCAGGTTGTACAGGGGTAAGTTATGTCTGTTGTACTTTTTAATTTTTTAGGGGTGAAGACTAAGAAAAATGTGTGTAGTTATAACCAAGAGTGTCCATGCTTGTCAGATATGGGGGGAAATTTGGTGAATTTAAGAAATGGGTCATACTTGCCCCCTTCCCTTTTTTTTTTTTTTTTTTTTTTTTTTTTATTGGAAGAACTATGGAAAAAACAGGAAATCGTAAAGATAGATTTATGATCTGCTTTAGTATATTTTCCCATGTGCTATTATTATGTGTGTGTGTTTTCACTATACACATTTTAATAATGGGCTCAATAAGCTGAACACAGGAATTAATTTTGGGTTAGTATTACCTGTAAATATGATCATAAATGTGGAATAGCTCTTCACTAGCAGCTAGGTCCTTGGTTGCAATTTAAAATTGACACATTTGTTCTATTTTAAGTGTATGTGTTGTTGAGTGTGTGTTTTGTGTTTTTTTTTTTTTTTTTTTTTTTTGGGGGGGGGGGGGGGGGGGGGGGTTTGCTTTGGCTATAGTAGGGAAGGTTAAAACCTGTCAGTTTATTGTATGCTGTGTCTCGTTGGAGAGATTTCCCTTCATGTTTTGTTGCATCTCATCTCTACAGATATTCCCCTCTTAGACAGTTATCACCAGAATGTGTATTCTTATTGGAAGATTTCTACTTATCTCCTTTTTTGGTGACAACTGTAAAATTTTGGATTTCCCATTACATTCTGTCTGAGTGACAATAATCACCAGGACAAATAGAGGGTAAATTTACCCAGAGTTGAAGAGATAGCATTAAAAAACTGACAGAGGTTCTAACTCTTCCAAAACAAACAAAAAAAATGGCTATACTTTAGGAGATTGAGGCCCATTAACCTGGGACCTTGAGTCAAATTTAATGACTTTTTCACCTTTTATTTGTGTTGAGCTTTTTGTAGTACTTTTTAATTGCCATAATTTGTAACAAGAATATCAAGTACTATTTCTAGAACATGAAGCGAAACAGTTGTTTGGTTCTGGTAAGGTAGGTTGAAAAGATGTTCAATAAGGCAGGTATAAGAACAGTAAAAACTACAATATAACTTTTTCTGATCATTAGGGCATAGCCTCTGGACTTGGCATAGTAATTACTTAAAAGCAGAAGAATTTGCTTACGGAATGCCCATAACTTATAGCAGATTGTGATTGTGGCTGTTGACACACTTCCAATCTGGAAGGAGTCTCAAAATGACAGATAAATGGATGATGATCGTCGCAAGTCGATGAAGGGTGCTGGGTTAGCAGAGAGACACGTTAGAAGACATGGCCACTCGACTCCGAAGATGTTTGGCAAAATCCACTTGTGTCTGGGAGAGAACCTGGTTGATGATGGACTTGGGTAACCACCCCTAGGAGAAAGAAATCAAACATGAGGTGGAGTTAGAATTCGAAACAAGACATACAGGATCAATTTTGAGGCATGTAAAGTACGTTATGGGTGCCAAGTAGTCCCTATTTGCAAAAGCATGACTTATTTTCATTAAAAAACACTTTTCTCCCATTCCCCTATTTTCTTCAACCTGTCAATTACCCACCAAACCCTTATGGCCCCTTCTTTTCTTGGATGAAAATTCTAACTTCAATGTATGTTGTAGGGTGAAGGTCACGTGACCTGTAAACAGTAGATGTTCTTATACAATACTGTGGCAAATATTTGTTACCGAGAACTCTGTATTTAATTTATAAGTTAAAACCGTTAGGTTTTCTTTGCCTAATTTGGCCTAGTAGTTCTTTGTCTAGTAGGTTTAAGTGCTGTGAAGTCTTCATATTGAGTTGTTCCCTATCCACTTATTGTTCCACTATGCCAGTTACATGTTGATTGAGTAGTCACATTTAATGGTGCAGGCAGCAAATCTGGTTGTGTAAGTTGCTGTACCTTAAAAGTAAATGGGGCTAAGCTTTGTCTGTTTATTTTGTATTTAGCCCAGTTTAGGTGCTCCTTTAGGTTTATATAGAATAACACTTTACAGTGCATTGACAGTGTGGAGTAACTTATGTTGTTTACTGTATTATACATATTCGCAAATGTTTGCTTTTATAGTTGTTTTTATAATTGAGTTGTCTTTGCTGGCTAGCATGATTAAGTGCTGGGGAATTTTTGTATTGTTCACAGAAAATAGATGCCCTTCTGCTGTTATGAACCATCTAGCACACACCTTTAGGTCAATACTGAGAAGCCAAGTTAGTTTAGTCTTTGATGGATCTTCAAGTACCGGATGTAGAACCATACATGTAGGCCCGTTCTCTGCCCTGGAATCAAACACATTATACACAAGTTAGATACCTTACTCCTTGTTTCAGGAGTCTAATATACTGCAAATTATCAGTGTGTGTGTAGTGTTTTCACATTACAAAAAGAAATATACATAACTCAGCTTGATTGGTTTCTATGGGTTCAGGTTACTATTCTTCATTGTTCATTGCCATGCATTAAATAAACCCTAAAGTGTAGCATAATACACAATTATTTTAAATCGGTGAAAGATTTGATGATTGGTTGCTTTGTGTTTCCTACAAATTGCAGATTTCTCTTCTGGGAATTCCTCCCTGAACGCATAGGGCCCTAAACGCAAGTAACAGCCTGCCCTAGATTGGAAGCTGCATCTGTCCCTAGTGGGTGCAGTAAAACCCCAGGAGGGATCACTGTAGCTAGACAGCCCTGTGCGGCAGGGCTGATGGTTTTTCCGACGGAATTCTGCTTAAGCTTGCCTTGCATACACACGGTCACACAAAAGTTCTCTGAACTTTCGACCGTCAAGAACGCGGTGACGTACAACACTACGACGAGCCGAGAAATTGAAGTTCAATGCTTCCGAGCATGCGTCAAATTGTTTCCAAGCATGCGTAGGAATTTTGCGCGTCGGAATTGCTACAGACGATCGGAATTTACGAACTTTTTGTCCATCGGAAAAATAGAGAACC